>JAODLC010000054.1:4605672-4616125 GCA_026781145.1 Hippopotamyrus pictus | reverse complement strand
GATGGCTGCAGTATCGGCATTAATGCGGAGGATGAGATGAAGGAAGCAGGAAGTGGACGGGTGGATGGCTGCAGTATTGGCATTAATGCGGAGGCTGTACTCTTCTGTTTTGGTGATGAGAGAGCTGAGCCACACAGCAAAGCTCTCAATTTACTGGTCGATCTACATTCCTACCCTCACCTACGGTCATGAGCTCTGGGTGGTGACCAAAAGAATGAGATTGCAGATACAAGAGGTCGAAATGAGCTCCCTCTGCAGGGAGTATGGGCTCAGCCTCAGAGAGGGTGAGGAGCTCGGACATTCAGGAGGGGCCAGATCCTCCACATCGAAAGGATCCAGTTCAGGTGGTTTGGGCAGCTATCTAGGACGCCCCCTGGACGGCCCCCTGGGGAGGTTTGTCCAACTGGGAGGAGGCCCCGGGCAGACCCAGGACACGCGGGAGAGATTACACCTCTCAGCTGGCCTGGGAACGCCTTGGTATTCCCCTGGAGGAGCTGGAGGAGGTGGCTGGGGAGAGGGAGGTCTGGGAATGCCTTGGTATTCCCCTGGAGGAGCTGGAGGAGGTGGCTGGGGAGAGGGAGGTCTGGGAATGCCTTGGTATTCCGCTAGAGGAGGTGGCTGGGGAGAGGGAGGTCTGAGAATGCCTTGGTATTCCCCTGGAGGAGCTGGAGGAGGTAGCTGGGGAGAGGGAGGTCTGGAAATGCCTTGGTATTCCCCTGGAGGAGCTGGAGGAGTTGTTTGGGGAGAGGGAGGTCTGGGAATGCCTTGGTATTCCCCTGGAGGAGCTGGAGGAGGTGGCTGGGGAGAGTGAGGTCTGGGAATCCCTGCTTAGAATGCTGCCCCCGCAACCCGACCCCGGATAAGTGGCGGAAAATGGATGGATGGATGGATGGAATTTTGGCATTTTTAGGTTTTTGATTGCATTTACAAATCTTTGTGGGTACCTGAAAAATTGTCCTCATAACGTTAATATAACAAGTTTTTATCACATTGTGGGGGACATTTGGTAACATTGTGGGGGACATTTTTTGATAGCCGTCACAGATTTTTTATAATTTTACTTTCCCCTTCTGGGACTGGAAAAATGTCCCCACAAGGTCAAAGTAAGAATTTTTTAATCACATTGTGTGGAAATTTGGTTCCCACAATGTAACATACAGTATACACCCCGCCGCCCATACCCACACACACAAACTGGACGTCTCCCTGGTTTATCTAAGTTTAATTTCAAAGATATTCATAAATTAAGAAATAGAGATGTTAAAGCATCCAGAAACAGACTTCAGAAAACTCAAGGAACCTGTGCTCAGGACAAACCAAACGAGCACAGAGCCATGCAAATTCAGCCCTCCACCCGGTCAGGGGGAGATACCTGTGCTCAGGACATACCAAATGAGCACAGAGCCATGCAAATTCAGCCCTCCACCCGGTCAGGGGGAGATAAGGGGCTTTTTTAAGGCTTTTTAAAGCACTTTCTCGCCCTGATGTGAGCCTCCAGCCGACGTCACTGAGAACTCTCTGCTGCTGCTGCAGGATAAAAATGTGCATAAATGATTTCAGACTTTCGCTGCTGATACCTTCTCCCATCCTCCCCCCTCCACCCTTCCTCCCCCCTTCCACTAAATTCACTTTCACCATCAAGTTTATAGATCGTGAGTCGGCCACTTCAATTATACAGTCGCAGGACATGAGAATGGAACCGAGAAAAGCCACCAGACGGTTTAACAAAAGCCATCACATGCTTTAAACTTGTTAGAATCCCAAAACTGATGTTTCTTTCATACTCCCTGGATCCTTAAAGCATGTCACCATCTCCTATTGTGTGAGGCTCATGCACGAAGCCAGACTCCAGCCACGAAAAGCAGCAACCCTCTGACTCTGAGCTACAGCATTGGAGAGTGTGAAGCCAGTCATGGTTTCTTGCCAAACCGGGAAAAAAGCAAAGTGGCAACGTTGTCAACCTGTCACTTAGTCACTCTGAAACTGCCGCCGCACACTTAAACTTTTGCCGAGCCTCCTGCTGTTTTCAGGACGATCTGCAGCAGTGTCTCCTCCATCCCGCAGGGAATGTTTGCCTCATATCCACAGATCTGATTTTGTGTCTGATAACACGCATGTAATCCAATAAAGCCAAGAGGATGGCTGCATTTAAGCAGCCCGTCCTAACGGTCGTCACCACCACCAAGACTGCTGATGTCCCTCCCCGCCTTAAGTGACCTGCAGCCTAAATGCCTCTGTAAAAACAAGCTCCCTCTCTGAGACCGTAAACAGATCCATGAGACCCGGGAACTAGGGGATGGAATGAGATTTACCGGCACCCTTGGGGTACAAATAGGTAGGCAAACCAGATGAGCCATTTTGTTCACAAATGAAAAACAGGAACTGGAAGCCCCAGAGATGAAGCACTGCTCCGAGGTCTATCTGTCTACCTGTCAGTCAGTCTGTCTGTCTGTCTGTCTGCCAGTCTACCTGCCTGTCAGTCAGTCTGTCTGCCTACCAGTCTTTCTGTCAGTCAGTCAGTATGTCTGCCTGTTAGTATTCCTGCCGATCTGTCTGTCCATCTGTCTGTCTCAATCTCTTTCTCGAGGACTGATTACAGGGGAAATATCCATACACTCCCCACATCTCAGTGTCCATGCCTAAGATATGGGACCAAGGAAACTACAAAATGATGTAACCATGCTTATTTGTACAACTTTATATTCTACTCAAGACCTAAACCAGGGGTCTCCAACTCCGGTCCTGGAGAGCTACTATCCAGTAGGTTTTCTGTCCCACTTAGCTTCTGATGAGCCACACCTGTTCCTGGTATTTACCCAAAGACAGGTGTGGCTCATCAGGAGCCGGGAATGATAGAAAACCAACTGGACGGTAGCTCTCCAGGACCGGAGTTGGAGACCGCTGACCTAAACGCTCACACTGAGGGTTTAAGGGTAAGAGTATTGATAATATTTACTATTACTGAAGAAATACAAGGACATGAATTTGGGTACCTGTGCCTAATACTCACCTGCAGCAGTAATTTGCAGTCTGAGTTATGTGTTGATGTCGTTTTGGCTCAGCCTCTCAGATTCCCCCAAGATCACCCGAAGGACTCATACAGAAAATAGTTTTCTTGTCTTTCACTGGATGTTCAATAAGCTTAAAAACTTTAACATGACCTCTCAAAAAGTAATGCAGTTAAGCTGATTATAGTAGTGACTGCAAGGCATGACTTTCTCATTTCATAACATTAGTATGAATGCTCTCATATTTGTTGATGCAAGTAGCAGTTTTCTTGAGATATATATTCTGGTAGTATATACTGCAAATTTTCAACAAATGGAATTAAATTCCAGTCTGAAAAGAGTTTATCTTTCAAACTCTGTATTGATGTGCAAAAGCACCCATCATCAATCTCAGGCCCGTTCCAAACCCCCCCCCCCCCCCCCAGCAGCTGCGAGATTCATTGTGAACTTCATGCATTATCATCATTAATTAATTAATAATAGTAATAAAGATAGGATGTTTCATGCATTTTATAAGTAAAATTCATCCTACATTCATCTAATATACCTGCAGCTATTTCATGAAATAAATCAAATAATTCAAGCATTGAAAACTTTTTCGTAACCACTGCTTTCTGGGATGTGATAGCTTGCTGGAATACCATGTGAGGAACTAGATCAAATATCGATTAAGCTGTTCGGATTGCTTAAATACATAAAGGTAGAGTCTTAACTGCATGATACTATGGGGCAGGATTGGCTTGACGGGCCAATCACATCCCAGCAGTTCAGAGAAAAGGAGAAAAATGGCATCAGACGGGCTGGACAGGCAGCAGACTGCACTACATTTCACTCCCCACTGCATAAACTGAAGAATGACTAGTGTCCTGACTTGGGCTACAGTATGGATGAGAACATCGATCTCACCTATTATAATAGAAGTTGACTCCTAGGTCCTGTTCACTTTGCGATATGGACTGGGAAACACCAGCCAACACCCAGCCGGTTTAACATCAGAAGGTTTCTGGACAGACCTTTCAGCTGTCCCCACTAAATGCTGTCCCCACTGAATACAGAGACCAAGACACCAAGATATTTCTTTGGATGATTTTCTGCCCTGTTATACGTCTAGACCCCATTTCACGTATAAGAAAGATCAAAATAAAGGCTAAAAACAATATGAGGTATCAATCAGTGCAAAACACAGATACAACAGAGAGGACATTTAATCACTGTGGTTAATGACCTCACCCCGCTTCCCACACAGTGATTGGCCGAGCAGAAGAGCCCACTCAGTCATCCTGCACTTTTTAAAATTATTTAAGGCACTGGTATGAGATCCCAATGATTAACGAGATGTTAAAGATGTCCATCCGTCTCCGTCGATATCTCCTTTCTATTGTCATTCATATTTCACAGCTCCCAAATTCTACACTGAAGCCCATCTTTCTTTAGAACACCAACAATAGAGTTTAATATTTCTCTAATAGCATACTGCCTCTCTGTGTTCTGGAATGTTCTTGTGCTGCCTCTCTGTGTTCTGTGAATGTTCTTGTGCTATGCCTGTGTTCCCTGAATGTTCTTATGCTGCCTCTCTGAGTTCCGTGAATATTATGCTGCCTCGCTGTGTTCCATGAATGTTATGCTGCCTCTCGGTGTTCTGGAATGTTCCTGTTATGCCTCTCTGTGTTCCGTGAATGTTCTTATGCTACGCCTCTGTGTTCCGTGAATGTTCTTATGCTGCCTCGCTGTGTTCCGTGAATGTTCTTATGCTGCCTCGCTGTGTTTTGTGAATGTTCTTATGCTATGCCTCTGTGTTCTGTGAATGTTCTTATGCTGTACTTCTGGTCACTGAATAGTATTAATAGGTTCCTGCTTTGTTTGGACATTGTTGTGTAGTTCCTGCTCCAATACTGCTTACATTTGTACCTGTACATTCACTGGAAGCTCAGCCTAGATCTACTTGTGCCTGGGCATTCACTGGAAGCTCAGTCTAGCTGCAATTGTGCCTGGGCATTCACTGGAAGCTCAGCCTAGATCTACTTGTGCCTGGGCATTCACTGGAAGCTCAGTCTAGCTGCAATTGTGCCTGGGCATTCACTGGAAGCTCAGCCTAGATCTACTTGTGCCTGGGCATTCACTGGAAGCTCAGCCTAGATCTACTTGTGCCTGGGCATTCACTGGAAGCTCAGCCTAGCTGCACTTGTACCTGGGCATTCACTGGAAGCTCAGCCTAGCTGCACTTGTGTCTGACCGACTCCTCTACAGCACTTATGTTTGTAATGTGCTGTTTGTCTCACTTCTGTGTTGCTTTGTACAAAAGCATCTGCTAAATAAATATAATATCATACTAAGTGGTATTTATTTTTCTTAAATAAAGCACACATATTCCTTAGTGTGGTGTTTTCCAATCCCGTCCTCAGGGACCCACAGACAGTCCATGTTTTTGCTCCCTCCCAGCTCCTGAAAACACGGGAAACACTGTATTTGTGGAATTTATTATAATGTCTACACCAGGTTCACTTTGGTGACCAGTACAAAGAGTTGAGGTAAGGTGTATCTGATTGCACCTGGGGCAACCCAAATCAGCAAGTCAACACAAAGTGTTGTCAGCATGATAACAATGGAATCGGACAATAGCGATAATGTTTCACCTGTTGGAGGTGCGCTTGAGACATGGTCAGAACTCGAGGCTTTGTTTTACATACAGAGCATCTCTATTTACTCTGAAGCTTCCTCCATTATGCACTATTCTGCACCATGGGGCTTCACACTCCATCAGTGAAGCATCAGAACATTAATTCATTCATGGCAGGTTGTCGATTATCTCCAGCATACAGCCCACACTGGCGGCATCGCAGAAGTCCCAGTTCACAAAGAGCTCCGACATAATTCATTTTCACACTGGCGAACTGTGAGCCTCTGCCATGTTATCCTGCATATTTACATATCGAGTGAATACTCAGGATGTTCTCTGAAACTGCCTGTAACCACTGGGTCACAACCAACCATGGCCTCTCCCAGCGCACAAAGAAGAAGGATTCTCCATAAATTATATACGAAAGTCTGAGCCAGAAGTCTGTCAATGGGGATTTAACAGCATATTAAAGAGACTGATCAATTCATATCCAGTTACCAAATGCCCAGACAGAACTGGCATGATCAGACCCCTGGCAGGAAGCATGGCAGACAAGATGATTGCAGAAAAAAACAAAACATGCAGGAAAAAAATGCTAAAAAGAAGATTAGTAAACACTGTACACACAGGTGGGGTCCGACAAAGACGCAGGGACTGTGAGGTAAGGACAGAGCCAGCCCACCATACTGACGACCGCGTGGGGCACCATTTGGATAGGGGGCGCAAAAGAGCGAGTGAAAAAAATCTGAATACCTCTTGCTGCGTTCCGTGACATTACGCTTATTTACTCTAGCTTTAGCATTTCACTTTCTTCTTGTGAAACAGACTCAGCCAGATACCCTGTGCTACTGAAATGTTTTTAATATAAATGAATTGAGAAAATTTGTGTTCTGCTGCTCTGGGCGGGGGGGCGGGTACTCAGCAGAATCGCGTTGAGGGTGCCAGAAGACCCAGGCCTGGGTAAAGACATGCACTTCTGCCATTAAGTCCTTTAACCATATTTACTATCCATCCATTGACCTACAAACAATCCAATCTGACGAGCCAATACTAGCAAGTCGCGTCATCACAGGGCTCATGGTCACACACTATGCACGATTCAGAGACACAGCCCTACACACAAAGAGCAAAGCGAGAATGAAAGCCACAAGTGACAGGCCACCATATAGATATACTTCTGATGCAACTGCTTACGTCAACACAAGCTGTGAGAATGAATGAAAACACAGGAATGCTATTGAACAAGAACATCTGTGAGTGAGTGGAGAATCTAATTCTTCCTTCTGAAAGGAAGTAGGATGTGTGTTTGTCACAGCATGGCCCAGTTCAGGCTCCCTATTCTCTTCTAATGTATCTAATTACTTCTTATTCAGATGGAATCTCAATCCCGTCATTGAAAAGCCATCAACAGACATGGAAATTTTAGTGCTGTGATGGTAGCGTGTGCAGTTTTTCAGGACCAAGCCATGACAAGTAACAGCTGTGGACTGACCCATGTCAAGACAGTCTGCTGTGAAGAAGCCCGTATCTCTAGCAAAAGAAGTCAAACAAACTTTCGACTTCACCTGAGGGATGACACCACCTTCACTGAAAGCCCAGCTCCAAAAACAGTAAAAATAAATAATGATAATGATAATATATTCAGGAAGCAAGTTAGAATTAAATAATAAAAACAATTTGAAACTGATGGCCAGGGTCTCCAGGGTCTCCTACGCTTGGTGTCCAATAACAACCATGGAATGTGTTACACCAGCAAATTTAAAGTTCAAATTACGATGCTGCAGGACTCCCTGGAAGACCTGAGCTTTTCTACATGCTGAAATCCAGAATGAAAACCACACCATAATAGCACTGAAATTATTTAATTAGCATCATATTAAAAGCAGGAGTTTTGTTTTACCAGCTACCCATCTGCAGGCCCTTCGACTTAAAGCAAAGCCACAATGAAATATTAGGCGTTTCGCAAGTTCTGCTGCTCCCTTTGCTCAGAAATGAAAATAAATAAACTTACACCATCATTAACATTTAATACTACATAGCTTACAATGTTGCACTTTGCTTTCATGTGACTTGCATAACTTACAATGTTGCACTTTGCTTTCATGTGACTTGCATAACTTACAATGTTGCATTTTGCTTTCATGTGACTTATATAGGCTACAATGTTACAGTTTCTGGCAGCTAAATGTTTCCCAGGACAATCTAACTTTCATACCTCCTCAAAGGGTACAACAGCAGAATCCTCTATCAATATTTCTTTCCTGCTCCATCATGCTAATAAAAACTGTGTGACGATTCATGTAAACTTTGGCATTTTGTTCATTTTCTGCTTATTTGTTTTCACATATCAGTTTTTCAGACCACCTGTCTCCTTGAGCAAGGTACTTCATGTCAAATCACTTCAAAAAATATACTGGCCTTACCAATCTGAGCCCAAGAAGCCGATTTAATTCAAATAATCTGGCAGGCAGAAGTGTATCGTTGATCTAAAAAGAAGTAAGTCATTCTGTGGAGAGGGGGAACAGTGAGCAACATATCATAGAAACACTGACTAGAAAACTATGACTGTTCATCGTGAGTGTAAACTCTGAATCAGAGAGGTAAGCACAAACAGAGAGAAACCTTTCATCACCCATTAGCATGAGCCATTAGTCTTTGTCCAAGTCTCCCTCCGTATCATAATCTAATCTACGAATGCTGGCTTTTACCCCACAACCAATCACAGAAGTCAGGAAGAGGCTAATAAACCAATCATAGGAGTCAGCCAGAGGCTAATAAACCAATCAAGCTGTGGGCAAAAACCTAAATTAAGCCAAATGAAAATTGAATTAATGTAAATGCAAACCCAACACGTTTTAAGCAGCGTCAGTGATTTGCCGAAATAGTACAACATTTATATAATGGCTTCTTTTGAAGAACAGGTTCAGAAAATGAACTGACCAAATATTTATTATGTTTAACAAAATAGTAAATAGAAGTTTCTGCCTTGCTTTTCATGGAGAGAAGCAGGCGCAGAAAGCCTGTGATCAGCACGGACTCTGCTGGGCACAGCTTGGGTGATATTAACTAAGATAATGGAAACGCTGCATGAAAAGGACATTACCTGTACCTCTGAAATAGCAAAATCACAATTATGCAGCTACAAAGGTGAGTCATACTGGCTCAAATGCAAATTAGCAGTATATAAAGGAGGTCTGACAATCACAGCTGTGATATATGACCATTCAAAGCAACAGTCCCACCGTGGCCAAAGAGTCGGTGCCGAAATTACAGGTACATAACCAAACCTGAAAAATGATTTTAAATGTTAAGGGAATAGTCTTGCATAGTGCACGCGCAGCGCTGCAAAGAGGAACAGCGATTGGTCACATCCACATACGTCAAGTCCAGCCAGCCACGCCCAGTCATTTTTTTCAGTCTCATCTGTCAAACCACCAGAGCTTAAACAGAATTATAAGAAAGACTATTTCTCCCCCCCTCATCGTAACGAGTCAATTCGCACAGAAACTGAAATAACTGGGGGCCGCTTCTATTGTCCAGAGTTGAAGATTCAACTCGCACTCCTCACTTCCCAACCTTTCTAGTATCATTAGCTCATTCTAGCTCATTTTACATGCTAATAAACTAACATTTGTGTATCGCATGTTTTGATGTATTCTACTATGAGCCTGATTAGGTCACATGTTATTTTTATTTATCAGTTGGAGTGAGATTATTGAGCTTTAGAGATTACTGTACAGTTAACTTTTGCCAGTAAACTGTCGTATGTTATTCAAATGAGTTTAATGTAGTTCATGGTGAGAGGAAGCCTATTGCAGCAAATAGATGGAATAAGTTGGGGGGCACCTTAGATGGAAAACCACATACATGCAGCTAATATATTCCTGTCATTGTGGGGACTCTCTATACATTTCTGATGCCATAACCCTAATCCTAAGTAATCCCAACCCTACTCAACCCTAACCTTAACCATATGTAACCAAACTAAATATAAGACTTTCGGCTATATTAATTTTTCTATTGCAGTCACAGATTTTTAGAAACTTCAGTTGTAGGCAGTCCCTTGAGGAGACTCGAAAAATATCCCCGCAAGGTAAAACATTTCAGGTTCATTCTGCAGTGCAGGGACATTTGGTCCCCACAACGTCACATAAACGCAATCCACACACACACAGACAAATATACACACACAAAGGTTTTTAATGATATCATTGTGGGGAGTCCAAATTCATTTATAGGGTGAAAACATGATGACCAAACCCTAACCCTAACTCTACCCAGCCCTAACCTTAACCATATGTTTATCACATTGTGGGGAACATTTGGTCTCCAATGTAATATAAACCCGATCCACACACACACACACACACACAGTAGGTACAACTAATTAGCTACTACTAATACTAATACTAATTAGCCTGGATGCGTGTTTTCAGACTAGCACAATGTAGGGAGAATATGCAGACTGAACTAGGGTTGCAGAAAACGATTGCTTTGATAATCTATTAATCATGTAATCATATAATCAGTGCAAATGCAAATGCATTATTTTAAAAAAAAAACATCAAGAGATATTTAAGTCATAGTTGTACTCACTTTACACAGTTTGCAGAATCTCTATTTAAAAGTGACAAACTGGTATTATGGGTTTACTGCCATGCTGATTGAGGTCAGTCTAGCAGAAGTTGCAGGATAGACTTCTTTACCAATGTAATATTAAAGTAACTCCACACTATTCACACACGATTCGGAAGTTCATACACCATCCAGGGCTCTTAGGTCAGCTGACCAACTCCGCCTAGTCATTCCTCCCTCTAGGCTAAAAAGC
>JAODLC010000054.1:4583989-4594872 GCA_026781145.1 Hippopotamyrus pictus | reverse complement strand
GCAGAAATGTAAAGCGCATTGAGACAATGTAATGTTGTGATAATGCGCTATATAAATAAAATTGCATTGCATTGCAAGAGGCCCTACGTTTGCCTTACTGCATAAGGCAGTGTGTCACTGGATGTAAGCTTTCTGTACGGGACTTGCTTGCTATCCATATGTCACATGCTACCTGGGTACTGCTTCGCTGGCTGGGTTCCAGACCAACATGACCTTGGCAGGATACGTCATTAGAGAATATCTGGCTTATTATCCCCAGAAAAGGACCATGTGGAGAATTTCCACATGAAAGTCTGTAAAGATACGCCATAACTCTTCATTCTATGGCTGATATACAGCTATACAAAAGTGCAAGTAAAATGCTTGTCTCTACAGGTCTCATAGAAGAACATCCATTATTTTCAAGAAATAGGAAGTCAACCTACGCAGGACATTGACCCGAGCCACCCTATGCGGGACACTGACCTGAGTCACCCTACGCAGGACCTTAGTCACTCTACATGGAGCATGTGCCTGAGTCACCCTCCAGCTCTTGCTGACTCATATTCTCCTCTCACGCATCCAAAAAGCCTCCTCTCACACTACTGCATCTTCAATGTGGTTCACTGCTAAGCTGATCATCCTGCCCCCTGCAGTCCAACCAGCGAGTCTGCGCTGAGCTTTTGGCTCGACCCGCCTAGCCTTAGTGTGACCTTGTGCCAAAGGAGTGCCAGTGCAGCATCTCTGACCGACTCTCCCAACTCAATCAGAAAAGAACACGTCACTCTCATTTTAAGTGTTCCTTGGACCCACCACCGGGGGAGCTCTACAAGTGTGAGCATGGCAAAGCAACAAACCGATTCAATGCAATATCAACAGCATTAATTATGGTCAAAAGTCTACAGTGATCTTCTGCAGAAAGAATCATCCAAAAAGGACATCTTTTCCTCCTTCAGTGGGTAGAGAGCCCCCTCCAAACAAATGGAACAGCCCTGGAACTGAAATGGCCTTGACATTTAAGAAGTTAAGATCCCCTGGGTCACGGGATTCAAAGTTTAACAGCTATAACACACAAAGGCTTCTGCTATAGGCTGAGCTCTCGATCCCATTATTGAACTAATTACTAAGTAAAATTAAAATTATTCTGAAAGCTCTAAGGCTGTGTATCTGTAATTTAAAAAGATGCTTCAAATATTAACTCTTAGAACCCAACAAACGCAAAATGCGTTGATTTGCACACACAGTAATCTCAGACTCGTGGATAGGTACAACGCATAGACTTGAATCGCGTATCGTTGGAATCCAGAGAACTTACTTGATCCGGTCGTCCAAGTTGCAACCTTGCGCGCTAAAGTAATCCAGAGTAATCCTGTGTGCGATAAGGCATATATTTTAAACATTTTCTACCAAAACACACCCCTAAAAATCCAGGAAACATCAATATTATTCACATTAGATGGAAAACAAAGGCCATATTCGCTTCCACAATGATCAACATACTACCATTCTGGGGGAAAAATATTTATTTTCCAATTCATTTATTATAAGCCTATAAATAAAGAGTTAAGAAAAGATTCAAAAATGGGCTGGAGTTCTACTAGAAATAACAACAAAATGCAGCATTCTATTTATTGGAAAGACAATTACACGCTATATTTTGAATATTTATTCACAGAATCTGTATGTGTATGTTTGATGTGGAGCTCTGAAATGAAACGGACCCGTCACGTAGCTGGAACACCTCCTGTATGTGAGCTCAATGATGTGCTACAGCGTTGGATTGCTGTTAGAGGCTAAAATGCCGACTCAGAGATTCATACCCAAATTTCACTTTACCAATCATAGCGTATATATTCATTTCTGCCTGGCACTAACTATGTATTCCTTCATAATACTAAGCCATAGAAAGGTCCCTAATGAAACTCCTGCATTCCCACATCATAGAAACTCTAATCTCAGCTTTTATAAAATTATATTTGTAGTGCCTGCAAATGTTTATTTTAGATGAGATTAAAAATTGAGAAATTTCACTATGCGAAATAAGTCTTATCATAAATTGGCTTATAACAAGACTGTCAGCATTTACACATCAAATTAGGCCATATCTGAGTAGACAGGAATGTCCTGAAAACAAAGACATACAGCATATGTGGCTACTTCATGTACATACCATGTAACAAGCCTAAAATCAAAGGGAGAGAAAAAAGCTGAAAAATGGACAGGGTTGAGAGTTCCCCAGTCAGCTCTACGGCTACAGTGTCAGCATATTCATAGATAAAACATGCAACACAGCCGTTTGCACTGTTCCCAGTTACTGGGAAGGACTGATGAAAGATTTGCAAGGAACATGCAAGACCCGCTAAGAGGTACCTTCCCTTAATGAGTGTGGCCAGTCTAATGAGGACGGGCTCATTTGTGTCCGTTGATGGGCGTGCCTTGGGCCAGAAATGTAGACAAACACGACGGCAGAAACAGAAGGCATGGGCAGCTCAGCAGAGGGCCTGCTTCTCGTTTTCGAAGGGAGAGGACACAGAGGCCCCGGTCGGACAGGCCCTATGGCACCAGGAGCCGTCTGGCATTAGGGGAGAAGATCCCCGATGAGTGACTGGGGTTGGCTGCAAGATGGACATCTCACAGACAGAATGGAAGCCCCATTGATTCTTCCCATCAGCCAAGAACTTCAGTTGAATCAATATTCCATCCATATATTCATCAATCCATTTATCCTTTCATTCATCCATTCTTCCATCTTCCATAACATAAAAAAAATTTCAAACAAGAGGAGGCCATTCGGTTCATCAAGCTTGTTTGGGGAGAACTCAACTCATAGCTCAGACTTTTAAAAAACCTTATCTAGCTCTGATTTAAAGGAACCCCCGCTAATTTCCACCTTTGGCCATGAGTTCTTGTATTTACACTAAAACTGAATGACCTATTTGGTTGACCAGCAACCAGACCTGTTAGAATCTTATAAACCTGGATCATGTCCCCACTTAGTCTCCTTTGCTCGAGGCTGAACAGATTCAGCTTAGCTAACCTCTCCTCATAAGACATTCCTCTAAGACCAGGAATCGTTCTTGTAGCCCTACGTTGAACCATTTCCAAGGTAGCAATGTCCCTTTTAAGGTATGGTGACCAAACCTGCAGACAATATTCTAGGTGGGGTCTTACCAAGGAATTATATAATCGTAGCATCACCTCCCTTGACTTAAACTCCACACACCTAGAGCTGTAAAACAACATCCTATCAGCCTTTTTAAATAGTTCCCCAAACGATTTTCCTGAAATGTGTGGAATTCTCAGAATTCCATTACCACTCAGCCGATACAGGGATAGGTGATCTTGGAGCCTATCCCAGGAAGCACAGGCTACGAGGCAGGGGAATTCCCAGAATGCCAGTCTATCACCAGTCTATCCATAGGCTCGCACACAGTCACGCGCTCTGGGCAATTCAGCGGCGTGAAGCAATATTGTGACACGCATTTCATTATGAGTGTTTCCACTCCATTTCTGCAGCAGCACAAATCCGCGTGCAGTTATATACTGGCCTCTTGGCACTTCGGCACATCAGTTCTGCCGCTCCATAGCTGCCGTGAGCGGCTGCTTAACGCAGAGGCAGACAGACTATTAAGAGGTGGGGGCAGTAGTGTCACCCTCCCCAGTACCCAGCACATTGGGTGTCTTCAGCCTGACTGGTACTTTTAACCCGACATCTTATACCTTTCTGTACAGACATCCTTCAAACACATTGCAAGCTCAGGAAAATAACATTTATTAAAAGTGTGAGAATAGGGTCTGTTTCATATTCAGGTCAGATGAAACTCCAGCATTGCGGGGAATCACAAGCTAAGCGTGATAAACAGTGATAAACAGGACCCTTCTGTGCTGAACCAGGGACATAATACCGTTCTTTCATCTCCATGGACCTGAACGTCTAAATGCTTGGCCAGCACTTGATACTTACATATCAGCCGCTGGAAAAGCTGTGTTCTTGTCGGGTGATGAGAATATAAATGGAGTCATTCAAAAGAGGCATCAAAGCTAATGGCTTCACCTGCGACACAGTAATGTGTTGGTCAAAGTTCTGTATTCCACATTATGAAGGAAATGGCTTCCTCCCACGGACAGGGTTACTTTGCACTTAGAGATGTGGAGTCGCTCCGTTTCCACTTCAGAGGGGCGTCAGGAAGCCGCAAGGCTCATACACGCATTAAAAATGCACGCTGTCAAAAAATGTTTCGTGATTGGTAAATCTGAGACGTCACAGAGAAGCAAGGAAAGTGAGCAACAACAAAGAAAGGTCCCAGCAATGATCTAACTGAAAATCTCTAATCACCAAACACCAGCGGCCACTCACCCATCTTCCTGCCGCTCATCCCGCCCACGGCTGCGGGGCACTTATGTAGATGAATGGACTTTGGAGAGGATGGCCTGAGCCAGCAAAATAAATAATAATAATAATAATAATAATAATCAAACCCCTGTAAGAGTCCAGGGAAAGGCAGCACTCCCCCCCCATCCCAACAGACACTGAATGCGGGGGAGGTCTAAGGAGAATTTACCAAAACTGCCTGAAAACAAAGACAGATGCTGTAATTAACCCCACAGTGCCCAAAGTTATGATGGTGTCATCTGCTCTGTGCCCAAAGTTGTGATTGTGTCATCTGCTCTGAGCTCAGCTCTTCGCTCTCCTCACACACCGGCTGTATTCCAACATCCTGTAGTGCTATTTAAATTCACATCCTCGCTATATAGTGCTACGCATAAGTCACTGCAGCATGTAAACAAGGCAGACTGGAGTGCTCCGTGTGTACAGTACCATAATGCAATGCGAAGGGGGGTCTATTGCCAACTGTAACTGATTACAGATGAGTGTGGGGGGGTATGCCCGTAAAACATCCATGCCCTCTGTCACCTGACAGAAATATTTATCTATTTGTCTGCTTGTTTGTTTGATCAGTTTTATTTTTTCAGCCTTCTTTCTTTAGTGTACTTTGTTTCTATAAATACTGAGAATCGGCACATGCGCCCAGGACCAGCAACAATATCAAATAATACAAATAATACCTGGATTGAAGGACAATACAGCACCCCGGAGCTGGAATAAAGTCGGCTTTACTTAAGCCAACATTACGCCTTTTCACATCAATACGGGGGAGGAAAAAAAATAACTTTTTTTCTTTCGATATTCCATTCAGACAGTAAGCAGCGGGTCCGTAATTCATTCGCCTTTCGCTCGATACGCTGACACCAAAGAGCATCTGTCTGTATCGTCAAACGCTGTCACATCAGCCCTGACACCTTGGGTCCGAGAGAGACAGATAAGAGCAGCCACGTCAGGTCGGTCTTGCATAATGAGCAACACTCTGCTCGCCGCTCATTTTACACCGGGGGGGGGGGGGGGGGGGGGGTCGACTTTAATATCAAGGGACTGAGCCAATTCCCCAGCACAGACAGGTTCTGAAAAGGGGCAAATACATACATTTGTTCCATCCATCCATCCATACATATTCCATTATCGCTTATTCAGCCCTGAATCAGTGAGGCATAGTGGACAGGGCAGGACAACACCCCAGATGGGATATAACTCTGTCACAGGGCACAGACGCAGTGGCACACTAAGGGAAACTTGGAGACTGTGATTAACTGGACTGAGGGGGTTTTTGGACTGGAGGAGGAGACAGGAGAACTGTGAAGACACGGACAGGTGAGAAGCACGATCCGAAAGCACAGAGTCCCACACTGAGCCACCCAGCCAGCTGCTGATGCAGAGAACTAAACGTCCATACTACCTACCACCTAGTACCAGGAGAACCCTGCTACCCTCTATGAGCTCCCCGCTCTAAGCTCTCGGGGAGGGCTGTACGATACCCTGCTACCCTCTATAAGCTCCCCGCTCTCAGCTCTCAGGGAGGGCTGTACGATGCCCTGCTACCCTCTATGAGCTCCCCGCTCTCAGCTCTCGGGGAGGGCTGTACGATGCCCTGCTACCCTCTATGAGCTCCCCGCTCTCAGCTGTCGGGGAGGGCTGTACGATGCCCTGCTACCCTCTATGAGCTCCCTGCTCTCAGCTATCAGGGAGGGCTGTACGATGCGGACCTTATATTTAGCAGTTATGTTCTGAATTGGTGATTGACAAGGGAGGCCGCCAGTCAGCTTCCAGCTGGGGTCAATGTCCCTGTGACCTCACCCCTGTACACAGCCCTGGTGTGAAAGGGGAAAGCCGTGACATTCACATGCAGATATATTAATGCTATAAAAGTCTTTTTTTTCTCTCATACACCATGTTAATCCCTGTATGCGCTGCGTGGCTCAGCAGGATAGGACACAAGGCTAGTGGCTGGAAGCGTGCCAGTTCAAATCCCAGGGCCGGGAGACTGGTGCTCCTGTTGGACCCCTGAGCGTAGTGAGCGAGGCCCTTAACGCCCGTCTCCAGGGGCACTGCGTGCTGCCTGACCCTGCGCCGTCAGCCCCCCAGCTTGTTCTATCTCTATATGTGCCTGTATATCTCATGGAGAGCATGATGGACAGACAAAGAGAGAATTTCCCCATTAGTAAAGTCTCTCCATACCAGTCAGTGTATCGCTTCCCCTTCCTCTTTGCTGAAGACATAATGGCTGCCCTTCATATTCCTTTCTTACCTCCATTAAACTCCCAAGCACTCCAGCCAGTGTGGGGCTGGATCTCACAGCCAGAGTGGGGCTGGATCTCACAGCCAGTGTGGGGCTGGATCTCACAGCCAGAGTAGGGCTGGATCTCACAGCCAGTGTGGGGCTGGATCTCACAGCCAGAGTGGGGCTGGATCTCACAGCCAGTGTGGGGCTGGAACCACAGAGCTTGATTTCCTGAGCTCAGGCAGCAGGAATAAAGATGTGTCGCTTTAAACACGGTAAGAGTAGCTTCCCGCTTGAGCACCACAGATACGTCTGCCGACTGTCGGCATGCCTCACATAACCTTAAAAAAGGAGCAACAATAAGCATTTCACCTTCCTCGCCGCTAAATATGGATTACGAGGCAGCGGGGCCAGAAATACCCACTTTGTGCTGGTTGGTTAATAAAGGAAATCAATTGAGCGCGCCCGGGTGACATTCCGGCGCCAGTCCACGTGTCGCCGGCACGGACCATTATGTATGGGACAGTGCCTGACACAGGGGCCATCTGTCACCTAGACACAACACGGAGGCGTGACCCCACAGCCCCTCTGGGGCGGCGCTGCCTTTGTCTCCTCTCTGAGTGGGAAGGGGGGGTGGGGGGAGCCTCAAGCTGGCACAGCTTCCACCCAGGGATCCCACGGTTGCTTAGCAAAGATTTTTACCAACACAAACATATCCGTCTTGCAGTTTTACTAAGAAGTGAGGCTGGCTTCTGTTTGTGAGATCACTGCCTGCTCAAGGGGGTTGGAGAATCCCTCTCAGAATGTTCAGAATTTACATTTTCGCACGCAGCTCTGTGTGTTTCATTTTCTGTTCTCTCCAACACACTTGCTAACCTCATTGCATCTGGTTAAGAAATGGGCGGGGCCAGCGATGGGTAGAACCAGTGATGGGCGGGGCCAGAAATGGGCAGAGCCAGCTATGGGTGGAGCCAGCGATGACTGGAGAATATTGGGACGGGGCCAGTGACAGGGGAAGCCAGCGATGGGTGGAGCCAGTGATGGGCGGGGCCAGTGATGGGCAGAGCCAGCGATGGGTGGAGAATATTGGGACGGGGCCAGTGACAGGGGAAGCCAGCGATGGGTAGAGCCAGTGATGGGCGGGGCCAGTGATGGGCAGAGCCAGCGATGGGTGGAGAATATTGGGATGGGGACAGTGACAGGGGAAGCCAGCGATGGGTGGAGAGTGTTGGGGTGGGGCCAGTGATGGGCAGAGCCAGCGATGGGCGGGGCCAGTGAGGGGGGGCCAGTGATGGGCAGAGCCAGCTGTATGCCCTGATGGTGCTGATACTGTATGTGATCAGAGCCACACAGTCCTGTTCCTGATGTGCATGAGCACTGACGCACTGAAACGGCTCCCTTCTCTACCATCCTGCTCAGGCTTCTGTCTGAGACGTGCACCATTCCCCGCAATGCTTAAGAAGTCCTTTCTGTAACTCCTTCATGACAATAAAATTGCCCCTTAATTAGATTACTCTTTAATGGATATAATTAAGAACAGATAATTAATGTAATTCAATGCACTAGACTGTACGTGTCCCAGTATCCTTAGTCCCCTGCCACAGGCTACTCTACACGGTGTGTGTAAAATGTCTTCTTAAAAAAGAAGAAGAAACTGGCAGTCAGAGTCAAAATCTATTTTGGAATTTTAGTCTAAGTTTCAAGATGAAACTTCTCCCTTTGGTAACCTGAGCTGCTGCCTTAGTGACTATTCGGCAGACAGGACAGGGCTGCTGCAGGCCGGATGGCAATCGGACACTGGGAATTTGGTAGGGAGGAGGAGGGAGATGACTTCATAAGCCGAGAGACTCAGTGACACCAAATGCTAGAGTCTGAACAAAAACAAAACACAGGCAAAAAATGGGCACTGGAGACCAGTTAGGGCAGCATCTGGGCCAGGTGTCTGTGAGCTCGGTGCTCTATAAGGACTGGTGCGCTGACCTGAGGCCTGTCAGGGCAGCATCTGGGCCAGGCGTCAGTGAGCTCGGTGCTCTATAAGGACTGGTGCGCTGACCTGAGGCCTGTCAGGGCAGCATCTGGGCCAGGTGTCTGTGAGCTCGGTGCTCTATAAGGACGGTGCTTTATAACGACTGCTGCGCTAAATCGATCACCTGACCAGATGCCACAGGATATCCTGCGCCTGGGCCTACCTGTCACAAACTAGATTTTATCAAAACACTTTCTCAAATACTCCTGAACCATAATTTACCCCCCCCCCCCAAAAAAAAAGAACGTGATGTGGGGGCTCCAGGAGAAGCATTTAATGATGTGGATTTAGCTAAACTGAAGTAAAAACAGCCCAAAAAGTGAAGCATTCAGACATTACCGTCACGTACAGCTACCACGAAAGGGAGGGGAAGAGATGAACAGCGAGATACACTCCCCTCAGACACTGCTCTACATTCAGCCACTAGCTAATTAGCTTGTTAGCAGCAGTGGCCAGACACGGGAAAGCGCACGGTCTGCTCTCTCTATGGCGTAGAGCTCTGCAACACCAAATGGCTTCTGGGAAACACGCCAGTTTAGGTCTACGCTTTTTACCAGATCCGCTGTAATGCACATGAAAAAAGAAAGTGCCACGTTGTAAGCAAACGCTCCCACTAAATTATGCAGAGGATGTGGAGCACAGAGGCAGGCGTGGAGAACCGCCTGCTTTTAACTACCGAAACACCTCACATAATTCAGTTGTCAAACTACCACGATGACAGACGAGGGCACCTGCAAGTTCCCATCTGACAAATGTTGCCTGGCAACCATCAATTCCTTGAAAGCGTCCCTTAAAGCGACGGTACATGAGCGGAGTTTAGATCTTTTGACGGGAAGCCAGCATTTCGGGAACCAGTGTTTCAACGTTCTCCATCAGATATGCCACCAATTTGATTCCGAAACAATACAGAGAGCGGACTACAACTCTTCTGAATGGAAAGGAGTGGGAATCATTTTCATCTGGACTATAGAAGGACATCCTGGCAGATAGCTCTGTGGTTGCACCAACAGGCCGTGGTCTCCCTACATTTCCTGAGGTCATCTATCTTATGCATGAGGAGCTCCGAGAGGGATGTTACGCATTGCCAGCGATATAAATCAATGATGCTAAATGAAAGGCCTACATAGACAGAGACCATAACTGCCTGGAAAGACCTTTCCGTAGCTCATTTAGACCAGAAGATGGATACTCTTTGGATGTGTGTGTGTGTACCTTTAAGTCATTTTGTATGCAGGGATACTTGTAAAGCAATCGATACAATGCAAGATAAACTAACTTTGAGGGGATTTGCAGATTTGGATAGAGATCTAGAGCAAGCCTCGTTAAGAGGGCCTTAGCCTGTTAAGGTGATAGCATTGCCATTCTTCCAGGATCGAGTCCTGCTGCGACTATCCCCAGGAGGAAAAGCACCAGCTGGTTTCAGAAGCAGGACGAGAAGCCACATCCGACAACCCAGCACAGAAAGGCTTTGTCTATCTGACTGTGGACGGCTTCACCATTGTGTGGGTACGTGCTGACTACTCCAGAGGGGAGTGGCCTGATGACCTCTTGCCTCAGTAAGAGAGCCCTGGCCTAGCGATGATGCAGAGCATCAGTGCCTCTGTGCAGCAGGTGCTTTATGCCAGACAGCAACAGTGTTAGCACCGTTAGTGCTCTATTTAGCCAGGAAGCAACAGCTTGTCGATTTTCTTGTTTATGATTCTCTAATCTTCCATAGTGCTCGTCTGAGAAACATGCAAATGACTTCTATAATAGCGACACAGGCTAAAAGGTTTTCCCAGCATTCCATGCATGGGTAAGTAGCAGGATCGCCTCCGCGCACTCACAGGGGCGCATGCGCGCTCCGCTTCTCTTTCGCTGGATCTCCGTGTGCGCCATCTGCCCAGCGGCACGCCGAATCGCATTTAAACACGACACGCCGCACTGCGATCTCATTGTGGATGCACCCGGCTGGGAAAGTTTCAGAAATAAACAGTTATTTTCCGGCTTGTGATAACTTCCTCAAGCACACACACTGAGGAATGTTTGTTACTCTTTCATACCTATCAAGGAGTGAGCACTGTACAGTCAAAAAAAATGCCAACTCTTTGAAAAGATTTTTTTTTTACTTTTACCCTGAGGCCAGTTTGGAGCTGGATCAGTCCTCCCCAGCATCCCCCTGCCTGGCTTCCTATCGAAGCAGAATACGCTCTCCCCCATCGTCTAGCCTCGCTTCCTTTCCTCCCTGTTAAATTAAAATCCATCTCTGCCTCCGTCGGTCCGAT
>JAODLC010000054.1:4536881-4547536 GCA_026781145.1 Hippopotamyrus pictus | reverse complement strand
ATCTCGGTCAGAGTTTTACAGGCTCATCTCGGTCAGTGTTTTACAGGCTCATCTCGGTCAGAGTTTTACAGGCTCATCTCGGTCAGTGTTTTACAGGCTCATCTCGGTCAGAGTTTTACAGATTCATCTCGGTCAGTGTTTTACAGGCTCATCTCGGTCAGTGTTTTACATGCTCATGTTGCCAGACTTGATTTGCTAAATGGGAGAGTGGAGTTTGGGAGAGGACCACATTGGCATGGATTTCTCCAGAAGATCCAGTCCAGTATAACCATCCATGGATTTGAAAAGAATGACAGCGTTTGAACACATGACTTATTATAATATGCAGTAAAATGACCTTCAACGAATGAAGTGAATTTAAAGCAAACATTTGCATTTCATGTCTTGTTTTAAGTTAGAAGTGTACTCAACATTTATTGGGAGGTGGCTATTTATCATTCACTTAACAAGATTAAGGCAGTTTTTTTGCTTCTTTTGTATTTCACAGCAGCAACAACAAAATAATGATTATAGTGCATTTATAACTGTCTTATACGTTACTGTCAGAATACCCTGCTGTAATGTAAAAAAAAAAAATCTGCCATATCAGCCACCCCCAGAGCACTGGTTCACACACCTGCTGAAATAATACGTTTTTAAAGGCATTCAGTCTTTCTATTTAGTTATAAAATGTGTTCACTGGAAATTGTACAGTGGAGACTATAGTACTGTGCTTCTGTCAAGAAAAACTACGTTGGAAAAAAAAATGTAGTGTGATCTAAGAAAGTCTTTGATCTGAATTATAATCCAAGTGTTTAGTGCCCTCAGAGCTTGCCAACTCGTTGGAGGGGTCGTCATGACGACCTCGTATTTGTTTCACTTCCTTTGTTGTTCTTCCTCAGCTCTTAATGAGCTCTCGTTCTTTTCCCACTGCTCTCACTGACCGTTTCCTGACGACGCTGTCAGCACCATCCCAGATCTCTTTCATCTGCGTATATTTAGACATTTATATCTCTTCTTATTACTTATTACTATAAACAATACAAATTAGAGAAAAAGTTAACCACCCCCTGCACATACAGGAAACTGTCTTTATTGGCTTTCTGCATCAAGTGCCTATTCTAGCCTATTATTCGTCATAAACAATGATAGTAACATTTATATAAATCACATCCACTTGATTATTGCTTCATCTGGCCCTTAGATGTGTGGAAGCTGGGAGTAAAGGTCGTAGTCGTGGCAACGCCTTGTCAATTGTAATGCTGCACATTTAGCAGATAGAAAATAAATAGCGCCTAAAATGAGTATATTGTCACAACAGATCTAATTAAACTACAACCGTATTTCAGGTCAAACAGGAAGCAATTGTCTCTCATATGTATATGTAATTCATACTGCCGCATACTGCAGCATACCTGTTCAAAATAAATAACAAATGGTAAACTCTCATATCCCCACCGAAATTGAAAGTGAAACTGAAAGTATATGACTTCTCCAGGGTTATGCCACCCTTGCATACTTTTTACATAATTGATACGGTAGCTGCTGCTCACTGACTTATTGTTCCTTATCTCTTGGGGGACAATAGGTCACTTCTGCATCTTAGTAAATGACTGCAGTCACTTGATCAAGGTTTTTTTTTGTTTTTCTGATAATCTCTCACATTCAGGTCTACAGCATGCCCTTGAATTAGGCGGGATGCTGCTGTGGATATACAGTACTGCATGGATTTCTGCACTGTACAGTACAAACTGCATTAGGCACTGTTTAACTGCCAGCTCCTGATACTGTATGTAAAGCCCACTGTGGTGTCTTGAAATATGACACCAAATCATGCCACTGCAACTTTAAACATGTTTTGGTTTTCTGGGAGTCTGGCAAGATAAAGCTGGGTTCACTGAGGATCTGCTCCATCAATCCCTTTTTGATGAACTTCTTACACAAATTAGACACACAGGTTTGGCCTGCCCCAGAACTACAGGAAGCAGGCAATGTACACCCTGGATAGAAAGGAAGGTAGAAAATGTATATAATATAGGTTGGTCTTTCGTTATATTTGTTGTATTCATTTAATGGAAATATAACCTAAAAACTGGTGTCCCTTCCAAAGTTTCCCCTGCCTTGTGCTCTGAGCTTCTTGGTATAAATGCCATGCTCACTACGATCTTGTACTGGGCAAGAACTTTGGAAAATGGATCAGTGGATGGATGGATGGATGGATGGATGGATGCATGCATGAGTGGATGGATGCAAGGATAGATGAGTGGATCGATGAATGAGTAGCAAATGGATGGATGAATAGATGAGTGGATGGATGGATGGATGGATGGATGGATGGTGTGGCAAACGTTCATTTGCAATGTAGTCACTGAGCGAAGCACAGAAACTCAAATTAAACATCGCTATGCAAATCAACCCGTCTCATTCAGGGTTCTTCCACTGCACACCACATGCAGCAATCGACATATGACTGGCGAAAAATCAACATGTGCCACAAAAGCTAATTGCTTCACTAGACAATTAAGTCAAGCCCGTGCTGCTCGTAATGCGTGACATGGATACAGTCGGCTAAGGATACAGCTTTGGAGCTCTTTACTTCATAGGCTTTGGGATCCAGTTATATATTATTGAAAATCACCATGGCAACCTGACCTGTTTTGCCCCAGGCCTCTGGATGTCTCATCTTCGGTATGCACGTTACATCAACCCACGACCAGTAGGTGACTGGCATGCCTTTGCCTCGTTAAATTCCATCTTCATCCTCCTCCCCAGGAAGTATTTCACCAGTGCTCATCTCTTTGCGAGCAGCTCCATTCAGAGAAGCAGGCCGAGCTTGTAATGTCACCCTCTCATGCGTTTGTCATATATCATATATGGCCGAGCATACATATATCATCTTTCATTTTGAGGATCTTTGGATATATCTCCAGACAGGCGCTCTCCGGACAAGACAGGATTCATCAAACAAGAAACGAGGTGATGGATTATCTAGCGGGAGAAATCGAATTGCTGCAGAATGACCGAGGTGCCGAGTAGCTGCCTGTAATCATCTGGAAGCTTCGGCTTCATGAATAAAGCATGCACACGTGTGTCAGCCGCATGACAGACCACCGGTTTAATTGAGAAGTTCCATCCCACGGGTCTCTCAGTGGATGCGCAGTCAGCCGTTGCAAACATTAGCTTCCTTTCACAGTATAAAACCTGCCAGCCAAACTTTACCAGTGGCCCGTGTATGTCATCCAGAAACATCACTTTATTAATATGGATGTGATGAAAATCACATGACAGTCAGAAAAAGTTATGCACAACTGAAGAGCAAATTTACAAGACTCTCTCAGTCTATGGGACACATTTTCAAGAACATTTCTGCGGGTTTTGGGAATTTAATTAAAGTTTTTTTTGTCGGATCACATGAGGACTAAGTGAGGTTTGGCTCTCTGTACTGTAACATATGATGAAAAAGCGTGACTTTACGACATTGGTGGTCTCATCTCAAAATCAACAAAACATGGACTGAATGAGTTTTGGAAATTTGCTCCTCAATTTCATTTAGGGTCTTTTATATATAAAGCAGAATTGTAGGGTTTGTGTTCCATATTAGCATGGCAGGAGACCAATGACAGCAGCTAATCAGAAAGGCGATCTGTGTTTTTCGACTGGAATAATCTGACACTGCCCTTTCTCCTCCCTGTGCTACGTCGATGATGGAAATGAGGGAGTGTGTGTTTTATTCCCCTCACTGTGATTGCCTCCAGTATGTCTGTGACACCCTGACAAGGAGTCAAAATAGCAAGGCTGGTGTCCAAACAGTGGTTTCCCATTGACAGCAGGGCATATAAATCCTGTGTTTGTTACATAGATCAACAAATGGTTTCCCTCTGTGCATCATCTGCCGGCCATAGTCAGCCTTACACATTGTGATGAAAACAGGCAAATTGCACCTTGGAGAAACTATGAGCCTGACAGCATCACAACCAGGATTTATTTCAAAATATTATTTATCAAGCTATAAACCCAGTGACCCATAGGTACCTGTAGACATATTTAACAGATTAGCAAACATCCAGTGTTGTTCATTTGTTTACCAATAGGGTCATGAGGCAATAATACCTCCAACACATTTATATTAGCAAATAATTCTTCTGTTTACCAGCACATTCATTGTTCATGTGGGTTTACAGGGTTAGTCTTGCACAGCCCCCAAGTCCGACAATAAAGCAGGACCATAGAAAACCTCTTTTTAATTGGGGTTTATTTCCCGGTGGTAAACAGTAGCTGTTTGTAATATCAGTTTTCCCTACCCACGGGGGAAATCATGTGACTTTTGTAACGTCCTTAGGAAATATACAACTTTTTAGTCATAGCTCACTGCTTTTATAGCAGTTCGGGTGCATTTCAATGCATGTTAGTTCTCTGCTTCTCGAGCAGAAGTGTGGCTTTAGAAAGTGCACAAAGAGAGCAGTTAGCGGCCAGTGCGGCGAGAAGCATCGGTGAGCATCTGAAGCACCTGTGTGTTTCATTTCCGATCAGAGCAGCCGGGGAATGACAGATAATGAATCCATCTAATTTGCTGCACTTTAAAAGAGCAAACCTGCTCTGCTCACAGCACTGAAACAAACCATGCATGTGTTACTGCATCTGTCTGTCCTCCAAAATATCTCCATGGCAACCAAGAATATAAAAACACTGTTAAAAGTACAACAGAACCAAAATATTCGGTTACTGGGGGTGGGGGACAATACATTTATTATTATTATTATTATTATTATTATTATTATTATTATTATTATTATTATTATTATTATTGCCTCATAGCTGAAAAGCTAAACATTCTAAGTAAGGTTACATTTTCACATTTTTTTAATTCACAATCCACCAAAAGATTTAACATCCACAGAATCATCATTGTCAAGCAGTTGCTATGTTTGAATCATGCTAACTGCTATAGTACCAGTCCTTGATTTCCCACACATTGCCATTGTTTTTGTTATTTTTCTGATTAGATACTATATTGCCAGAAATGGTCACAATTTTCACAGTGCATTTAAATCTTTGGTAAACAGCTTTTTTATTTCTTGGGCAATCCATTTCACCTAGGGGTATAATTTTATTTTTTTGTATTTTATTTAATAAATTCCAAATAATCTCTTCAATCAAATGTGTGTTCAAAGGGAACAGAACTAAAAATGATCATTATCAATGATTTTCATTATTTATGATCACTGTCATTCTGTCTGCACTGTGGTCTGATGTCAGAAACTGCCCCACCCCCAATCTTTTTCTCTTTTTTTCCTCTTCTGAAGTGCTTCTAGGAAAACAAAGCATAACCATGTTAAGGACAAGTAACCAATGAGTCTTACATGCTTAACTTCCCTACGTGGATGAAAACCCAACGTATGTATTGTTTAGCAGAAAATCAACAAATTCTCCAGTCTATATATACAGAAGCTACTCATCTTTCACTTCTCTCACATTGATGTGAAAAATCAAAGCCAACAGCCCCTCACGGCAGGAAGCTCCTAAGAAGATAAATAGTGGAATCAAACTCACAAATATTCTGAATCCAGCTAATGTGAAAGGATTTGTACAAACAGCATCAATGGAGGTGAAGCACAAACAGCATCAATGGAGGAGAAGCACAAACAGCATCAACAAAAATAGCACATTAAATTTAACCATTATGTTGAACATACTGTAATAGCATCAACAGCAATATTACTCTAAAAATCATGACCCTTTATTTTCAGCAATGTTGATGAGATTTTTTTTCTCCACTGAATCCATTAACTTTTTAGAGGTTTGTATATCAAGTAAGGAACTAGATTAGATAAAACATAAGAAGATGATAATTCAATAATATTAAATTTGCATGCCCTTATTAAATTCAGTATTGTGGCCATGGAAAAAGAGAAATGATTTCCTGTGACCAGTCATGTATTTTTGTGTTCTGTGGCATGGTTTTCATTAAGATCTTTGCAGCTAAATATTTAACAGTGTTCTTTTACAGACAGAAAAAAATTGCAATGAACAGAATTTCCATTATTGATAAAGCAATTTAGAAAGAATTTAAAAAGAAACAAACCCAAGGCAACTTCTCCCCGTCACAGAGAGTGACGCCCAAAAAGCCTGCAAAGAAACCACATTCTGGCTAATCGTACTCTCTGCTTTGTTCTCTTTAGTCAGCGGCCAGATTGAATGACCATAGGTTAGGATTGGGACGTAGACTGACCAGTAAATTCAGTTCACAACCACAGACCACCTCAGTTACTGTCGCTCATGAGATTCTCAAGGCATGCTAACACTGTCATTAAGGGCAAATCCCCCACCTCCTCACTCTTTTTTGAGAGATTACCATGGACACGGATTTGGAAGTGCTGGTTTTCATCTCCGACGCTCGACACTCTGCATCAAATTGCTTGAGTTTGTGATGCCGGTCCTGACTGGATGAGGGCAAAGACATGACATCATCTGCAAAGAGTAGGAGTGTCACTTCTGGCCCCCCTAACACTGAATACCCTTTCAGTCACTGTAGTTCCTTCATACCCCATCCATGAAAAACCCAAAACAGGAGTGGAGGTTGGATGCACCCTTAACAAAGACCTAATCCCAGCACAGACGACTTTGATATAGTATCACAACACCACTCTTGCTACATTCATAGAGAGTCTGAATAGTATACAGTAAATAGACTGAGTTAGTAATTACACAGCTGTGCAAGTGAAAAGGGTTGGTCCACTAAATCACTGCTAGACCAGAATATACATGTATTGTTCTTCCTGAGTCATAGGTTCAGCTATTAGGCAGAGTTTCTTCTCCAGTACCCTGGCATAGACCTTAGACTTACCCAGGGAGGCTAAAAGCATAATCCCCCCTACAGTGACAACACACTCTGCACTCCCTCCTTTTAAAAATAGGGGCCACTACCCCTGTTCAACAATCCAGAAGTACTTAACCCACCTTCCTGTCAGTCATGTCACCCCCCAGAAATCCACTGCTTTCAGCATCCCTGGGCAGATTCCATCTCCCCCTGCAGGCTTCCCGCTGTGGAGACCTCAGCACACCACAGCAAGTTCATCTTCAGTAATAAACCCTGATCCAACAGTTTCAAACTCACTGCAGCCTTTATGGTCTGATAGAACCTCTCTGTTGAATTGGGAGATCCCTGTTCAAGCATCGGTCTCCATTTTTCAGCTTGACAACTTCCTTCACCAGAGGTGCCGACCAGCAGGTCCTCAGGTTACCTCCATGACAGGCACTGACTGCTTTCAGGATAAAACTCTTTGCCACTGCTACAACGACTGACGCCTTGAACGTGATCCATTCAGACTCAATGTTCCCCACCTTACTCAGCACACAGGAGAATTTATTCTCAAAACTCAACTCACAGTGTTTCCAACCAAACCCACACTGGTTCACATGTTCTCCTAAGGGTAATAGCTCATCAGCTTTCTTCATGCACTTGAGTGTCCAAAACAAATGACCTTGAGTCAAATATAAAGTCATTGACCTGGAGTAGGGTGCTGTGATGTCATATACCATTATCCTTCTGTTGGAAAATGCTATTTGTTATGACGTACAGCTTCCACAGATGTCCAATAGCATTTTACCACTTGTGTTTAGCTCTGGGAGGTCATTCTTCCAAACTACGTCCCTTCGGGCATCTTGTCCATGTGTGCATTGAAGTGTTTGAGTAGCACTGTAGTGTTCATAGGCCATAACCTTTCAAATATCACACCCACTTACTCTAGTAAGGTTCACTACTATGAACAGCTGTTTGGTTCATACACAAAAACAGCAGGAACAGGTCACAGAGAAGCAACCCTCTTGTGTACCGGGAAAAACTCCAGTTGCACAATGTTCAGTCTGTGACTTGTCTGTGAGCGTCCCCATATTCACCTTTGGCCTCACACCATGAGGAGCTCAAGAATAGGAAAGAATCCACCCCAAGTCAACAGGCCTGGTTCCAGAATCCACACTGTTCATTGAGGTAAAGCCAACAGTATCTAGCCCTTCACTCCAGCAGTGGGCCCCAGTAACCCACGCCAGACAGGGCACTCTGGCACTTTTGGTAACTATTCATTGGGATCTGTCTTGGATATTATTCAGTGTTTGTGTGTCTGTTCCCACAAATCTGTCTCCTGAACGGCCCTAGCAGAAGCTGAAGCTTCAGCCAAAATCATTAATGCTTGCAAACTCCTCCAATGCGCTGAGGTCACAATCCCCAAAGACAATAACTGCAAGCTTCTCTATAAATATATATTTTATGAAAAAAATTACCATATACATCCATCTTCCATATCAGTTAGCCTGAAACATATCTCAGAATGTATAGGTCACAGAAAACCCTAGACAGTAAAAAAAAAAATGGTATATTATCAGTATGATTTGAATAATGTTTCCACTGTCTTTATGACCAGCAGTTACTGCATGTTGCTAATGCAGTGTGTCTAAAAAGGAGGGGGCACATGCTGATTTTAAATGTAAAGCACAATCAATCCCTGAGTGCTCCAGTAGGCTACTGGAGAGTGAAGTGGCATGCCAAATCAAGGGTCAACACGCAGTCTCTCCGGTGGGAAGGGGATTCCGCTGCACTCTCCTGCCACATGCTCTGGAGGGAGGAGGTGTCATATTCCAGTGGAGAGGCCTTGGTGCACCTGCATTACTGTAGGAATTCTGCATGACTCCTTCATTCCCTGACAGCTGCAGTGAATTTCATGTGCTTGACAGGGCTTTGGGAGCAAACTGAGAGGATGTTACACCCTGGACCAGAAGAGGAAGGAGGCGGAATCCAGGTACGAGACCCACGGTTGACAGAAGGCCATGCCGCTGGCTTTATTCCCAGTGCTACACTCAGAACCGGATCGTTCGGCTCCAGAAAGTAAAAGACCAGACCAAAATTTTATTTCAGCTAACTAGCTGAGTACTGTGTGACTGTGACTCTTTATACTCAACTGGTTTGTTGAAATGAAATCTTAGTCTGGATTTTGACTTTCTGAGCCTGGAATTTCCACCTCTGACTACACTGACGCCGATCAGAAAAGGCACTGCTAAGACGACTACCCCAGAAAACACAGCAGTTTCCTGCTATAAGGAAAGCCTTTTATTTTTATTGCTGCTCTGGAAAAAAAACCTGCAATCCCCTGGAAATGTGTAACGATTCACAGTATGCACAGATTACTTTTATTACTTCTGGGAGTTACTGAAGCTAAAACTATTTATGATTTGGATATCTGTGGGTTGACAGTCACCTTTTCTATCAGGAAAATGTGAAATAATGCGTCTGTCAAAGATTAAGGAAAGTGAGTGGACATGATTATTTTGATGTGCTTGATGTATATAATCTCTAAAATTAAATGCATGGAATTTAAAATGACAGGGAAAGAGTGATGTTATGCATGAAAGTCTTCCTAATGTGAATGGTAATGTTAAAGCGCTTCCTGAGACTGTTAATTTTACCACACGCTTTCATGAGTAAAGCACAGGGCGGATGTGGATGTATGTTAATAAGATGCTGCACTCCTGCCTGTAAAACGTGAGAGACAATCAATTTGTAACAAAGTCGGAGGCCAGTCTGGGTATTAAAGCCCGAAAGTGTTCCAAGGTACTGAGTATGTGATTAAGTCTGGAACATCAAGCACAGTCTCTCCAAGTCAGGGGAGTAACTAGCCTACAGCTCAACACAGCTAACGATACGTTGTTTAGTTTATCTAATAACATGCAATGAGCTCCATCCATTTTCTAGAAGCACTTACCCAGAACAGTGTTGTAGTTAGCTTAGCACTAATCCCAGGGAGCACAGGGTACAGGGCAGGGGAATTCCTGGATAGGCTGGCAGGGTACTCATCCACACAAAGCAATTTGGTCTTTGGACTGAAGGAAGACACTGGAGTGCCTCGCAAACATGTGGAGAACACGGAGCCTGCAGGTATGAGGGACCGTCGACGCGTTAAGCCACCACATCGCCGTCGACGAGTTAAGCCACCACATAACCATACCAGCAAATTTCACAAGACTTGTTTTCACTGGGGCCCTTCAACTTCAAAAGCTGGAATTTCTTTAACAAACCATCACGAGAACATCGGAGTTGAGCATCAAAGCGCAATGAAGCACTCCAGCTTTCCGAAGAACACTGAGAGGCGTGACTTGTCACTGCTTTGCCGCGAATTGCAGGGAGGTTAAATAGAGGAAGACAACAAGACAGTAGAAAGAATGCATCCTAATAAATACTTTACCTTATTAAGCATAAACACATGGCTGAGGCCTTTATACTCAAGAGGAGCAATGATTCATTCGCTCTTCTTTTGGCCTGATTGGAGGTAGAAAAGGTTTTTTAATTTGCTTTCTTCATTATTAGCTTATGATGTCTGAGAAGAACTGGTAAAGGTGATTTTCACATCATTCAGTGAGAGCCATTAAAGGTGATTTTTACATCACTCAGCGAGAACTGTTAAAGGTGGTTTTCACATCACTCAGCGCCGAGAACTGTTAACTAAATTAAACTCGCACTTCATAATAAACACTATTTTAGGCTCTTTACCAAATCAACCATGTCAATGACCAAAATATCTTAAAATATCTCTGGAGCTTTTTCTAGTGAATATACAGATCCAGCCACTTAAAATTTCCCCAGTTTCCATGACAGGTCCTTGACAGGACCTTGACTGGCTCTTGGCTGG
>JAODLC010000054.1:4525356-4536781 GCA_026781145.1 Hippopotamyrus pictus | reverse complement strand
GAGCAGCAGCGGCATCAGCAGGCGGTGCCGCAGGCAGAGCGGGCACCTCTGGTACGTGGCCAACAGGGGGCGCTTCAGCAGGCGCCACCAGCACGTGGCCAGCAGGAGGCGCCTCGGCAGGCACCGCGGCGGCGTTCTCGGCAGACGGCTCCGGGACACAGGGCAGGTCCGGATCGCCCAGCCGAACTGCATGAGCCCGCTTCTTCAAAGCGGGCGCTGCCCCTTCAAGAGCCGGAGGGACGCGGGGAATAGCGTCCCTCACGCCGCGTATTCCCCCTTGGCCAAGGCGCGCCGGCCGATAATTATACGCCTCCAACGGAGGCGGCTTCTCGTCGGCAGGGCTGACCGGGAAGGCGGCAGCGACGTCCTCCCAGGCCGGGTAAAGCGAGCAGGCGCCCAGGAAGAGCGGTGGTGTCTCCTCCTTACGGCTCCGGGGCTTCATCCGCCTCCCTGCGTCGTTCGCGGCGGGAAGCGGAGCTGCCTCCGGCACGTCGCCCTGGCTCCCAGCAACGCGCCCTGCTCTTCTTTCCGCGAGCCGGAGCTGCAGGCGGCGGAGGCATTTACGTGCCCTCTGGAGTGGGTAGTGTTGTCCGGGCGGGCGATCCTCGGTTAGGAGGTCCATGCCCTTCTGGGCAAGCTGCCGGGCCAAGGGGTCCTCCTGGACCTCTGGTTGGGTGCACCAGTACACGAAGTCCTGCAGCAGACCGAGCCGATGGTGCTCGGTCTGCCGCTTCGTGTCTTCTTGGAGATTCTGCATTCTGTCACGTTCGGCGGGTGAGCGAGCGGGTAAGCAGGCGAGTGGAGCCGGACTGACAAGATAACGGGGTTTTAATGGGGGAAAAGCAGACATCCAGGGACACGACACGTCACAATACAATGCAGGATCTGGGAAACAGGGGGAGACGCGGACTGATATACACAAGACTAGTCAAATGAAACAGGACACAGGTGATCACGATAAGGAATTAACACGAGGTAATGAGGGGGCGTGGCACACATGAGGATCGAACGGAGCCGGGCGTGACACATAATGCATTCATAGAACATTAATAAGTAGCATGTTAGTATGCCTTAACATCCTAACATACCTCAACAGTTTTAATAAACATTAATAGCAAACATTAGTTTATATCTTAACAAACATTGCGATTGCATAATGATATAATGTTTATTATTAAAGCTATTAAGGTATGTTAGGATTCGAAGGTATACTTACATGCTCCTTATTAATGCTCTATGAATGCATTATAATGCATTATGAAGGTGCACTGAATGTTCTACGAATGCATTGTAAAGGCATTAAGAAGGTGCAGTTAATGTAAAGCATCACCTATTATTCATTCGATTCTTTTTTGCAAGGAAAAATGTTCTGATCCAAAGTATTACAAACTTTGTAATACATTACTAGACTCAGTGGGTCATATTTGTTATTGTTTGTTTTTGTACTGTGTTTGAGTCACAATATGAAATGTCAAGGAGGGGATGATGCACATGTTATTGAACAGAAATATGAATGGTCTTATTAGAACCTTCGCTTTGTTTGTAGATGTTGTTATGTTATTGTTTTTGACTCATACAAGGTCTCCCAGCAGCACAAGGAGAGACGCCGGGTCAGATTGAGATGAGAGTGCTAGAGATATGGCAACCAGGAGGTCCTCACCTGGCAAATGCTGGAGAGGTTTCCCTTTGAGAAGCAGGGCTGGACTGATGCATGTGCTATGCTAGACTATAGCCTAGGGCCACACTAAACATCAACCCCCCCGGCCAGCCTTAAGGGGGAGCAGTTAGTTAAATCGGTCACACCCGTGTGTCCATGCTGACGTCAGCCTAGGGCCCCCAGATAAGTTAATCTGCCACTGTTCCCCCTTTACACTAAGGTGCCTGTCCTTAACTTTGGGAGCAGCTTGTCTTCCATTGTCTCATAGCGGCTCCTCCTGTCGCTGTACCCCCCCATCGTGAGTCACAGGAGTGAGAGGAGGTCACCGCAGACGCACAGCCTGGGCTCCGGCTGCTGGCGGATAAAGCGCTTTAGTGTCTCAGTGCTGAGCCCTCATTGATGAGCCCTCATTCATTATTAACATGAACAACAAACAGCGGATGAAACTATCAAGTTAGCAAATGGCATTCTCTAGCTATTTTTAAGTTTCCTTTTTAAGTACAGTGGTACCTCAGTTCTCAAATTCGTTAGAACTCGAATTTCTTAAAAGTCAAACCAACCAGTTTGAAAAAAAATTACCTAGAGCTCGATCTGAATCTCAGAAGTCAAACCGTGAACGCTGACCTAAGATAACTGGTATGCGCGGGGAAATGAGTCATGCGGGACATTTGTCAGCGGAAACAAGGGGTAACGCTTCAGTCTCAGCTTTGCATTAGCTGTGATAGCACCGCGCATGTTTACACTACCTGAATACATATATTTAGACAGTAAAACTACATTTAGACAATGATAGACAGTAATATTGAATGTGGAATATTGAATTGAAGTGAATATTATTATATAATAAAATACATTTAAAAATAAAGATTTCTTATTAATTATTTTAATATTAATAATAAACCATTAATACATTTAATAAAAATAATACTATTGTCCTGCCGAGCAGGGACGGAACGGAGACAAAGGCGCAGACGTCAGGATATCGAGGAATACGGGGTTTAATTAAAGGTAAGGCAGGCAAAACGCATACAGACAATACAATGACCGGACTGGGGAAACAAACTGAAGCGCGGACGAAATGCAGAGGACTAATGAAAACAACCAGAAACAGCTGATCACACAGGGATTCCACAGGGGGTTAACGAGGGGGCGTGCCACACGGAAGGAGCGGACGATCGGGGAAGGACACATTATTTTTTTAACTTTACACATTGTTTGGATACATTTATTTTCTTACTTTACAAATTACTGTTTTGATAAATATGCTTATATGTGTTTAGTATAGTATATGCTTTTTTTGTTTTATCCTGTTCATTTTGTGTTTAAATGCTAAAAAAAAAAACATATTTGTAATTTTTGTGTAATTTTTTGGGGGCCTGAAACCAATTGGTTTTCCATTATTTGTTATGGGGAAAATTCGATCAGATCTTGAACTTTTTAGGATTCGATCCGGAGTTCTGAACGGATTAAATTAGAGTTCTGAGGTACCACCGTAATTCTAAAATGATCAGCATGAGCAAATAAAAGTAAAAACAAAAATGCAACGGCAAGCATAATTCTAATATTTTTTTCCCGTATTTTGACAGAACGGCGGTTACTTTAACAAGAAGCTTTTTCAAATGTCCTCAAAGCTGAATTGCCTGGAGGTCCAGACACACCCAGCTCTGCTTCATGCTAGCTGTCACGCAGCGTTCTGCAACAGATGCTCTTTATAGGAAGTCGGCAGCTGAACTGATTGACTTTTGATGTTTTGATCTGTCTGAAGGAAGACATTTTGTCATAATAAATCAAACACATTTCCAGTTAACCCTCAGCAGAAGTCAGGATGAGATCACTTATAACCTTATAATTACAATGCAATTTAAGATTTCTTTATTACAATAATGATCCTGAGCCTGTATTTGGATGAGTGCTGTTTGGGGCCAGCCTGCACAAACTCAGCCGCGGGTCCAAATTGTGCACCAACTACAACGATTTATAACATCTGCGGCAGGTTTTTAAAAATGCATGAGCAGGAAAAGGACACATTGATTCTGACTGGTTGAGGGGCCCTGCAGAAACCTCGGGGGGGGCTCGTCATCGGACTAAATGAAATCCCCATGATGGAGCAACATGAGGACAGTCACGCTCTTTAATGGTCTTGCTTAAAATCATCCCACATGAAGTGTGACGTGTGGATGGGTGGGAGGAAACCATGTGACATGGAGATGGATGGGAGGAAGCCATGTGACATGTGGATGAGTGGGAGGAAACCATGTGACATGTGGATGAGTGGGAGGAAACCATGTGATGTGGATGGGTGGGAGAAAACCATGTGACATGTGGATGGGTGGGAGAAAACCATGTGACATGTGGATGGGTGGGAGAAAACCATGTGACATGTGGATGGGTGGGAGAAAACCATGTGACGTGGATGGGTGGGAGAAAACCATGTGACATGGAGATGGATGGGAGGAAGCCATGTGACGTGGACGAGTGGGAGGAAGCCATGTGACATGTGGGCGAGTGGGCGGAAGCCATGTGACATGTGGACGAGTGGGAGGAAACCATGTGACATGGAGATGGATGGGAGGAAGCCATGTGACATGGAGATGGATGGGAGGAAGCCATGTGACATGTGGACGAGTGGAAGGAAACCATGTGACGTGGATGGGTGGGAGGAAACCATGTGACATGGAGATGGATGGGAGGAAGCCATGTAACATGTGGATGAGTGGGAGGAAAGCATGTGACATGTGGATGAGTGGGAGGAAACCATGTGACATGTGGATGGGTGGGAAGAAACCCATTCTCGCTTATGCAATACTCGCACATGAGTTACAGTGGCAGGGCTACCAATGTATGCAGTTTATACAATATTTTGATATACAGTATATTTACATAATACTATAGCTACTGCAGTCCCCACCATGCATGTGTATATTTACAGTCAAGTATGTTGTAATTTTACATGTGCAAAGATTCATGTTGTAAAATTATATTTTATTTTAGTGTTGTGAAGATTTGTGTCAATTATAGTGCGTACAGTGTGTTTTAGTTTCTGAAGGACAGTCAAGGAAAACAGATATATGTATAGACTCTATGCATCCTAACTGTAAGCTGCTAAATCAAATCCTCTTGATATCCTTTTAGTATTAAAACGGCAGCATTTTAAATAACTTTCCATGTTGCATAATGCTTGAAACATATTGGCTAAGGCAGGAGATGACTGGTGTGGAGCGTGAGTTCCCGAAAATCTGCCACAAATCGGATTTTTGGAAGACTAACGTGTGTCCGATGGGATTTTAGTTGACAGCAACTAAATCCCCTTTACCTGCTTAATGCTAATTGCGTCAGATGGGAGAAATGGCACATCAGAGCACAAAAGCTTTGCAGTGATAAGAACACGGTTTAGAATTGTTACCGCGTTTCATCCCTTTGCAGTTAGTGAGAGAATAATTACGGCTGCAATCGCCACCAATGGAAGGGGGCGCGAACCCGCAAACCTCTATGAAATTCTAATTCCGACTCACAGACGAAGGGCTGAAAGCTAAGATACATCCGTCTGTAAGCAACAGGCGCTACTGGATGTTGCCATGGTGATTATGTCCCCTTTGCAGAGCCCAGGCACGCACGGTGAACCTCTTCATAGGCCAGCAAGAAGGGATACCCATCTGGGCGGATTCACTCCCCGTGCAGCGAGGAAAGTTTTATGTGTGTCCACTTTCCCTTTACATTGCATATGGTTATTAATATATTAATACAGTATCTATCTATCTATCTATCTATCTATCTATCTATACTGCACATGCTCCCCATCTCTCTCGTTTCCCCTTTCTCTTTCTCCCTCTCCCTCTCTCCACACAAGGCCTCCCTCCGCTGTTTGTACACTCTGCACTATGTCCCAGCTCCTGCGAACCGTCACACAGCTGACTGCTGTAGCTCTGAGTGCTTGACCGGCTCGCCGTGAAATTTATGTCACTACATTCCACAAAGCGGCAGAAGCCTGTGTTTGGCCAGGGTCCTGATTGTGTTCCGGCCAGAGGTTTTCCAGTGCTTTCTGGCTGCTCGGCTGACGCAATACTCATAAGGTCATTATTATTATTCATTGGTCTGTCAACCGCATATCTTGCTCAAGGTCACTGGGGGCTTGGAGCCTATCCCAGGACACAAGGCTGGGGGGCACCCTGGATGGGGTGTCAGTCCATCACAGGGCACACACACACAATCATGTCCCTCAGCCATTTAACAGATGCCAATTTGCCTATCTGCATGTCTGGGGACTTAAGAACATGCACACTACAGCACAGAAACTGGATTCAAATGTCCAACCTTAGAGGTGTGAGCCAACAGCGCTACCTAGTGAGCCAGCACAATAACAGAATGATCATCATCATCATCATAATCATCATCATCATCATCATCAGGGAGCAATTCAGCCTTTGTAAAAGTGTGTGTGTGTGTGTGTGTGTGTGTGTGTGTGTGTTCGGGGGGGTGGAGGGTTCTTGGAGAGTGAGGTGAGTAATTTCCGCTTGACAAAAATGACCAAATCATGACTTCCTGCATTTCTACATGTCCTTTACACCAATACTATATAAATTCATATCAGGTTGTAATGTAGGGTTATACCACAACATACTAAACTCATCAACATGGGATTGTATGGTGAGAATCTCATCAAGGGGTTGCCATTAGTTGACTGACTTTGAAATCAGTTCTCTCTTGTCTGACTCTGGCTGTGATTGGCTGGACGGCCGTTCAATCTAACTTGACCGATTTGTGTGCGCTTTCAGATACAGAACAGAACTGACATAGAACACATCTGGAGTAGTTTTTTCAGATTTGTAGTTGTATCTATTCCAACAATAGTCAGGGGGGATAGAATTGTGTTCCAGCGAAATTGAGGGTGTTAGAACACCCCCGCCCCCCTCTTGCAACACCCACAATTATAACAATAGAATTAGTAGCAGTAATAGTAGTGGTGGTGGTAGTAGTACTTGTAGTATTATTAGTATTAGTAGCAGTAGTAGTAGTAATAGTAGTGGTGGTGGTAGTAGTACTTGTAGTATTATTAGTATTAGTAACAGTAGTAGTAGTAATAGTAGTGGTGGTGGGGTAGTAGTAGTTGTAGTATTATTATTAGTAGTAGTGGTATTAGCATTAGTAGCAGCAGCAGTAGTAGTAAGAGTAGTAGCAAAAGAAGAAGGAGTATGTATACAATGACCCTGTATCCTGTTTATCACTTTGTCCCTGAGGGCAACTGCTCCTTTCAGGAAGCAATGTTTTGACAGGCAGGGGGAAATAGAGGAGTTAAGCAGATCGGTGTGTGGGAAACGTAGCAAAATATTTGTGAAGCTGCTTCTCAAAAAAAAAAAAAAAAAAACACTGTCGCAAGGAGGCTTTTCAAGCTGCTTCTCAGATATGGTAATTACAGAACTCAGAGGCTGGAAACTTTATCGCTGTGGAAAGTTATGGGCGGATAACATTAGAGGGACGTATTCAGCATTTGTCTTCCGTAAAGCACTGGGGCAAGCTAGCAGGGAGCATTGTGGGTAGGGACAGGGATTCCCAGCAGGATTATTGATGGTTCCAGTTGCAGGAGGGCCCCGACTTTCTTGCCTTAATGGGTAAACCAATTGTGCAAATCCCTTTAGATCATGGGTTCTTAAATTTTTCAGACCACTACCCTCACAATAACAGTACCAGAGACTCGTGAACCCCAGTGTGTGAACTGCAGGGTGGAGGGGTAGTGCCACTCAATAGATTTCACCAGCTGCAGGGGGGCAGTGTTCACCATGATAGATTTATCCTAAACAACTGATTGCGGTTATGCTTACAGTGGAGTTTTTCCATGGTTTTGCTCCCTCCCAGCTCCTGTAAGAATGTGGACCATATGGGGTTCCCTGAGGCCTGGATTAAGAACCATGGTTCTAGGTAAGTGACAGTAATTTTAAGACTTATCCAAGGTGACAGTATAAATCACTACATCCATATTTTAGACAAATGATCAGTATTAAATCAATTTCAGTTTAGAAATCTTGAGCATGAATAGTTTGCAGCAGTCTGTATGTTTCTGATGCACTATTTCCATCATTTGTACTTTGCTTTGAGCAAAAGCATCTGCTAAAGTGAATGTAAATATAAATTTATTTGTCCAAAGCAATATACAATAGAGGCAAGTAGCACACTGAAAATCTGTGCTGTGAAGGAGTTAACTATGAATTAATGCAGCTAGGCTGAGCTTCCAGTGAACGGCCAGTAATGACTGGTAATGCCCAGTGAGTGTAAGCAGGAGTAGAGCAGGAACTACACACAATTTTAAACTGAAACTCCTGAATCCCTCTTTTTACAAGTCAAAAACCAGCTTCAAACAGACACTTATAAGTCAGACAAAAATTTTGAGGGGTACGAACGCCCATATTCGTTTCAGCTGACAATCACATGTTTACCGCCACTCAAACCATGCGTTTCTGTGGGGGCCCCCTGTTGGAAAGAGTCAGTCATTACACCATTTATTAAATAAACATGATGATGCTAAAGCAGCATAGGGCTGCAGTGGTTAGTACTGTTGTGTGTGGAGTTTACGTATACTCCCCGTGTCATTGTGGGGTTTCCTCTGCATAATCCAGTTTCCCTCCACAGTCCAAAAACATGCTGAGGCTGATTGGAGCTGCCAAATTGCCCATAGGTGTGTGAGTGTGCTGTATGATGGGTTGGCGCCCCACCCTGGGCTGTTCCCTGCCTTGCACGCATAGCTTCCAGCATAGGCTCCGAACCCCCTACGACTCTGAATAGGATAAGCGGTTACAGAAAATTGATGGATGGATGAAGCAGTCTGTAGCTAGCTGATCAGCAGAACAATCTACTGAATCTCTTCACTAGGTACTCATTTAGCTTTTGAAGGATCTGAGGGTGCCTCAACGGTACTTTTTAAATAGGGCCCCAGAAACAGCAAACTCACTGCTACACAAGGGTCCTGTACCTCTTCTGATTGGTCAGCACGCAGTACGATGGCAGAAACCTGTACCTATCTCCAAGCGGAGAGCGTGAACCGCAGGGAAGTCCCGGCTACGGCATCCCCGTGCTAGGAGGCCACCATTATAGCACGGAGTCTAGAAGGTAGTTACTTTGCCTAAAGAGATTAAGCAATAATAATGCCATCTTTTTGGACTTCTCCTCATCCTCTGGCTTTCCTGGGAATACAGTGGCCTAACCAGGCTGAGCTGGCTTGCAACGTTTTTCATGTTTTTAGTGTGAGTAACGAATATATTAAATCATACTTGACCTTGCACTTCATTCTTTTTGTTTGAAGAGCCAGCCTGCTGGTTGCAAATAAATAAGACGACATTTAATGACAGCTTAATACTAAAAAAATTACTTTCAAACAGTGCATCAGACACCTCAAGCATTTTCAATCAGATTATAATGAATGCATTATAAAGATATACAGTACTGTGCAAAAGTCTTAGGCAGTCTAAGAAAAAATGATTTTCAAATGATCGTCAGGTTGGTGTAAAAATATGATATTATGTCTGTCAAAGTGTGTCAGCTTAGCCATTTCCGAACCGCTCCTAAAGTCACCCCAATGGGTCCAATGCACCCATGCATTTTCTGACTCAACTCATTGGTCATCAAACTTCAGCTAATGCTTGAGTGGAGGACATTGCCCTGCACTAACCCAAGAAACACATTTAAATGACTCTTTAGATAAAATGAAATGAATGCCCGTTGGCAAAGATACAATAGACATAGCAAATGTAAATGTAAATGTAAATCAAAGTAAATGAATGAATAAATTATGAAATATTAAAAGAGTGCCTGGTGCCAATACCCATGGTGCCTGGAAGGGTTACATGGGTCCAGGGGGCCCAGCACCTGCAGGGCAGAGCATGTGGGTCAGGTGCATTGTGGGTCAGTTAACAATCAAAGGCAGGGGCCCTGGCAGACATATTCTAGGTTAGTGAAATCAGCTTTAGGAACATGGAACGTACGCCATCAAGGTTGAGGCATGGTACATGTGGGGGTGGAGAGGGGGGGGGGAAGAAAAAGAGGGTGACGATACAATTAAAACCTCCAAGATAAAAGGGTTTCATGGGGAGGAGGGGCAAGAACCAACTACAAAACATCTAAAGAGTAACAAGGGGAAAAGCACAACTAGAAATCACCAAACAGGACCACAACCTAGAGCACAGAGAACCATCTGACATTCTAACACAATGACCCATTGAGGAAAAGAACTAATGCAGGAACTTAAATACAAACAGAAAAGCAGGGAAACGAGGGACAGCTGTAACTCATAATTAATTAACCAATCAAATGCAACACAGATTAACTTGAAATATGAGGGGTGGATTACAATTAGCTAATCACAGAACAAAGGAACTCCAACAAACATTGAACCCTATGAAGCTCCAAAAGCTAACACTAAGAATAACTAAGGACCAAAAAACTCACAAACAAGACACAGGCAGGATAAACCAAAACAGGAGTACAAGGATAAACCATGAAAGAAAAACCAAAAGCTACAGATAAAATAAAATCCCAAAATAAACAAATGGTAAGGCAGGCCAGAAGCCAGTCTCGAACCCATTGCTGGGGGGGTAGCAGGTATGGCGGGCCAAAAGCCAGCCTTGAACCCATTGTCGGGGGGGGGGGGTGACAGCCTTGGTGCCACACACTTATGTTCACTCAACCCACTGAGCTATTCAGCAGCCCAGTGAACAAGGGAGAGACACTAGGAACTAGTACAATGACAGAGGGAACAGGATGGCCAGCGACACCTGCTGGCCAAATGGGGACTAGAGATGTAGGACAGGGATGGACGGGCACCGACCGTGACAGTGACCTTTCTGGTGGGAACAGAGCCTGAACTTTTGCAGGAAGTAGAGTGATACTCTCTAGGTCAGTGGTACTCAAACTTATTTTGACAGGGCCCCCCTAGGGCTGACATATTTATCCTGATTAAATAAAATTTAATAAAACGTATTGATTTTAATTTTTATCATTTTATTATTAATGTGGTCAGATGATTTTTAATATTCCGAAAGGTCTGCCGACTCACAGCTCTGTTTTATCTCTCCTTATGTGCCCCCCACCATAACTCCTTTGCACCCCGCAGTTTGAATACCCCTGGTCTAGATACAGTCAGGCTCACCTCAGCGCACAGCACAGGCTCTGGACCCAAACTCCCGGAGAGGGGCTGAACTCTATTCCGCTCCAGAGTTGCCCTGGGCGAGAGGCACAGGCCAGCCCGGATTAACCATGTGGGCATTTGGGCTGGGGCCCAGGGGCACCACGTCCTTGGAGGCACCAAGCAGAGCCATCTCCCCCCATCCCATTCTTTTAATTAACAAGTCAATTAATTTCTACTATATTTAACATGATTGTATATTGTACTGGATGACACTGACTGAAAAGCCTATGTAATGTTTTCACTATATTAGATGCATTTCTCTCATTCTACTTATAGCCCCCCAATATGGCACCAGCATGTTGGAGTTCACCCCAGTGAAGGAGAAAGTTGCCTTCATTTGACCTTGAGCAGCTCTGACTGTTGTCTGTGCTAGAAGGCGTCCCTTCTGGGGAGTCCATAGTTCTGATGGGCAACGGTAATGCTCACATGGGTAACAACTGTGAAACCTGGAAGGGTGTGATTAGGAGAATTGGCCTGCCAGATCTGAACCAGGAAATGGCCTGCCAGATCTGAACCAGGAATAATAATAATAACTAGAAACTGCAAGCAGTTACTAAAGGGTCCAAAGCTGCAGAAAATCGGACAGGTAGGACAGG
>JAODLC010000054.1:4486688-4505266 GCA_026781145.1 Hippopotamyrus pictus | reverse complement strand
GCCGCTGATGCCGCTGTGCGTGGGGCTGAGCGTGCGGCTGTTCGTGGGCTGACGTGCCGCTGATGCCGCTGTGCGTGGGGCTGAGCGTGTGGCTGTTCCTGGGGCTGACGTGCCGCTGATGCCGCTGTGCGTGGGGCTGAGCGTCGGGCTGTGGGGCAATTAGGGGTAAAGAGCCTTTTTCAAGGGCTTAATGGTGAAATCACTCTGCAGACCCTAGGATTTGAACTGACAACATACTTATCACAGGCACCACCCCCCACCCGGTGTAGTTGTGGCACACCTTACACCTCCAAGGTTTGGGGCTTGAATGCATGTGGAGTTTGTGTGTTATTACTATGCTACATGCGGTTAGGCTAAACTCTATATCACCGAGTGCGTGAGCACGCTGGGTCCCATCCTGGGTGTCCTGTGCTTCCGCCGATGGCTGCAGCACGGCCTTGTAATGGATAAGCTGCTACAGAAGACAGAAGGAATGCCTTTAAATAGTGGCTCTAAAATCCTAATTGCGAATAATAAATGAAGGTGGTACATTTCCCTGCCTCACACGCACAGAAAGTCTCATTTCTGTCTTGTGGTGGATTCCTGTTATCGCTTCTTAAAGCGGTTAACGATCAATTACCCCATTCACACGGTGACAGCCTAGATATATTTGGTTTCAAGGTTTTTGGTATTTGTGGGGTCGGATTATGTCCCCCCCCCCCCCCCCCCCCCCCCNNNTCAAACATACAAAACAGGAGTACACAATTTTGTACAAGAGTCTATTCACACAATGCCTCAATGGTTCAGATCCAGGGTTGTGTTCTATTCTGTTTTATTTGATTCTTCTGACTCCCTGCCCAGGGCATGGATACCTGAAGCAGGAAGTGTCACTCATTACAGTAATTAATGTGCTAATTTAATACAGCATAACATAGCAGCCTCCCTACAAATGGTTTTCTCTCGTCCATAGAAATATAAAGCCAATGTACAGTCCACCACCCCTCTCCAGTTCATTGTCTCCCCTCACGCCCAGTCTAGGTTCGCTTTTCTCATATTTTTAAACACTAAGATTGTCCCTCAGAATCATACACTCTCTCAATACATCACACAGCGACTCACTGTTGCCTTAAAGTGATTTTTCCCTGCTCCCGTACAGCAAAGTGTGGTTCACTATAATTTAAGTCACTCAACCTTCTACTTGAGACCAGTGTACCATGACTCAACATGCAGGCTAAGACTCATTACTCTGAATAATTAAAAAGCTGATGCATTAATGCATGCGGCACAACGCGGGCGACGGATGAGCAGTAAACACATCTGTGGAGCGATATCAGTCTATGTACTATGTGGATTTTTTTTCTCTTCTGTTTTCTTCGGTAGTGGATGTTGTAGCAGATGAATGGGAGTGGGAGTTTACCACTCTATACTTCTGGTAGCGATGTAAAGTATATTGCACTGCCTTTGTGTACATTCAAGGCCAGACGGCTGCATGGACTAACCTGGGTTCTTGTAGGGGCCCAAAGCCTCTTTGTTCCTGTTGTTACAGCAGCATTTTATGCTGTCAATTGGGCTATAAGGACTTTGGGGACAAATCTGGCTATGTGCACAGTCTTGTCTTTTATTACACTGTTGCTGTCCAATTGTCGCCCTATGTGCCAGTTCCAACCCCACCCCCCACCCCCCCGCAGCTGTGGCATAAGAAATTCACTGTGTTTATCAGAACGCATGTGACAATAAAGCTTGAAACATCTGAGGGTTAGAAAAAGCAAATATATGCAGGTCTGATTGGGTCTTTATACAAATCAATGAAAATCCAGGCCTTACGTCCAATTAGGCTCTCTGGGACGAGCAGCAGTCGATTCTTCATTCAGAGAATGAACCGGCTTGTCTGTCGAGGCTCGTCAGGAATGAGGAGGGGCCGCTTCGCTCCTGCCCACCCCAAAGCGTTGCAATTCTATGAGTGAACAGCTCGTCCACGTTACAGGGAATGTGAACCTGCACACATAGGGGGAATCAGCAGAGTGACTCATGCAGGGGTAGGTACAGGAGAGGGCTGTGTTGTGTTTGAGGTGAAAAAGCAAGGCTGTAAGCACTGAGAAAATTAGTCCAGGGTGGCCTAGCAGTTACTGCTCAGTTGCTGAGCTTAAGATTTGTTTGTTTATTTTGTAGGATGTCACAGCTTGCTGGGGGTGGGGGAATATAGATACAATTCCAGCTTGTTTGCAGTTTGACATTAAGAAGGTCCATCTGTAATGGGGTTTGCTGCAGCAACGAGCACAAACATTTTGACACGCCTTGCTTCATCTGAAATGTTTACAGCGTATCCTGTGCAAAGTGCTCGCTCACCCCCCACAACTGATTTATTGCTAATCTTACAAGGTTGCAAAGTTAAATCCTCTTAATCACCCACCCTGATAAGACATTCTATTTACAATGCATCCTTAAAAACATAAAATCTATTCCAAATATGAACATTGCTCTCTATTCAATTAGGCAAGTTCACATCACTGAGAGAATGCAATGCAATGTAACAAAACAATGTTGTTAGGGCCTTTTTTGATGAAGTAAAAAACACTTTAAAGCCTAATTTGTAAAGCTGTTTTTTAGGGATGTATGGTGTTACACATTTTAGACACAATTGAAGAGCAAATTTGCAGACTCACTCACTCCACGGGAAATGTTTTTGAAAAAAATGCCCGTGGATTTAGTGAATGTTGGAAATGTATTGAAAGTTCTTTGTTGGATTCCATGCACACATAAAGGTGAGAACGAAGCTTGAGGTCAGCTATTTATCTGAGGGGGCAGAAAGCAGTCGAGGGTTAAGGGTCCTGTTCCAGTCTAACAGGCACAGGGTCAGAGCTACACACCAGCCCCCAAAATCCCATCCTACCGTGAGGATGATGTTTTGAATATGATTCACCATGATCTATATTAACTCCTGTGGGGAATTACCCCACATCGCCAATGATAATGATCAATGGCATAGGACAGGGGGACGCGGTCTTATCCGCAATGGGCCAGTGTGTATGCAGGTTTTTGGGATAAAATTTAGGTCTGATGTTCAAACACATGTGAGAGGAGTCTTCAGCCAATCAGTCTAACTAGGGAGTTGCAGCAGAAACCTGCACAGCAGCCCTATCTGGGTAAGATTTCATATCCTGCTGTAGGAGATTCATTGATATCGGGGGGACAACTTAATAATTTAAATGCAAAGGTCTGTTTTTTTTTTTTTGGGGGGGGGGGGGTTGCAGCCAAATTAAATATTTTGGGGACAAGTCCCTCCTGGTTCCTACACCACTGATAACAGCAGCTCCTTATTAAGTAAGTAAGTAAGTAAGTAATTGATTAATTAATAATTTTCCTCTGTGCTAGACTACCTTCCCATCAAGGAATTCCTGAACACAAGTGAAGCCATGTCAGCGTGTGTATGAGAATCCATCAGGCTTACAGTGACAGATATGTTCCACCTCAATGGGAACCCTGTCCCCCCCCCAGCCACGGAGTTAAAACATTCACGGGTCGAAAGTAAAATATCTGAAGGTCCTGTGTGTTGCCTCCACCGAATTGTGGATTCATGGTAGAGAGAGAGGAGACACGTAAATGCTGGAGAGTGACTGGACTGCGAAAGGCTGCTCAAATATACATGAAGCGTTTTGATTTGTCAGTCTGGGTGACAGCATCTGAAATCCAAGTCAAGGTTGTACCCCAAATTCAGGTACCACGGCTGAAATGAGAAATGTAAGACAAGCAGCTTAAATTTCATTATTTCTATCAATGCTGCTACCAGTACATCTGGAATTCATTTCTCAAGGTAAAATCTGCTATTAACCCAACTACATACCGGCTACATAATTACCTGTTTCATCAATCTCTAATTACAGAGAGATTCAGGAACTCTACCATTACTTTTATACTTGCTGTAGACTGAAAAAATTTATAGATTTTTTAAGTTTCATGTTCACTTTCATATTCCATTTTAATAATCACGACTATGGCAGTGTTTTTTAAGATAAGAAATAGTTGGACACATAAAAACCATAAGTGAAAGAGATTTTTTCATTTCTAATATCAATGCAAATTCAAATATCTAATTCATTTTATGACATATTCACTATATTTTCTTTTAATGAGGTTTTGTACAGGACTTGTACAAAGTTGATAATAGTGATAATCTTATTATGTTATTAATGATGTCATGTTTATCTGTGTTGTTGAACAGTGGTAAAAATCCATGGGAAATTGTACTATCTGTGTGTATGTGCTGAATTCAACACATGTTGCATTTAAATAATCATGCAAACACCCCTTATGTCGCTTGACTGCAGTGTTGGGGAGGTTTTAAAAATCTCATTATGCTCCTGCATAAATCAACCCCTCCCATATCTTGCAGCAACATAAACATTAATGAATATGCATTATGGGTATTCTCGTAGATGCTGAGAAGAATCTCCAGCAAGCATGCTAAGCCTCTCTTCTCTGACCTTGAAAACACGTGTGAACTCGCCAGGTGCATCAGTCACATGGAAGGGGCATCGTGGGATTGCTGGGGGGCTGGGTCAGAGTAGAGTTAACTGCCTCACTTAGATTAACGCGTCTGGGCCAAGCTAACCAACTGCCCAGCTGCCCTGATCTCTCTGCTATTCCCAGAGCTTTGGAACGCAGGTATGCATGGTGCCATCAACAACAGATGTTTGTCCCTACAAAAAAACAAGCGGACATCGGCACCAGCTTGTCAGTCTGCTTTTCAGGTCCAGCTCACCAGCTGCAATTTCCCTGTTTCTCCAAACAACCCTTTGGCTTTTATTATTTTTTTTCTGGTTGTCACTATCAGTGTGAAACCTGTTGGCCAATCAACCTTCTACCAGATCTCTCTATCCCCTGGGCTTCATTTGATCACGGATTCTGTTGGCGGCCTCATGGCCGACAAAACCCTCTCCGGCAGGAGACAAAAAGCATATGGAAGCCACGCCACCTCTGGACGTATTTATTATTATTTCTTTAAGATGAGAAATGCCCTTTGGAAGCAGAAAACAAAGACCAGGATCATTACTGATTCCTCACAGCCTCCTGTCTTTTTGGCATCTTCTCTCCCTCAACTGAGACAAATAAAAAGTCACTGAAATATCAGTTATAATTTACAGTTTGCTCTGACATTAATGTTTTATGTTGCCAGCCTCTAAAGCATTGGAAGGAGTAGTAAGAATGTCTCCAAGGCAAAGGCGTTTCTGTAGACAAGATGGATGCTCCCATGAGAAACGGCTTGTCTTCTCCTAGGAGCCTGGCATCTGCCATGTCTAGGAGGTCTTCAGCCTCAGCAAAGGGATTTTAGACCAGTGTTTTTATATATATATAAATATATATATATTATATATATATAAAATTAATGCACTTACAAACATGCAACACAAAACATATAACATCACATCGATCCTAAGGACCACTATATTACAGTTATTACAACAACAACAACAACAACAATAATAATAATAAAGTGATCAAGCATCCATAATAATAATTATAATTTAAAATCAACATAAACGCTAACAGTAACAATTGTAGTAATAACTGTACTGATAATAAAGTAATAATAATCTATTTATTTGTATAATAATTTTTGGACCTCAGGGACCCCCCAGAGTCCGCATTTTTGGCAATTTTTGGACACCTGTACCAGATATTCTGTGTTCTTCATTGTTTGGCTTGTTCTGGTTTGTTTGGTTCAGGTATGTTCAGAAGTGTGGACTGTCTGGGGGTCCCCAAGAACTGGTTTGAAAAAAACTGCTTTTAATCTCCCTGGTTCATCACACTGTGTTCTACTCTGTGTTGGCTGTGCTCTACTCATAGCCGGAAAAGTGAGATTTGGAAATGGTTCAGACACCTGCTGAGGAGGAGAACTCAGGGCCACAGCCCAACTCTTCAGGCCTTTCAATATGCTTCCAATATATTGAATCATTTATTGCAGTGTCTTGAGGGTGCATTTGTCTGTATGTAGTATTTCTGTAGCACTTTACTGAAATAGCACTAGGTTACATTTTCCAAAAAAACTAATAATAAAATTTGTTTCACTGTTCACTTCGGAGCTTTCAGTTTCAGTTCCATTGCAACTCCAGTGTTACAACTTTGGCCACAGCTCATAAAACATGTCTCCATTCCCTTTGATAAGGGAAGTCACCCTTAATGAATTTAATAAATTGTTTTGACGTGTTCTGTGCAGCACAATCAGCCCGGAACCAGAGGTCTATGCCCCCGAATAGGACAATCACAGGCTGATTCTATAACGAAAGTAGAGATGATGCTCTCTGGTAATAATCTCTGCCTTCTCTGAGGAAATTCTCACTCAGGAAGTACACAGAAATCAGACAGTTTGACATCAAACACAAGTTGTATATGAGCTTTTGGTCCTTGGTAATGTTTTCCTTGAAATGTGGATTTTCAGTGCAAACTGATGAATGTTTCCTACACAGACTCATTCATTCTCATGTCACTTCTTATTTCTTCCTGTTGAGTAACTTTTTGGCTGTTTTTTGTTTGTTACACCACCCTTGTTCCTTCACGCGGCAGAATACACATTCAGACCTCTGTCACCCCTTGGCCTCCATAGCCTCAATAACTCACCGTGACATTTTTAGCATCAGCCAATCACAGTTGACCAGATTCCATTACATCATATTGATCCAAACTCAGGACCACTATTATACAGCTAAACAAACCACAACAACAACAATAACAATAATAATAATAATTAATAGTTGTTGTTGTTGGAAGAACAATAAGAAAAACTAAATGTATGCAAATTCATTATGAAGGGATACTGCATGTCTGAGTTCCAGATTTTTACACTGTTAAGAGATTGCCATCAAGTATTTAAGAAAGGGGTGTTTATTAATTCTTTTTTATTTAGACTGCAAATGCAGGACACTGCCTGGGCTGAGCCTGGTAATTAGTCAGAAGAGAATCTGAATGGGATGCCAGTCCATTGCAGGGATCACTACATTATATCACACATTATGCGACATATTGCATTTTGCTCCCCCAAGAGGTGTGAGACTGCAGTGCTGGGGAAGGGTGGCACTGGGAGACTGCAGTGTTGGAGAAGGGTGACGCTGGGAGACTGCAGTGTTGGGGAAGGGTGGCGCTGGGACACTGCAGTGTTGGGGAAGGGTGGCGCTGGGAGACTGCAGTGTTGGGGAGACTGCAGTGTTGGGGAAGGGTGGCGCTGGGAGACTGCAGTGTTGGGGAAGGGTGGCGCTGGGAGACTGCAGTGTTGGGGAGGGGTGGCGCTGGGGCCCAGTGGCATGCTCATATTACTACTTTATAGTTAAAACTTAATTTATCCTACATCCATATACTTGCAGTGCTTTGAAGGCGCTGATGTCAAAGGTTACCTAAATGAATGTGTTAGGGTAGGGGTGCCATGTTGTTCAGCAGATGTAAAATGACTACTGCCTCGCTTTCAGCTTCCAGGACCTGTCATTGGGTTCGGCAGGTCACGAAAGGTCACCTTGCATGTTATTATTCCCTGATCAAGGCAGATGGCCCCATAAAGTCTACAGTTACCCACTGGATGTAAACATTTCAGCATATTGCATAGGTGGTATGGATTAATTTGTAGGCTAGAGTATTAATATTTAATCTATGCATGCACAATTTATAAAGATGCTAGGGCCAGGATGTCAAAAAATGTATTAAATTTTAGTGCTGTGGAATTGTGCTTGACCATGAAATTTTAGTGTATAATTATGCATATTTTTAAATATGGGCTGAGACATGTTCAGCATCTCATTTTTAGATTAGATCATTATTTCGAGATCATTAAACTGCTTTTGTTTCATGTCTCCCATGATTGACGCTACACACAACCAAATTGACTAATCACAGCTTTGAAAAGAGTCTTCTCGATGATGCAGAAACGGCGGAGATTGTTATTGGCATGATGACGACACATAAATGTTTATGTATAAACGTTTCACAAGTAGCTGCTGGAGAAACGAGTAATGGTTATTCAATTTGTCTGTCATAACATTGATCCAAGTGCACTTGAACCACTTTTTTCCCCCTTTTATTTCCAGTCAAATGTTGAGCTGCCAGATCTGATCAGCTTCAGCTGTCTACATCATACACAGAATGAGGCTGGAAAAGGGGACCACAACCATTAATGCAAAAACCCACCATACTTAACACTCAGTGCCTGTGTAGGGAGTGTGTTTATAGCCTGTTTAAGGATGCTCTGCATCATGAGTTTTTGTAGGGTGGACAGAGAAACTGTGGGTTGCATAGTAGCAAGTAATAGAAGTAGAGGCTTCGGTCTACAGGGGGGAGCAGAATAAGCTATTTTTCATAGCTTACAGCAATGTTTCTCAACCTGGTCCTCGGTTCACGTTTTTGCTCCCTCCCAGCTCCCTGCACACCTGTTCCAGATATTTGGTGTTCTAGATTGTCTAGTTCAGGTGTGCTGGGAAGGAGTAAAATGTGAACTGTCTGGGGGTCCCCAAGGACTGGGTAGAGAAACTCTGATCTAGAGAGAGAGGCCACGATACAAAGAGGCAGAGAGAGAGTGAGAGAGGAGGACAGTAGGATAGACTGCTGTCCATTATCTGGAACAAGAAAGGCCATTTTCCATGGAGAGAGGGAAGAAAACTATCATTCATAGATCTCGAGAAACAGAGAGCTTAACATAGTTAAACTGTCCAGCATATTTGCTTGCTGCACACCATCTACTTTACACTATGTCCAACCGTAAACCCCCACCGGACCAATGTGTTCCTCTTTCAGATCTAAAAGCTTAAAGCTGAATGACTGAAGAATCGAGTACAAATTGTCCTTCATAAAAAACAGCACCGTGCTTCACGCTCTCTAGCTCACTGCAAACATCACGGGCAGTTTATGATCCGCAGAACCCACTGAAATTCATACGGATCAGAAAAGTGACATTTCCATCACCGTGGAGCATATTCACAGGAAACACTGGCCGGAATCACTTTCTCGGCACAGAGGGCAAGCTGACGAGACAATGAACGTGACTGTATAAACAGCATGTGGGATGTGTCACAGACACAGAAAGTGCAGATGTGTGAGGGCATTTGCTGAAGTATTGAACAGAAATCTCTGGCGGTAGGCTTGCAAAAACGTTCATGGAGAAGAATGAGCATCTTGTGATTGAGTGTGAATCACCTCTTTATGATTGTGAAGTGTAAAACAGGCATTGTATTTATACAAAGACATCTAGTATGGACAAGGAAGCAAGCATCCAGAATTAACATAACAACACAGGCAATAACAGATGTGAAACAGATTACGCAGTCTGCCTGCTTAACTGCATTTCAACAGTATCATTATACTAATTAAAAGTATGTATTGCTTGTATATATTGTATATAGTATATAATTTATATTATTGTTTTAAGTGTTGAAGGCACAATTTAGGGAGCTGTAGATTGAAATTTCATTGTATGTTTTTATACAATGTTTATCACAGTGTCATGACTCAAGCTGCTTTAAGTTAGTATAGGACATATCAATTTTACTGAACAGGGTAGCTAGTGTTGTAAAATACGGGTATTTCAGAACGTTTTGGTAAAAATATAAAACCAAAGTTGTCTGGAGCAATTTAGGAAAGACTAATGGTTCAGAATGGCTTATGGTGTCATGATGAGTAGCTGCTATTTTTTTTTATGCACCATTTCCAGAATAGCTGGGTCTGAAGTACTGTGATTCTGCTCTTGCTTTTTATCAATCCTGCCCCCCAAATATAATGATGCTGTAAATCTGTTGTTTTTACTCATGGGGTTGATTATTCATCCAGTCCAGGATATGTCCTGCCTTATGTCCTGCGTGCTACCTGGGGTAGAATCCAGAGTCTCCACAATCCTTCACTTAATAAGTTGTTATTGAAATGATGGATGGATGGATGGATGGATGGCTAAACATATCTAAAATCTGTGATTAGACAGACAGACAGACAGACAGACAGACAGACAGATAGACAGATAGATAGATAGATAGATAGATAGATAGATAGGGTCTCAAGATGCAGGCCCCCTCATTCCATTGGATAAACACATTTTAAATGTAGGTTAAAGAAGCAGCTCCAATGCAGTGAGGCAGCTGGGATATATTAGATATCTGCAGGACCTGCTGCAACCTCTTTCCTCTGTAGAAGTCTGGCCAGACCTTGCAGTATCTGCTCAGAGAGATACGTCAACGAAGTGTCCCCAAAGTGATCTCACTTCCCGGATAAGACTGCACCTCGGACAAAGACACGGAAACAGACGGCTGAACCTCGCTTCTCAGATATACTCAAAGTCTGTCATTTAAGGGGTTAAGGTTGAAATTGTTGGGATTAGGGCTTTCCCCATAGAAATGAATGGATGGTCCCCACAAAGACATGAATACAAACATGTTTGTGTGTGCGCGCACATGTGGAGTCTGCATTCACATTTGACTGGCATCCCATCCAGGCTGTTTTATGTGCTTGGAAAGACATTTGGCTAATTGAAGCTAAATAAGAAGTGTACGTACCTGTTCTGAACACACACACACACAGACACACACACACTTACGCCTGTCTTTAAGTTCAATTTGCAGGTATCTCATTCGCAAGCTGGGGGCCACCTGTATTATGTCTTTTCAACCACAAAACAAATGAAAGCACGTAACAAATGTAGCATCTGAGGCTGCCGCTGGGGCTGTAAGTGTCTTCAGAATGCACTTAGAAAGCCAAGCCCCCCGCCCATCTCCACAGCCCCATTATCCATGTCTGTTGAGTTATGGTTCAGAGCCAGACCTTTGGGCAGCATGTTCCAGGTTACCTACATCACCCTCAATGACCTCCATCTTTAGGAGCAGATTCAAAGGTACTGCACGGTGATAATTGAAACAGGGCCTATGACGGCTAATATTACTCCTGCTACCCATAGTGAGACTGTACAGTGAACAAACTGAATGGACGAGTTAATTTGGGGTAACACAGCCGGAAGTTAAAGTGGCCTCGCTTTACACAGGCGTTCGCAGATCTACACGCGAGATCCTCCAGTGGCCCTGGCTTTGTGTTCATAATTTAATTAGGAGTTAGGATATTGGAGAGTGAACTGCTTGCCTTCTTCCACCTGGTTATGGTTCTTTAAAAAAATCAATCACTCAATCAATCAACCAATGAAAGTTTTATATGTAACATACACAGTACAATATGTAGTGAAATGCTTGGTTGCCTAGCTCCAGGACTGTGAAACAGGGGACATAATTATTATTGAAATGATTAGAATATATTAACACACAATATACCTTTAGTTAAAATTTCAGTATGAAAGACTACCATACCAAAAAAAAAAAAAACAATATCGGAAGCTTGAAAATTTGGAGATCTTCTGAAACAGGAGGCAATTTATGTGATTAAACATGCACAATTGTATTTTAAAATATCTGTTTTAAAAGAGCGATATGTCATCATTTCCACAGAGATAAATTACCGTCTTCAGATCTACTCTATTTCCTAGAAAATTCGTGTCACACATGTTCACATGTAGACACTGCTGTTGCTATGAATCCCTACACACTGCGTTGTATCCTGGGTAACCCTGAAGTCGTTCATCATAAAAGGAAGTGTCAGATGACAGATCATACACAGGGACATACCTGTACTAAATGTGGCAGGCAAGAGTCTTTCTGGAGCTTCATCTGTTGTCTCAGGACCCCACATTGCTCCCAAATCTGATCCCCGTCCACCTCATTTGATTTGCTTTATCACAGTTTCTTCTGACACTTTTCTAGGCATACGTTAGAGAAAATTGGGAGGGCTGATTGCTTGGTAATCAGCTTTCAGACATATAGGGTCCTTTTGGGGGATAGAAGAAAAAAAATCAGGAAGAAAACATACTTTGAAAGAGAAACCCAGTGACATGTATATTTACCAGAAGTACTGCAGTCACATGACTGCAAGAGCAATGATTTGACTGCCATACTGGAGAAGGGGAAGAAATCCTTCCTGCCCCAGTAATATAACCTTCTGCCATTTAGTGTCTTTACTGATCAATATCAATGACAAGTCTGAGGAGCACAGGCCTGGGAAACACCTTTATACTAGGAATAACAAAGGGGCAAAGGAGAAGCAGCTGGAGTGAAGTTAGGACAAACGATGAAGAGGCGCGGCTCGTTAAGGCCACACTGCGAAGGAAACAGGCGGGTAGGTGGAACGGCGTAACATCCTGTGATACTGTGTCTCTTCATGGTCAAATATTTGATAGGAAATTATATCAATTATGCAATAATACGCTACTTCTTACTCGTGAAACTTCACAAATAGGCAATAAAAATGCAAAACCATCCAAGCTGATTTCATACATTAGCAGACACATTTCATTCCAAAATTTCATTTCATCCAATATGCAGAAACACAATAATATTTTAAATTAAGTTCTTCAAGCTATTTCACAACTCACAACATGAAAATTACTATTAAAAATGAAATATTATGTGAACATGCGATTTCTAAAATGAATTTAAATACCTCAACAACAATGGACCAGACACCCAATATACAAACAATATACATTTATATCGATGTGGACCCGTTTTGGTTAATTTTCAAAATTAATATCTAATGATTCCCATTGGCCTAAAGTTTGAAACTTGCCTGTCATGTCAAATCGGAGAAACCCTGATAATGCTGAGTCACAGCAGCTGCCCTCTGAATAGAATAAGAGACAAACAAATGATTGCACATCGCCAATAATTGAAACGCACCTTTGTAATTATGAAACACTGGTTGTGAATCTACAACGCCACTAGCCGAGGCTCAAGTGTAACAGTAAATATAATTTATTCCCGACATCAGGGTAGTCAAATCCAGCCCGGGGTCTGTCTGGTTCATTATTTGTTCCCAGTTAACGGCGCCCTGTCGCTGTGGGAAAAAAAATCAGACCTGCCTGCCTTAATTGATATTTTAATTACTTTTTAATGTTTTTTCCACCTTGTTATCCAGCATGATCGTTAAAATGGAGTGAACCATTAAAAGATTTAATCTCAGGAGAGTATTGATTATAATGCAGGTATATTATCTCGTAATTAGGAGACCCGCACAGCTATGCTTGTACCAGCAATGTTGGGAAATGTGCTGAAGAATATCCCAGCTTTTTCAACGGCAAGCTCAGATACACAAAACATCTCGAAATATAAAAAATGTCTATAATCATAGAGATGTGCACTTGTAATTGAAAGATTGCTGGTTTAAGTCCCCAGCCAGCAAGGTGCCACTGAGATAGCCTGAGCAAGGCTCTGCTCCCCGGGCGCTGAATTAGTTGTCCCCTGCTATGTCATGATGTCACATATGGGTTAAATGAAGTGGATGCATTTTGTTGCTGTTTTCTGTGGTGTGTCAACAGCAGCTAATCACTTCACCATCAGTAGGTACTGTCTTATTACTCAATATTCCAATAGACCAAAACCTCCAAAATTCACATCATGCATGCGGTACAATGCCACGTGAAATTACTACCCAAGCTCCACTTTTTTTCTTCATTAATATTGTCTGTTACTTAATTTGCATGTAAACATTTAAATAACATTTCTCTCATATCAATGTAACTTCCTGTGTGCCTATGAATATCACTTGAAAATCACTTGAAACAGAAATACTTCATCGTTCACAGTTTAATACACCCAATGGTAAATCTGCAAGTATTTGTGGAGACCTTTGTGTTGTCTTTGTGTTTCCAGTTGGAAGACTCTCCTTATCCTTGCATAGGAAAAGTTATTTTTGTACAGTGAAATTGACTAGTTTGAATCTAACAAGCATATCATGTATACTGCAGTCTGCAGAAACAGGACTTCAGCTGCCCTGGAGTGAATCACATACCCTCACTATGGAGAACCCCAGACACCCCCCACCCCCACATACCAAAGTAGTATATTAATCCCCTCCACATAGTTGAGTGTACAGAGATAAAATGCCACCCCCCTCATTTTCATTCATGAATAAATTAAGGCATGCAGATGGTCTAGTTAAGGAGCTCGAGTCTGCAATATAAAGGTTACCAGGATGGTCTCAGGAGGGTGAATTCCAGCAAAATGGTGGAAGTGGCATGATGGATAAAAACCTGGATCTATGACAGAGGTTTCCTGGTTCCAGCTGGAGTTCAATTCAATTCAATGTATTTTTATATAGCGCCTTTCACAAGAGTCACCCCAAAGCACTTTACATGGGTGTGTTGTGATACAACGTCATTTAGAGAGAGTAATACAAAGCAGGGAAAGGAAAGACAAAGAAATTAAATAAAGAAAAAGAGGTGACAACAGCGGAGAGGAAGCAAAAACTCCCAAGTAAAGAGATAAAAAACCTCTGGGGGTCCAAGGTCAACTGTCTGCACCCCACCCCGGGCTCCAGGTGTTTGTCTTTGAAGGAAGGTCCTTCAGCTGAATTACCACGGTAAAGGTTTGTGACTGCAAAGGAGATAGAAAACAGGTACTTAAGCAGCCAAGGCAATAGGTCAAACTTAGGTTTGGCAAATTGACTTTAGAATGAATTATTTTTACAGTAAATCTTCAGGTGAGAAGCTTATAGAAATCAATGCAGCGCTGGAGAGACGTCAAACACCACAACGAGATATGTCAGCATAATGTGAAAACTCTGCTCTGGATGAAAGAAGTGCTTAGTGTCATGCACGTGTGGGTGTGTGTCTTTGAGTGTGTGTGTGCCTGTGTGTGTGCGTGTGTGTTAATTTCACTTCTCTGCTAATGAATCATGCTCTTCAGTTTGAATTGAATTAGAGACCATCGCTGGTATTATTAAGACATGTGTCCTTCATGTAATAATTGTGCAGACATTCCACAGATCTTTAGTAGTATAAACATAGTAATTTTATTAATAATCTCAGAACAATTTGTTCCAGCCTTATGCTTTGTAACATTACTTAGTTCATTACACATAATATATAGTTATTAAAGATGGATAGATGGACGGATAATCAAAATAAGTTCATATATAACAGAACAGTATATAATTAATAATAATAACAGAACTTCTGTTTTCCTACAAAGAGCTTCTGTAGGGAAGTGTTAGGCTGGACACTATCGCCTGTCTCTAAAGGGAAGTGTTAGGCCTGACAGTATCACCTGTCTCTGTAGGGAAGTGTTAGGCCTGACAGTATCACCTGTCTCTGTAGGGCAGTGTTAGGCCTGACAGTATCACCTGTCTCTGTAGGGAAGTGTTAGGCCTGACAGTATCACCTGTCTCTGTAGGGAAGTGTTAGGCCTAACAGTATCGCCTGTCTCTGTAGGGAAGTGTTAGGCTGGACAGTATCATCTGTCTCTGTAGGGAAGTGTTAGGCTGGACAGTGTTGTTGCTATTGCTAAAAAAAGCCCTTCTAGAACAGTCCAGGTAGCAGAGTGTAATTGATGGGCCATTACGGTGCTCCCAGAACCTTATCAGTCCCAAACGGGCATATGGACACAAGCATGCTGACAATGTGCTGCACTGATCAAGACCAGGAATGGGGGAAGTGGAATTGAGTGACTGATGAGACTGATAGACTGGGGTCCAGAAGCAGGAACTTCCATGGGATTGGATTTAACTTTTGCTAAAAGGTATGTTGGCCCTCAGACTCTTTTCCTAAACAGTTGGAATTCTGGGAAACTCACTTATGTATTATGGATTCAGACTATTTGTTTTGTGGTGGAAAATGAGTCTAGAGGCATCAGAGCATTCTAGCAATTACTAAAGGATGTTTCGAGAGAATTGATGAGGATTGCATCAGTTAAAAAATCCCGGGTCAGGCGCAGCAGGCTCTGTAGTCTGCATAAATACGCCAACTGCAAGGCAACCCCAGACGACGATGCTGCCTCCTGCTCAAAAGGGGGACTCACACTGGCAGAACCCTCTGTGCGTCTCAAACAGATACGGAGCGTTCAATTTGTGACTCATTCGAAATTTAATTAATGGAATCTTTTACCGAATAAATTCAACGTAAGTATTTTGTTTAAAGAGTAGTACAGCAGGAAAAATCCTTGGGGTTGTAAGTCAAAGTCCTTAATTTATGTGCTATTTCCTGCCCAGCTAGCAATCAGCATCTCAGTCCGGACAGATTCGTTAAACCTTTTGTTTACACTGATTCATTCCACCTGGTCCTCTTTCTCTGATGTGTCCACTTCTGATCGTATCGCCCAAAACACATTTTAGAACCATATATTGTCCCTATATAAAAGCTTGTTTAAAGTTATTTTCCTCATATTGTATTTGCCTGAAAAGGCTGTAATGCAAGACTGTTCTGTGAATCTTGTTTTATTTCCCCTTTCGCAACTGAAATGTCAAGTTCAGATTTGTTTAATAATAAATCTTGTGTTCTATTGTTTTTACTTACCTGGGCCCACCCCGAGAGACAAAAAGCCCTTAACATTACATTCAGCTCCTTAACTCTCAATAAAAGGTTTAAAATTATTTTTTTATTATACTCAAGAAATTCAGTTTAAGTACTTGGCAAAATGAGTAGTACAGCAGGATAAGTCCTCAGGGTTACAATCAGAGTCCTTCAATTCTATGCTATCTGGTGCCCAATTGACTGATTCAATCAACAGCTCAATCAGAACAGATTCATTAAGAGCTCAACGGCAATGATTATACACAGTGTGTCACTAAATCCTCAATTAATGAACCCTGTCTGACAGCTGATCTACTTTCAGATACCGGCCCTCTGTTGATACTCTGCCATGGGACATACCCATAGAATACTTACTGATGCTGAGATACCATCATCCCTAAATTTGCAAAAAAGGGGTACCGTTGCATTAAATAATGATTCATTTTGACTTATTATTCCCTGATAATGACATCCACTTCTATTAATAGACAAATGTATGCATCAATTAAAGCATTGATATTGATGTTTCAGACAGGTATATGTTGTGGTAAACAGCTGAGAAATATATCAGAAGTCCAGCTTTATTCTCCATGCAAACGCCAGTTTGCTTGTTTGTTTTGCAGGTCTTTCCCAGAAAGCCAGTCCCTTCATCACCTCTGGTTTCTCCAGCAGCGTGCCAAGTCCCACTCCCCTCCTCTCTGCCTCCGGGATGTTGTTGAAGACACAACAGCTGGATCCTGCACTGCCTCATAATTGCCAGGAGAGAGGCTGAGTTCTGACACCCAAGGCATCCGACAGAATCTTAATCTAGTTTCCTCCATGAAGAATTGAACAGTTTTGGATGCTCCAAATCTCAAGAATGAGTGATTCTCTATACTGTTGGAAAAAAGTACTAATTTAAAGGTACAGAAGTGGATTTTTTTTTTTACTATTGAGGGCACATTAATGTTGTTTGTGCCTAGGGCCGAACCCTTTTTTTCTGAGTGTCCTGAGAAGGCCTTGCATTCTATATCTGCACAGCACATTAGAAGTTCAGAGAAAAAACTCCTTTGTGCTTGTCATGCCTGACGACATACAGAGGATTTTTAGTAAAACTAGGAGTTAGTTAATATAACTCAGGCTTCCTATTAATGATTCACTATTAGCTTCTAAAAGACACTGTAAAATGTACTGAGCTGTAATGACCAGACAGATTGGATCCAAGTGCAGGAGGTATGGTTGTTTAATTTGGAAGCTCAGATCGACATCAGAGATGGGCAGGGTCAGAAGCGGTAAGGCAGAGAAGCAAACAAGCTGAGGACATAATCCAAAGGGGGAGTGACAGGTACAGGTAATGGGTCAATAAGGAGAAAGCAATCGGCGAGAAAACCAAAACCAGGAAGCACACAGGCAAGAATCATAAGTCCAACAACCCAGAAACACAGATGATATACATAAAGTCTCTCATAGACACAGGAACTACTCAGTAAGGAAATAGGTCAGCGCTGGGGTTAAATCAGGTAACTAATCACTGAAGATGCAATGCAGCTGTTCAGAAATCAGGTGATGATGAAGATCGTTGTGTAGTGGTTCAGGTGGAGGTGGCTCTGGTGTGATTGGGCATAGATCAATGAGAAATAACAGCTGCAGGCAAGTAACAGGTAGCTTCTTCTTGTCGGGATTCAGATTCAGATCTGCTCTTCTGATTGCCATCAATTCCACAGGCATTCTGAGACTCCCACCCTGCAGCAGACCTGATGCTTGAAAAACCCTTTTTTTCTTTCCAAGAAAGCTGACCCAAGTAATTGTAATCAGTTCTCATACAACATTGGTCCAGACAACACTGATTTGTTTTATGGCTTCACATACTATTCGATTAGATTCACTTGTGGGAACACCTGCTCCAAGATACTGAGAGCTCATCAGGCCATCTGTGTTGGAAGGAGATGTGGGTACATCTGCTCCAAGATATTGAGAGCTCATCGGGCTGTCTGTTTTTGAAGAAAATGTGGGTACACCTGCTTCGGGATGCTGAGAGCTCATTAGGCCGTCCATGTTGGAATGAGATGTGGGTACACCTGCTCCGAGATGCTGAGAGCTCATTAGGCCGTCCATGTTGGAATGAGATGTGGGTACACCTGCTCCGAGATGCTGTGAAATCATCAGGCCGTCTGTGTTGGAAGGAGATGTGGGTACACCTGCTCCAAGATATTGAGAGCTCATCGGGCTGTCTGTTTTTGAAGAAAATGTGGGTACACCTGCTTCGGGATGCTGA
>JAODLC010000054.1:4441136-4474268 GCA_026781145.1 Hippopotamyrus pictus | reverse complement strand
GAGGGGGGGGGGCGGGGGGGGGGGGGGGGGGGGCTATTACAGAATATGGGACGCTCATGGTGGTGTAGGGGGGCTGTCTTAGAAACAAACCATCAGTCGAGGGTGGAGGAACGAGGGCAGTGGTTAGGAGGTTGACTACAATACAATGACCTGCCAGTTCCCGGGATGATGGTAAACAAGGCAGCGTAATATACCACAGACCCCACTGGGGCGGCGACAATGCATTAAAAAAACGACATGCTGTTGGAAGAACAATGTATTTCCCAGACGGCCTGTCACCCTCCCCACACTCCTCTACATTCTTTGTATAACTTGTTTCAATGCAATCGGGCTCACCAGATGTGCATCTGTATCTGTCCTTCCATACAATACCACCATGTGGCGCTGCTTCAACTTTGGTGCGCTTTGTCTCAAAATGGGATCACCTCCAAATCTTCAGACATACTACAAAGTCTGCAAAATGTGTCTGCAAAGTCTGAGTGAAAGAGATCCGTCAAGTACTTTCCGAGTTATTGCGCTTAACAATATAAGTATCGTAGGCGGTGGACCGGTTCTGAAACCTTCTATGTAATTCCCATCCGGGGAATAGAGTAACAACTAAACAAAATCCTGAATGTGAAAACGTCAGAGGCTAGAGGGTCAGGGAGCAAGAGCTGAGAAACTGCAAAACTGCAAAGGGCCAGACAAACCTCCTAGCAATCAGCAAAGATGGCAGCTGAACAGGGGTTCTGTTCCTCCCATATCCACATGGGCTCCCCTCCCCTGCCTGCTTTACCTGGGCCCACGCAGTGCCATCAGCAGGGAAGGAATGATGACGCCAGCAGCGGGTGCCCATGTGCCCGTGCATTGGCTGGCAAGCAGTGGTACCCTCGCCTTGCCTGGCACTGCCTTACAGCAGCCAGCCGATTCTCCACAGGAATTTGTTCTGCACCTCTACGTCACCATAGTCAGAAGATCCACACAATATTATTATTTTTCAGAGCTTATAAGATGCTCCTACCTAAATCGACTGATGTACCTCAAGGCTGTTTTTAGTCCATTTCATGCAGCAGGACATTTACTGAAATCAAACTCGCAGCTCAAGGCTACAACATCAGGTCCCTAGGCGGTGTCAAGTTTCAGGCTTTATTGTCACATGCATTCTAAGGAACACGGTGAAACTCTTGTGTCGCAGTTGCATGGGAGGGGACAGGTGCATGGTGGGACAATAGGGCAAACAGCAGAGCAATAGGGAACAAGACCATGCAAGACAAAAGACTGTGCAATGTAAGAAGTGACAATAAATATGCAATATAATAGCATTCATACATCAGATTCTTGAGCCAACAATGCTATTGGCAAAGTGCCGCTACCAATCATTCAGTGGGCTTGAGCTCCTGAAGCCCACCTCAGGCTGTGGTTAATGCAGAGGCCCTCTGTAGCATTTCACACGGCCACACTTGCTTGAGTGCATCACACATGCTCATTCAGAGGCCCTCAGAGGCACCAAAGCTGCACAGCATTTGCAAGAAAATGCTGCTGTTGTTTTTTTTTTCAAACTCATCAAATGCAGCTCCAACCTCTGCTGGGATACCGTTCTTGAGACGTAAGGGCTGAGTAAAAAAAAAAAATAATACGGCCCTGATCGTGACCACGTTCCCTTTTCTGCCCCGACATCCATTCTGATCTCCTCCTCCTGAGGACATCGCTATAGCAAAGGGTTGCCCGGGGTTACGGAACAGGGCACTCCCACCGCTAGACAAAAGTGTCCCGCTAAACCACAAAGTACCTCCCCCTCATGTGGGACCCTGTTTGGGACTGACAGAATAGGGAATAGCAAATAGGCCTTTGAGAGGCAGAGAAAGCCGTCAGTAAGTGTCTCTAATTGCCCCGAAAGCAGCTGAAATCCCTGTTCTCCCAGCATCCCTTGAAGGATATAAAGAAGCAGGATCACTTAAAGCATTATTGCACGCTATCAATATTCCAGTATCTGCTGCCCGCCCGACAAGCCAGACGAATAAAAGAATCAAGGCTCCATCCATCCTCAGATGGCACCCAGGGTCTGTGCCAGCGATCTCTTCCAGGATCCGCCCGGGCTATTAAAAGTCCGGAGTGTGGGGTCTGGCCTGGAGGAACGGAAGGGCGGACACTGAAGAAGGCGATTCACGTCACAATCGATACAGTACGACCTTTCCGGGCGGCACGGCTACACGGGAAGCACTCACAGAGACACATAATCCCCTGGGGGGGGGGTGTGGGGCCTCCCCACAGAACGTCCCGGATCCCGAACAGCAAAACTCGAACAAGACCCCGACCGATGTTGCCCCTGACAGGTGATGCTAACTGGAAAGAGTGACGATCGCAGGCTCGGCTGCTGTGAATGTTGTAACTGCGTATACCCGCCCGACGCCTGCTTCCAAATACCCATATAAATCTAGGTCTTTTCTCCAGGACGCAAACGGCACTGTCCCCTCCAAAATGTATAAGTCAACAAAACATGAGAAAAGGACTATTTGCTTAGCTGCTAATGGAGGGAGCAGCCAATGGCAGAGAATCCCACAATCCCAATATGTTGCTTATCTGTGCGTGATTTCCGGTTTATGGGAACTGACCCAATCGTTTCGTGCCAGTCTGGGCAACTTTGAAATCTTTCCCTCCCGAAGACCCCTCGAAGGCATGACAGCGCGAGGGCCCCAGTAAATCGATAGGTTACCACGGTGTTGATGTCCCTGCCAAGTCATTAGGAGGGTGGCTTCAAAAAATGCCCGTTAATTAAATCTAATTATTAACGGTTTGCTTCTTTGGCAACACTATGCACAATGAAAACAGAAACACTTTCATTTCTCAGGGAGGCAAACGTGGTCAGTGAAGACGTGATGTTTGATGTGTAAACACCTCCACTGGGATTGTATCATATTTACAGACGTACTAGACCAGGTAAAGGTCAGACTTGTTTGACTTCTCCTTCAGGTAACTCGCCTGGCCTGTGGTAGGATTAGGAGTAGCTGACCTTTACAAAGTAAAAATGGTTAGCCTGCTCCCTGGAAAAAGAAAATATATAATAAAAAAAACACATAACCTTAGCCCTTATACTAACTGTACCGAGGATCGCAAGGTGAGAATGAACGGCGACCGCCTACGTGATTCCCGCCTACACGAAATAAAAGTTAATTGACCGATTAACCAATTAAGACGAAGGTGCGCGTTTGTTTGAATCTCCAGTAAAATTAACTGAAAATTTACACTAGAAATTGTAGTGAAATGGGGTAATAACAGTTATTTAAAACATTTACATCTGCGCCGCGATCGCTGGCGCATTACGGGCGGGACAAGCACGGGCACCACTGTGATCCGAGCATGGGTTCGCCGAAAGCGCCCAAAGAAACGCGCTCCTCTCTATTAATGATGATGATGATGATGATGATGATGATAATAATAATAATAATAATAATAATAATAATAATAATATAAAATGCTTCTCATTTATTACTAATGACGTATGCATCCCAACTTCGGATTCGGCGTCTTGTGCCCGCTTTCATGTTTAACCGCGCCGTTATTGATGCCTTGCCCTCCGGTTCCCGCTGGTCCTTCTGGCCGCCCGGGGCCGCCGGGGGGGCCGCAGAGGCACAGTGAGCGGCCGCGATCCGGCGACACCCGGGAGTCGCACGCCGACCTCGCCGTTCCGGCTGCGGGGGTGTGTGCCGGCAGAAGGGGGTCGGCGAAGTCGGGGGGGGAGTGACACGGCAATGCGATCAAACGGGCCAGCCGGGCTCCATCCTTTGCAGATTCAGTAGGTTTTCTGTGCGGTTGCGCCTGTATTTAATTTAATCCGTGGTACGAACAGACAGCTGCATTAAAGGCTATTGCGTAAAATAAAAGCTATTTTCTAGTTTGGTGTCTTTTTTAAAAGAATAAGAGGGGAGCATTTTAGAGAGGAGTATTTTAGGGCATCGCAGACGGAAAAGCTAATACGACGACGACCCCAAGATGCCGAAAGCTGCAAATACCGTGTTTCTGCGCAATGCACAGTGCAATTGCTACATCTGGGAAATCACACCTCGGGTGAGCCTACAAATGATATCATAAACAGCAGTTTTTATAACGTAAAAAAATGGCCATTCGGTGATTTTTTTTTTACCCGGGTGGCGGCGTAGCATTGAGAAACGAACAAGAAAGCTTTTCAACAAGGATAAAATGCACATATAATAGGTCAACCGAATTGCATCCTCTCAAATATAACATCACCAGCAGGTATCAACATGAACAACGTAAACGTCAATTTTTCATAAAGTTATAACTGTGTCCTTTTACCACAACTGCAAATGCAACCTTAAATTAACCCAAAATACAGAACATATCCTGGTGCTTAGCACACAGAATAATGTCTCTAGCCTGGCGATCATAATGGTAATGCGACAGTTATTTAAGTATAAAATGCATAATACCAATTACAGATACTGATTTTAAAATCCTCAGCATTCCCAACGTATTCCCATCCTTATGTTTAAAGTTATGAATAAATGTTGGAAATATATTGAACCACGCTGTTGTTTACGGGGACACGAGTGTTAACTGGTCTCAGATTGTATTTCCCCTGTTTAACCAAAAGGAATCAGCCCGAAACTTGTTCCCGATCAGAATAAGTTAATCAACGCCTTTTGCAAGGGCGTGTATTTTTTAGGTTGCGCATCCGACGCGTTCGATGCCCAAACGGTGCAGCGGAGACCTACCGGCGGCCACAGGCAGGAACAAACCCTGCAAGAGCCGCGAAACTCGTGCGAAAAGCAACAGCAGCCGATCCAGGACGGACTTTTGACACAATGTACCACACGAGGGAGGGGGGGGGCTGCAACATCGCGGGCAGATACGTGCGGGGAATGCGCGCGACTGCCCGGTCCGGCACGCTCCGAAGCTGCGTTTGCACGGAAGTGTTACGGGTCGGACGCTTGCAAAGTTTCAAGCCACGCTTTACCTTTTAGAAGGATCCCGCAGAGGCTGTAGAGGGCGAAGAGCAGATGCTGTTTGAGGATCATATTCTTCTCGGTTCCTTCAGCCGGCCGCGCGGAGATAACTGGGCTTCGCGTCCTCTTCTGCCTCGTCCCTCCGTACGCAGGCGAGTCTATCCAGGTGAGGCTTCCCCTATCAACAATAGGCTCCTTTCCAGCGATGAGCTGCGCTTCCTTCGTTCAGGGTCCCGCCGATCTCCGAGGTGCCGCTGCCGCTGCGAGCCAATTGCGAGCGTCGGGAAGCCGCTTCTGCAACAGAGCGCTAAAAAAAAGTGCAGCTTTAGCTTTTCTCGCCTCTCGGGAGCGACTGCCGGCAGAGTCCCGCCCCCGCACGCTGACAGATGAGGGCGCTCGACCAATAGCGGCCCGTCCGCAAAATATTCAGGCAGCTGCGGCTTACAAATGCAGGGGACCGCCCGGCGAGAGGGGGACAAGGCGGACAGCGGACCGCCGGCGTTTAGGGCTAGATGGCCGCAGACTGGCGTGCCTAATGACCAATTCCAGCCTGCGATCCCTAATCGGAGCTAAATGCAGCGCCCGTTGCAGCAGCCGGTCCTGGGAGAAATTTCACGCCTTCCTGTGGTCTGGTAGCTCCTGGGGGATGTTAACCGTGCGAGGGGTAGAGCGAAGCAGCGCGTCACCGTAATGGTACTGAATGGACAGCAGTCGGAGTCTTAAAACGTTCCGAGAACCGGCCGATAGGACTACAACTTTAATTTAGCACGTACAGTTATGAACTGTATCAATATCGATATATTTCAAAGTGCAGTTACGCTGTCAGCGTTAAAAAAGTATATTATTATTATTATTATTATTATTATTATTATTATTATTATTATTATCGGACGTTGGAAACAGAATTGAAAGCGTTGCATTTTGAAGTCCACAAAATTTGACTGGATGATATTGCATTGATATTCTATTTAAAGATATTCTATCTTTTTAAGAACTTTCATGCAACGTGATTCACATACATCAGAAACTTTCACTCAGTTTAAACGAGGTCTTAACATGTATTTATTGGCGACCCGGTCTGGAAAACTAAATAACATTACAAAGAGCCACATCTTATATATCCATCATATGCTTACTGTTTAATTCAGTTTCATTATACACCCATTATAAAGTGCTTATTTGTACATTCCTACAAACACAGATTTCATGAGACGCGGATCTTTGTTTTAAATGATATGATCATATGTGCTTTGCATTGAGTTTGTTACTCGACAAATTTTGGCTGTGTCCTTACTTTGCGTGCCCGTCTGTAGTGTTTAGGAACACCCTGATAAAACAGATTTGTTTTTCTGCATTAAAGAGAAGGCTGATCACACTATCAACTGCTATTTCTGTTTCGCCGAATGGGAAAGGGGAAAAAAGAGGAATAATCATGTAGTTATACATCCCTGCCACCAGGTGGAATTTAGGTCTTAACAGTGTATGTGCACTTCAGCATAAGTGGAAATGCATGATTTCGTTTTGGTGGCAGTGTGTTCAGGAAATGATGATGACACTGAGGGATGAGCCAGCTGCCCGATTTTAGGTCCATGGTCACTTGTCAACAGCTCAGCAGGTGCATACCAGCCTGCTGGGGCAGTTTGGTGTGTTTAAAGCTGGCAGAGAAAATCACAGCTTAGTGGTGACTTCTATCACCACACAAACGGTGACTCCGACTTGCTGGCCAGGCTCTGCGGGGTGACTTTTGCCCCCCTTTGGGAACACAGTGCCATTCAAGGAGCTGTGGGCAGAGAGCGGCTTTTCCCTGTATCTCACTTACGCTTCCTGTTTTGTGCGATCCCACTGGGGTCTGGGTCTGTTGCTATCCTCCGCCATCCCCGTGGCCCTCGAATCCCCGCTGACCACTAGCCGGCAGTCTCCGTATCCCAGCATTCCTGCTGCCCGCCCGTGTCCACCGTCCAGTAAACAAGCAGCATTCACTGCATCGCCGTGGGAACCACCTTTGAGTGACACATCAGAATGGTCTGAACGCCTTAGTCCGTTATGCTCCATTTTCGTTCTTTTTTTTTGTTTAAATTAATTTTACAAATCGTTGCATTTTTAAGTGACATGTCCAGAATCCTTTAACCAGTAAATGCAGATGCTGATAAGATGTTGGATCCGTGCCTCAGTCAAAGAAAAGTCCCTCTAGTGGGACTTAAACCAGTGACCTTCCGACTGTGAGCTCAGCTTCAGCCTCCCACCCGCTGAAAGGCTATTAGATGGTGTGGCTGATCTCATTTAGCACATGGGCCAGGCTGGGTTCAAGGTGCCCCCTCTTACCCCCCCCCACGAACACCAGCCTAAGCCCAGAGAACTGGCTTTGGCTTATTGGAGGGCGGGGGAAGCCAGTTGGCCATCTGAAATGCCTGCAAGGCAAACCTCTCCACCCACCCCCATTAGAAAGTGAGCTGGCAAAGCCAAGCAGGGCTGCCTCAGGACCAGCTGAAATGGTGTCACGGAAAACGTGCCTGGATGTCGCGCCCGGAGCTGGGCCCATCCGGTGGCAGCTGTGTCACTCCGCTGTGTCGCCTTCTACACTCTTTTCTTTTTCCCCAAACTTTTGGATCCTAACCCTTTAATTTTATGATTACGTTTTTTCTTTTCAGTATTTTTCCCGTTTGATTTCCCTTTTATATATGCTCTGTCAGTCTGTTTATATTTTACTAATTTAGCTTTTTTTTCCTGCAGTTCTGTTTTAGTTCATATAAGTGCTTATTTTTCCAAACATTTGCTGGGAAAAAAAAACAAATCTCACAGATGCTGCTTTATCACTGTACACACATGTTGTTGATTGCATATTGATTTCAGCTGTGTTTTTACTAACCCCTTACCCATCAATATGTTATGGGACTTTGCTTTGAAATGTTTAACTGTCTCCATGATTGTTTCCTAACTTTATGGCTGATTGATATTACTGGAGGCAAAAGAAAAGGGAGACAATTAAAACAGGGCAAGACTTTCCAGTCATGTACCTTTTCCAGTCATGTACCCTTTCCAGTCATGTACCTTTTCCAGTAGGCAGATGTTTATTTTCTGTTATCTTTGGAAATTCTTTCACAGTGTTTAGGGAAGCTTCTCTAAATCAGGTCAACTGTGCATGCACAATTATTTATGACCGTCATCCCATGTGGGTGGCAATTATATCACCGCACTATTCGCGAATGAAATTTCGACAGCATTTTGTATATGAGTCCCTCCGGTCACATGACATTAGACTCCACCGATGGAACGTAAGCATGCATCTCTTTTGTGAATGAATCGCGGTCTTTCCGCACGATTCTCTCGACCACATGGGCTCGCTCATGCCGTGGCTGGCACACGCAGAGCCGGAAAGAGATAGTGCTCTTTATGAGCAGGGTGCTGAAACAGACAGCCTGGCATAGTGGGGCTTAGTGGTTAGGGGCACTGAATATGCAAACTGCAGGTAGAGGATTTGAATGAGTTTGTGGATACTGCTATGGAACCGTACCATTAAGATCTTATTAATATGAAACTTCAAAGTGGCACAGCATGTAAGCTGGTCTTCAGATCACTGTCTTAAGGCAGATAAGTAAGACCGCAGGTGTGCATTTAACACTAAGAGGCGACTGAGATGGACTGGGAACCCGTCCTCTCGCCCTTCATTTGTCGCCCGCAAAAACGTTGCCGTCTCGACCTGAAAGTCAAGCAAAAGCCACATTCAGCCAGCCTGACCGTTTTACCAGCAAATCCTTTAACTTCCTCCTGTGTTGCTGTAGTAACATATTGTGATCGCTTCAGCGGGGACCTGCCTCAGGCAGCTCCGTGCATCGGCTGAAAACATCACACAAGCCACTCTTTCATGTTCCGGTGCTAATTATCTAAATAATCTGTGCCGGCGTTTCCATATATATGCATCTTTTTTTCCAAAAACGTCACCAAAAATTATCACTTAGGATTTAGAGTTTCTAAAGCTATGAATTATGCCGTAAAAGGCCACCTACCCCTCAATTCAGCATGCAGCAGTAAGAATCTGAACCTCTGGGGGGAATTCCAATTAAGGCCGTATTTGAAAGTCATTCTCTTGACAAAGGCAGCGTTAACGTGCGCATTTAAAGACACAGTTTGACGCCACAACCCCGACATCAAAGCACAAGCCCCGTCTGAGGGAATTCGTGAGCGATTAACATCAAAAGCTATATGCCACCGACTCATTAAAGCGACTCAGCAGATTGGACGGCAGCCTTTGTTTTTTGCTGAGGATTCCTTGGGACATTTCTGAAGTTCAGCTCTCAAAAACAGAACATGCGGTACTCTTACGATGGCACGTGTCTTTCCTGAGACTAGGATGATGTGGGGAGGGGGGGATTTATAAAATGAACTATAATCCGGGCCTTAAAAATGCATTGAAAATGAATTGTAAGTGGATTGGAAGTAGATTCCACGACAAAAATCTCAATTCTTACGGGCTGCTACATTAGTTAAAAAAAAAATGAAACCATTGATTGACAATAGTCAGGTTTTTTTTGTATTTATTTTCCACCGGTGTTATGTTCTTTAGACGCTTTGGTCTGACGTTGTTGTAAAGATAAGTAGAACATCAGCTCTCCTATTTATGGAGATAATATAATATAATTCTTCTGCATTCTTGCTTTATTGAGCTGACACTCGGCAGTGAGTTAGCGATGAGGAGGCACATATATATACAGCAACAGATATTTTCAAAGGGAGTGTGTTTGCCTTGTTTCAAATACAGGAAGTTGCCGGGACTTTGAAGATGAAGTGGATGAGGAAGTGTGATGGATAGCCGCTCTCGAAGCAGATAGAGGGACACGGTGTCAGCAGCGGAAGAGCGAGGGGGGTGGACAGGTGTGCAGCTGATTTGCTTTTCATGTTTGCAGATAGGAAACACCAAAGGTACCACCTGAGCGACAAACACGCCTGTCTAGATGAGAGCGGAAAATAATTTCTTTTTTAAAACAACCCACAATGCAATGGGCAGATAGGCATCGCTTGGCGGAACTGTGGCCTAACACCTGAATTCGGGTTTTCATTCCGAGGATGTCAGCCTCATCGGTTAAGGCTGGCAAGTCGGGAGAGGCTCCATTTTCCTTTTGTCCTGATGAATTATTTATAGGAAGCTGTCTCCAACACGCACAAGGAACTCAACTCTCCCGGCCAGGTCCACCACTGTCCCGCCACAGCTGACTCTTACTTGCAAGCAGGCACACAGCCACATAGTAAAATTACTGGTTTCACCGCCCCCCTGAAATCTGTTTGCTCCCAACCAGGCATGTAGCCAGGTAGTAAAATAACAAGTTTGAACCCCCCAGGAAATTTGCAGGAGGCCCCTCAAAATTCATTTCTGGCGGCAGGCCTACTAGCACGCATCCAGATGTTACCACGCGGCAAGCGCGCGACCTTCCCCTGACCTTGTTGCGGCCTGGGGCATGGGATGGCATCTTCGCCGCTTCTTCATGGACGGCCACCAGACCCAGGTTTATGGGGTTGCCTAAGAGTGCACAGTACCCTCAAATGAATAATGTACCCCCCAGGTTCAAGTTGATGGACGGTTGATGGACGGTCCCCTTTTGGATAGGAAGACCAACTTGTGTGTGTGTGTGTGTGTGTGGATTAGTGTCTGGACCAAATCTGTGGATGCAATCAATAAACAAAACAAAAGTATTGTATTTTGTTTTGTTAAAGATATAATTACAAACCTGTTTGTGTGTGTGTGTGTGTGTGTGTGTGTGTGTGTGTGTGGTCCAGATATACCTTAACTTGTGGGGACCAAATGTCCCCACAATGTGATGAATACCTTTTTTTGACTCAATTTTTTTACCCGGCTACCACAAAGATAACTTCAATGTTCTAAAAATCTGTAACTGCAATCAAATAACTAAAAATGCAAAACAATCTTGGATTTTGTTTGGTTACTTATGGTTATGGTTAGGGCTGGGTAGGGGTTAAGGTTCTCATAGTTAGCATTAGCATTTTTCCCATGTAAATAAATGAGGGGTCCCCAAAAATTTATTACAGGTCTGTATGTGTGTGTTGCCCTATTCTGCATTATTCTCTGCCTTGCACCCATAGCTTCCAGGGTAGGCTGTGGACTCCCACAAACCTAAATATGGTTAATACATATGTTATTACAGTTCATGCATTTTGGTACAAAATTCCAAATGAATAGTGACTGATATCCACTAATTTGGATGTACATGAAATATTTCATTGGAGGTACAAGGAGAACAAACAGGCTTGTGTGAGTCTGGTGATTGAGCACAAAAGAACATACTCATTCAGGGAAGAGAGGAGTTGGCAAGAAAGGCGTCAATGAAACTACACAGCATAAACAAGAAACCCAATAGTACTGTTTCAGCAACAACAAGCAAGTAATTTAATTTGGGCATATGCATCAGGGAACACACACTCTGAAGCGGGAGTCAGGATGTGGAGCAGCTCACATCAGCTGGGGCTAACAGGAAACAGAAGATACCACTTTATTCCTTCAGATGTGAATGAGTGACAGATGGAACGAATCAACAAAAAAGTGCAAAGTTACCTGACCCCGCCTTCCCAAGATGGCCACACCCACCTCTCACAAGCATGCAAAGAAAAATTATCATTAATCTATATTGATTCATATCTGTAGTTTGTATCAGTACTTACCTGATATACTATGTTACTCATCTGCTTTATTATTATTATTATTATTATTATTATTATTATTATTATTATTATTATTATTATTGTTGTTCTTGTTCTCCAGCTGTAACATAATGGTCCTCAGTTAGGATTGTTGTTATGTGCTTTGTGTTGCTTGTTCGTATGTGTCAATTAAAAAAAGCAAAAGACTTGAAAAGGTAATTGTCTTGTATGCTAGTTAGTTCTGCATGGTGTTTGACTTCAGTGTTCAATATATTACCACCTGTTATTCAATGCAGCATCATTAACAAAAGTTAGAAGCACAGCAAATCTAAATAGCAGATTGTATTGTATATAGTCCAGTGATGCAGCATTTTAATTGGATTTAAACTTCCACTTCAGAAGCAAGAAAAAAACAACTGAACATTTGGGACTAAACATTCTTGTTTTAAAAAGCTTCAAAGCTGTTCACTCACTGTGAGGTGCAAACATTGCTATTTCTGAAACAGTTTCAGGCCATTTGCATTTAGCATGTGGAAAATAAACACTTACCTGGGGTACAGATTATCTAATCAATGCACGAAGACACATAAAAAGCAGGCAGGTGACTTATAAAAGAGACAAGACAGCAATGTGGTCAGAGATGAAGGTTATGTGCTCAGGTTATGTGTATATAATCACGCTACCTGTTTGAAGCTAAATTAGCTGAATTGGCTGTTCTAAGAGATACTACCCTGGCATTCTGATTCTACCCACAGAGGACAAATGAATATTCTCTGGATAGTCAGAGGTCTCTTGATGGCTGGGTTATACACCATATATAACCAATGATCCATTTCATAAAAAAGTTACAAAAAGGTCATTCTAATTCGAAACAACCAGCCTGTGTGTCTGTACATGGATTAGAGACGTAAAGATGTAACAAATCATATAGGAATCGACAATAACCCACCTGGAAATGAACCGTGACGTTTGATATTCAGTCATATTGCTGGTTTCCCTCTATTCAGCTAACACAGCACTATTTTTGTACTCACAGCCAGACAGTACATGACTAACCTTCTCCTCTCCAGCACATTTGCGATGGAGCAGGTTATAAATAATGGACAAGAAATGCTTCCATATTATGTGTTTTACATTTTATTTCTGTTAGAACAGCTACATCCCATCTTATACCATCTCTTTGAGTGTGTAGCTTGAATTCCCAGGATAACCTCGACTTCACTATGAACATAGCTGTATCCATAATTGATTCCTAGCAATGGATGTATGTAACCCTACATGGATTAGAAGCTCATCTCTGTTATCAAAGTGACAGGATGATTAGTTCTATTATTTATACAGGCTTTGAACATTAATAAAAACAATGTAACACCACAATAAACATCTTAATTTGTACCCATTATTGCTGCCCACAGTAAACTTTTCCAAACCCTTTCTTAAACATTTTCACTTTTTCACAAAACCTGCCTAATCACCTTGTGACCATCTGATTGTATTACAATCAAAGAGAGGAAGGTTTCATTCGAAAGATGGGGAAGGAGCCTCTGGATTTTCTGTTTTTCTAGCTTAAATGATGAATGGCATAATAAAAATGTTATATAGTTATATTACAAGCACAATGCACAGCAACAACATAAACGTCTGTATCACTTTTATCTCTGAGAACAAGAAGAATTATTATGAATTACGTGATGTCTGCATACTACTTTACGAAAAACATCTCACCCATGTGAATACTGCATGTTGAAGACTTCTAGAATATGGCTATTGGAGTTTCATGAAGATCATTAGAGTTTTGGAAGTCATGCGGAATTGTACTGATAATTCTATGAGAGGATTTTTATCACCTTGCATTTTGCCTAAATTGCCTGCATGCCTTTAAAAAATAATTAGAAACATTATACACATTTCACAGACCTGCATTTTGATTATAATGGAATCTTTGCATTTTGCCCAATTTTATATATCTGCCATCTTGGAAGGTTAGAGAAAGTGGTGAACAGAATCGGCTGAGAAATCCATGAACAGCTGATGGCATTGAGTAAGTTTTGGTAACAGTATTTGATGTTTTACAGAATGTAGTTTATAGTTCTGTACTGACAGTGGTGACCTTCCGCTCACGGCGCCATGCTGAAAGGACTTGCACCTGTTCTCGATCTATTGTCCATTACGGTGATGGCAGTGGAGCAGGCCAAGATAGTTTTATTGTTTTCATGGTTCAAATAATCATGTTAATGAAGAAAGAATGAACAGTTTTTTTTCTCATTATTTCTGCTTTACACAATGTAGTAAGAATGTCCTTGCTTCAAAAGTAGTTTATTTTTTTGGTTTTATAGAGCAATACTATGTTACTTCTTTGCAAACAGAACAAATTGAAAATGGAACTTTAGTGCACCTGCGGGAAAAATAATGATTTAAACAGGGGCTTTCATTAATGCTTTGCCTTGGAGAAAAATTATAGCATTTCAGTGAGCGTGCTGTTGTGTGAGCTTTTGAAAAAAATTCACACAGTAGGTTTTTGTTAGTAGATTTAGATTTTTCTGTCTAAAAGTGACGGATGGCTGCCGCTAATTCAATCACGTCGTGGCGTGTAGGTGTGGCTGGAGCGCCACTTATTTACGTTATATGCACAGAATTATTTCTACATTACAAAAAGCTGAGTTGGGTTCTGAGAAATGAGTTGGTGACTTTCGGTGCTGGTGGGTTTCTGCGTGCAGAACCAAGACGCTAACGGAGGAAACGTAATTAATTATTCACAGGTAGGATTATTCTCCGCGGGACTGACGGGACACATTTCAAACAGTGAGTGATGGCGTTGTACCTCGAATTTGTTTGTCTAAATTACATGGATACCACCAGGACAGAAAAATGTAATTTTAGCAAGAAAAAAATACAGGCATACCAAGGAGGCTTTCAGCAGAGTGAGAAAGCAGGAGCAATCAATATTTTCCAAAATAAGATATTTACTGGTGCTGGCTCTATGTAGACGTTGGACTGAGGAATATAACTAAGGCACTTGTGATAAAATGATACTGATATTTAGTTTCTGAAACCCACCCGCCGTTGTAAGAGGCTAGGCCTACACCTTGAAGAAGAATGTTATTCAAGGTTTTATTTACCTGTTATCAGACACAAGGGGTCTGGGAGTCGCGACAGTGATGCGCGGAGCGCAGACCTTCTCATCCGACCTGTGGAGGAAAAACACGCTTTCAAAGTCTTCTCAAAAACATGGAGCATGATCAGCCACCTTGCTTGCTGTAATGTCACATGGCTCATTCGAGGTCACCATTTCAGGTCCCCGCCACCACCTTCGCATGGCATAACGACTTAATCACCCACTGACAGGCAAAGTCGCTGAAGCCTCAGTGTGGCTGAATCACACCCACCTTTGGTCCTGAGCTGTCATGGATAGAACCATGCTGAGGGGAGTAAGTGGGCAAAAACCCACATATGTCTGGATGACTGAATACATTTATTCAGCAAGTAAAGACTTTGTACTGTGTTTTTTTCTATCGACTTTGAATTAAATTCCTTTATGCTTAAAATTTAGGCCCATGGATCTCGTCTTTCATGAAATTAATTGAGTTTTTTTTCTCTTTTTAACCAAGAGATATGAGTGATGTGAATGTGAATACCCATTTTTAGATAATTTAATCGTTTAATCACAAATCATTATGTAATGGTAATACAAAGTAAAATCAGAGTAATATTCATGATTATGTACATTTGTGTCAGAGCTAACTGTGGTGAAGCTGACCCACGGTATAAAGAAAATATTTGGGTGAAAATTAATTAATAGAACAACTATTACCAGTAAAGAAAGTAAAATACTTGGGGCAATAGGAAACTAGAACTTTCAAACCAAACAGCTTATTTTCCTCTTCATGCATCTGATTTCGCTAGAGATGGTCTTTAAACGCCATTAAAACAATGTGAATTATTTGTGTCTGGTCCACCCACCCACAATAAGACATAATGATTAGAATCTGTTCCATCGGTGCTGCTGAAATATATCACCCAGGGTAAAATGGGGCCGGTCTGTGGTTGGTTAATAGGAGCTGGCAGTGCCAGACTGTGAGCAGAGAGCTTTGCTTGGAGGTCAGCCTGGCTGCTGCCTGGGCTTGCACTCCACTCCTGTTTGTCAAAGTCTCATTTCTGTGCTGTCAGTCCTGTAATCCCTCTTGTTTGATTTTATCTTCTAGTTCCTGTGTCCTACTCCCCTGCTTCACCAAATCCTCTTTACCTGAGTGTTCTTCCAGCACAGAATAGATGGATGTTGGTTTAGTAGATCTTTGGGTCTAGGTTTTGTTGCCTTGGTTCCAGGGCCATGGTTCCTGTTTGGGGTATTTCAGGTTCTCTACATTACATTTTATTTATTTGGAAGGTGATTTTATCCAAAGTGAGTGTTCAGCTGCCCCATGCCCTGAGGGCTTCCAGCAGTGTACTACATTATGGCATTTATTTATTTAGCAAACTCTTATCCTAAGCGACTGAGAGGCCAGGGTCAGACTGTCCCTTGAGCAATTGCAGGTTAAGGGCTTTGTTCAAGGACCCAGTAGTAATATTACTTAGTAACCCTTGGGATTTGGACCAATGGCTTTCCAATCACAAGCAGAGAGTCTGAACCCAGAGAGCCACACACCCCCTACACTGTCCACAGAGGAACATGGCACTGTGCGTGAGCCTACTGTATGTGTATGGGTCTTGACAAATCTTGGATGTTGGTCTTGTTTATCAAAATCATCAAGTGTAGTTGTGACAGAATACTGTCCAGAACACTGATCAACTGTTTAATATAGCATTCACATATGAACGGGTGGTCAGGAGCACTAGTGGGGACTGACCAAATTTCATCTGCAAACATATGGTAAGTGACATGCCCTGTGAGGTGATCAATACGAGCTGATCGTGCTGCTGTTGGAGTGATTGGTCAGTTGGTGGAGTGTCTGTTTGCATTAGTGGTGTTGGCTTTGTTTTAGGGAGGATTTTTTTGCAAGCTGACGAGGTCAATTTGTTGTTTTCGTGTTGGGTTGTTGAAGGAGACACTTTTTTTAGTTAGGCTCCGGACTTTTTTGTTTTGTTTTTTTTGCTTGGTAAAAATCATTTTATTTGTTGTTGATTGTACAACATCTTCACGACAAGGTGTACACAGAAGAGTACCCAGATGCAGAGAAGCAGAAGTACCCCGAATGGGAACCAGGACTCTGAGACAAAAGGGTAGAAACAAAGTCAATTTGGGAACCAAAACAGCAACGCAAAAAAAAAAAATCCCGCTAAACCGACACCACAAGTGTGGGATTCCAGCAAACCCAGAAACAAGATGTCAGGTGACTGAGCTCAGAAACTGGACACAGGCAGGACTCCATACCTAGGAAGGAGACAGCAGCCAAAAGAAGACATAAACCTGAAGACAAAATTCAGAAACGACTTCAGAATACACAATCGGTTCCCACTTAGCAATGCTCACTGATTAGCCTAAACAGATGCTGGAGATGCGACTTCCATTTGAGAGCAAAGTCTATGTAATTACAATTCCATAATCAACAAAATAACAGCACAAGGGCAGTCATTCGACATGTGAAAGTGATACAGTAACGTTGGAGCATGGTAACCATCGCCTGGTCACTGAGATGTTAGCCTGTCACACTGTGGCTTGTTTCCCTAAAGTTTGGAGCAACTCACAGAGACATTAAGAACAATGGGCTCCAGATAACTGACAAGGCCTCACAATTAAGGTGGGTGATTATGCTACAGAGGGACTTCCAGAAAGTAAAGGGATAGAGAGACGGATGAACAGGTGCCTTACAGGGACACCCTGGTGAGAAGCATTTGGCGTCCTGCAGAAGGTTTGGCCATTTTCTGAGAAACCTGCATGTCTGCAAGGCAGAAGTAAAACACCCCGCTCAGCAATGATGACACATTTGAGAAATTCCTGCAGAGATCTTGCTAGAACTATCTCCAGTGCCTCTCCATGTCAGAACTAGTTAACTGCTATATACCAAAGTTCCTCTATGTCAGTATTTCATTTCTTCCCATATGTATATACGTCTATTTTTCTTAATAATATGAAAAATACATATCCCACTCATATTGAAGCATTTTGCCATTAATATCTGATAAAAATACTGACATTTTATAAAGATGTTTCTGAAGGTTTTGATGTACTTAATATGCATATATGAGTTTGCTTTTCGAAAACTCTAATGACATTAGTGATGCAGCTACCAATGAGTTTAATGAATTACAAATTTATGCTGCTGAATACATCTGACGTTTGCCAAAGATAAATAATGCATATATCAATCCGTAGAGATCATTAAATGATATACTGTACATAAGCCAATGTATTGTTCGAATGTTATTTTCATAATGTTGTCAAATAACTGTCAGGCAAAAGGAACTGTGTGGATGAGGATGACAAAATTCAGGCCTGTAGGTGAGGAGAGACCACTTTTCTGATGTCCTGTCAGCCACTAGCAGAGCTTACGGCACACAAGTAGGTAGTGAACTAACAATAGCAATATCAGGTGGTTTCCCAAAAAATGCTGTCATTTACCGAAAGATCAGGCACTTATTTTAAACCTTCGCTTCAAAAAATGCCACTCACTCAAGCAGCGGCAGCTGCTTTTAAAAACCACAACAACTGTCCAGCCCTTGACACACGTCAAAATTCTCAGAAAGTGGTTTAAAAAAAATGGAAAAAACTGGCCACTCAGCCAGGTAATATACACCAGAAAAGTCTGCAGAAGCAGCAGGCACTTCTGCCTCAGTCAGAAGAATAATGTGATGATAAGTATGGAGACAGAGCAGAAGGAGAAGAACAGCCAAAGTTCAGCACCTGCCTGTCTTACTCTCTCGATTGACTTTTCAAACTGGTCACCTGATGTGACCCGAGTCTCAACAATTCCATAAATGGTAATTGATTGATTAGTTGTCATTGCTGACACCACAGCACAACAATGAAATGTGTCTTCTGCATTTAACCCATATGTGACATTGTGACATAGTAGGGGGCAGCTAATTTAGCAACCGGGGAGCAGTGCTTGGGGGTGGTACCTTACTCAGGGTACCTCAGTGGTACTTTGCTGGTTGTAGATATGAAACAGCAATTTTTAGAAAACAAGTGCACTTCCTTAACCATTAGGTAACCACTGCCCACCCCCCCCCAAAAAAATGGTCACCAATGTGATTTTTTTTAACCAATGTTTTTAATGACTACTTAACTGCTTAAATGTTTTATTCCTCTTTTATTGTTGTTTTTAATGTGACGTTCTCTCATTGTTTGTATGCACTTTGAGATTTTCTCTGTAAAATGTAAAGTGTATTATAAATTAAATTTATTATTATTATTATTATTATTAGTAAGATGCAGTATTAAAGCCTATGAACCTCTCTCTCCACCCACTGACAAATGTTCTTCATTCTGGAAAGATGTTCTTTGAGACTTCTTCACTGTAGTTCATGTACAGAGGGCCATGAAACAGCCAGAATTTTTATATCAGATCCTGGGGTGAAATTACAGTACGTAGTTAACTGGTGCTTGTGTTTATGTTTCCAGGTTTGTGTTGAGTAATTACAATGTAATTAAAACTGTGTTTCATTCAGAATGACATCAGCTGGACTGGGAGAGTTGATAGATCTCTACGTTCATATTAAATGTCATTCTTGATTAACGTTATTACAGGTTATTAGAGCTCACAAACTGTGGTGCCTTATATAAATGTAGCTTCTCTGGGAAAAATAGGAATACATAATGCCAATAGTTTGAGCCTAAGTGTAGCAGTCTGTAAGTGTGGCTTGCCGTTAATGGTGAATCCTTAGCTACAGTCAGCAATTAAAAAGTTCCAGGCAAAGCCTGTTGCTCGTTAATTACTACTAACCTTATGATGTTTCTTCCAAATTATTGAATCAGGATAATGAATGTCTATTTTTTAAGAGTTCTCAAAAACTGTTTTTACAAAATTTACAAAATCCTGAGGGATGCTCCACGGATGAGTCAGCTTGCATTCCACTAAAATATTATACGTTATATTACCATATTACAGAAGAAGGTTTGGATAACACCTGTAGGTTCAGCGTACAGATGTATCCTGGTGGGTACGTGATAATGTATTACCCCCATTTAGATATTAATCATCCACAGGCATCACTCATGGGGGGGGGCAGGTGGGATATATCCCATGAAATATTCAAAACAGTGGTGTTTATCCCACCCAATATTTTCCAGGACTTTGCTTTTAAAAATGTGAATAAACTTGTCAGGATAATTCAGATCTCATCTAACCTACTGGCTGAGGGGAACAAGCTTTTAGCTGATGATTTCATTTGCATACACCTAAACGAATGTATGCAGTCAATACTGAAACGGACAGGTTTCTTATACATAGGTATACAGACGAGGTCATACAGGATTGTAGACACATTCACTCCACTGTAATCATCTAAATAAGAGAAAGGGCTGAATTACATGAAAGGTCTCCTCTTGTTGTTGTATGCTTTTCTGGTAAATGCTTTAATAAAACTGCAGTCCTTACGGTTTTCACAATTCAGTAACGCTCTCATCTATAGATACTATAGATACAGTGGTACCTCAGAACTCGAACTTAATCCGTTCAGAACTCCTGATTGAATCCTTAAAAGTTTGAGTTCTGATCAAATTTTCCCCATTAGAAATAATGCAAGACCAATTCATTGGTTCCCGGCCCCAAAAAATTACACCTAAATATGTTTTTTAGCATTTAAACACAAAATGAACCGGATAAAACAAGAAGAGCATATATTGTTCTAAACACATTTAAGCACATTTATCAAAACAGTAATTTTTAAAGTAAGAAAATAAATGTATCCAAACAATGGTTGTTGGTTATTGTCATTAGTCCTCTGTATTTAGTACGCGTATCAGTTTGTTTCCCCAGTCCGGTCATTGTATTGTCCGTCTGCGTTTTGCCTGCCTTACCTGTAATTAAACCCCGTATTCCCCGATACCCTGATGTCTGCGCCTTTGTCTTCCGTTCCTTCCCCGCTCGGCATTACAATATTATTATAATTAAATGTATTAATGGTTTATTATTAATATTAAAATAATTAATAAGAAGCCTTTATTTTTATATATTTCATTATATAATAATAATTACTCTTACTGTCTATCATTGTCTAAATGTATTTTTACTGTCTAACTATATGTATTTAGCTAGTGTAAACATGCACAGTGCTATCACAGCGAATGCGAGGCTGAGACTGAAGCATTACCCTTTGTTTCCGCTGAGAGACGTGCTGCATGACTCATTTCCCAGCACGTACAAGTTATCTTCACAGTTTGACTTCTGAGATTCAGATCGAGTCCTAGGTAATTTTTTTTCCAAACTGGTTGGTTCGACTTTTAAGAAATTCGAGTTCTAATGAGTTTGAGAACTGAGGTACCGCTGTACATTCAGAATGTATTATAATGGTTGGTATAAGAATTGAGGATGCTTTGTGTTGCATTATAAAGGTATCTATAGTGTATTATAGTATCATAAAGCATTAATAATGCATAATAAACATGTTTATAATGTATGCCTTTTGATAAATGATTTATGAATGCATTGTTTTTTATGAATGTGCATATAAATTTATTTTAAAAACAGCCTTAAGTAAAGTGTTACCCACTATTCTTTCCTGTTGCCACTTCCTTAGCTTTCAAGAAGTTGTGCAATATTGGAAAGCCCAGTATCCGCGTCATGCGTGTGTCGTATTTCAGAAATAAGGTTGGGATAAACTGTTTATGGCACCAGTGCCGGCCTGGCTTGCTGTTTGCTGAATTCAAAGGAACGGAAAAGCAAGAAAGAGCAATTTACATCAAACACGGCAAGATTTATTTATCGCATTGCATGTTTCAGTGCTAGCTTTGATCCCCGAAATCAGTAGCTAATGCAAAAGCCAGATGCAGAAAAGTACATTAAATGGGCATCTTTAATAACTGCCCCGCTCTCAAAAGACTAGCTCAGCCGAAATTTGCGATCTCTGCACATTTAACTCATTTTCAAAAAGTGCCCGTCGCAGGCCATTCACAGATTGTACAGTAGCTAGGGGTGTAGCAGAGTGTAGCTAGTTAGTCCCATACTCCCTAATCACGCCTTGTCTTAAAAGTAGATCTGCTGGGGAAATTTCCATGCTACTCATACAACAGGCACTGCATCAGAGAAACAGACAGAGCGGTACACACTGAGCTGGACATACTGTATAGTACAACATCAGGCTCTCGCCATGTGAGTTAGTCGCTAGAGAACCCAACTGCTACAGGAGGTAATAGGTCATGTCCAGCTGTATGTTATTTTAATTATCCAATCAGTTAAAATGATACTGTTTTGCATGAAAGGATCGTTTGGGAAGACAGATTTGCAGTGATTTGTGGGTATATATTTGTGTGTTTAATGTGGTGTCATTCATGCACCTTGATTGATCATTTTCTGTGTAAGAGCCAGATGCCAAGAGGCCAACGCTGGCACCAGCAGGTGATGACGGGACACGGAGAGCCGTTCGTTTCACTCCCTCCACACGCGACACATCCCTCCCCGACTGGGCTCAGGAAATCAGAAGGAGCCATTCAGGACCCGGGGCGCTGCTTTCTAATAAGCTTCAGAAATCCACACTCTTCAGCCAAGGAAACATCTACAGTATAGGGGGGACCTTTTGTTACTTTTCATAACCACTGGAATACATTAAGGGGTCGAGAAAATGAAGATATCTGAATATTTTGTTTTTACTCCAAGCTATGCAATCAAAGATACCTCTGTGAAAATAATGGGGTGAGGGGGATTATGAGTAACAAAGCGGAATTTGCTAATCATTATATATAACTCAATAGTAGTCTGAGTGATATCTGTAAACAGCCGATACTGAGCTGTGTGTGCAGATTGATAATAATTCTTTATCGCCATTCATAAGAAGTCAGAGGAGGCTGTCTGCCAGTTACCCAGTCCTCCTGGACCAGTTTCTGTGGTTATAGGCCTTGCTCGGGTGCCTAACAATGATATGATTACCCTGCCAGCCATGGTACTTGAACCAGCAACATTCTGATCACAGTCTTAACCCAAAGTTTTCTTTCAGGAAAACGGCTATGCATCCAGAATGTTTGATATCTAAAGTGAAAGTTATTCTTTGCCGATTTCACAGCTTGTAGAGGACAAGGTAAAAATCACAAGTTTATCTAAACAACAAAAAAATGACATTGTATTTGATATTGGTCACAGCTCACAGTAAGCGGTGTGAAATATTTGTTTCTTCATTCCAAAAGGGACATTACTAGTAAACGGGAACAAAAAGATCCTTAAGTTACTAATATTAGTTTTATTTAACTTTCTTAAAGGTTAATTAGAGTGATGCTCATGAGTATTACATTGTTCATTACATTTTATTTAGCAGAAACTTTTATCCAAAGCAGCATGCAATTGAGAAAGCAGGGCCAGACGGTCCATGGTGGGTAAGAGCCTCACTCAGGGGCCCAATAGGGACAGCAGTCTGCCAACTCTGGCATTTGAGCCGGGGACCTCTGGGTCACATGCACAGCACCCTAACCCTAAACTTAACCCTAACCCACTGAGCTACAGATTATGCAGAATAAATCCCAATTAATTAATTAAACCCTGAGACAACATGAAAGCAATAATCAAATGCAACTGAAATTGATTCAGTTATCCTTACACAATAAAAATGGAAAGCATGTGAGCTATGAATGGTATTAACTGCACATGGTACAATACTCAATCTGATTGATTCAACAATTCCCAAAAGATCTTGGTTTTACGTATCACTTTTTCCAAAGCTGAAATGCTGAAACTCTACAGAGCCCAAGAGAGCCTCAGTCCACTGAATGCAAGTTTCATTCACAAGTACACAGCTCAACTGCTTCGATTTCATATGCATCTTCTGCAGGAAGCCATTCTCAACTTTGCATTATGACCTAAGGTGTTCCATTTACAATTAAACCCTATTGAACAAAAAAGATTCATAAAGGCAACGGTAACAGATGTGGAAGGAGCAGAAGACTCTAAAATGTTTGTGTAAGCAGTACTGGGCATCTGACAGTGTGCTCATGAGCTGGTTCACGGTGTTCTATTTGTGTAATAACTCAATGTTGGGAGAGTGCATTACATCACACAACACGAATTAATTATTCAGACAGAATTAGCATTGATTTTTAGAATAGGTGCAAACTAGTCAAACTAGTTCAACACCAAGAGTAATTAACAATAATTTAAACACAAGCATAATTTCTGGGTTTGGTACAATGATACAGCTGATATAGTCGGGTTAGTCTTTGGTAGCGTGTGGTAGCGTTTTTTTTTTCCCAGCGGTGAGTAATGTTATTATTAGTTTTGGTTCTGCAGCACAGCTGGGAGCAGAAACACTGAAGTCACAAGTCCAGTTCAGGACGCCGTCAATACTAATAATCTCAAGGCCAGCAGTGACGCTCACAGACAGCTCCTGGGAGCCAGATTCTCACCCCCCACATCAACACTCACTGTGGCCCAGCGCAGACAGGAGTGAGGAAGCTGCTGCAGCAAGGGGGGGCAGAGGGTTCCCTTGGCCAGAAGCTCCCAAGACAGTCAGCAACCATGTCCTGGGCTTTCTGGAATCGTCTGGATGGATGGATGGATGGATGGATGGATGGATGGATGGATGGATGGATGGATGGATGAATGTATAGATATAATGGCTTGACATCCTACAACATATGCAGTATATTTTTCTATTTAGCAAACAATTTGTCCAAAACAAAGTACTACAAATAGTATATTGCAAGCAAATAGCAGTCAAGTAGCTGGCTAGGCATAAATTCAGCTAGGCTGAGTTTTCAATGAATACCCAGGCACAGGTGTAAGCAGTTTCAGAGCAAGAGCTATACAGAGCATTTCAAACATAGCAAGATCCTAATGGGACTATTCAGTCAAAAGATAAAGCGCAATACTAAGAGCATTCAGAGAACACAAAAGACCTGCAAGGGAACACAGAGTGACATTGACAAGTTGAGGTTTTCCTGGAATAGATAGGTCTAGGGGAGTTTACTGAAGGTTGGGAAGGAACCTGTGATTTGGCAGCTCATTACACCAGTGGGGAACCACAATTGAGAAACACGTATAGCAAAACATCTCACATGGTGTTCAGGTGGTATATTGGTTTGCAGACTGACAAGGGTCTTGATGAAGATGGGTGCCCTTCCATTACTAGCTCTAGAAACCAGCACCTAGGATTTCACTTTGATGCAATCTTCAATAGGGAACCAGTAAGGAGAGATAAGGAGTGGTGTAACCTGAGCATATTTAGTCTGATTGAATACCAGGCATGCTGCTGCATTTTGAATCATTTGCAGTGGTTTGACAGCACAAGCAGGTAATCCAGACAGTAGAGAGTCACAGTTGTCTAGATTAGTGTTTCTCAAAGCAGTCCTCGGGGACCATGGAGTTGGTAGGGAGCAAAAATGTGGGGCATCTGGGGGTCCCCAAGGACTGGTTTGAGAAACACTGGTCTAGATTAGTGGTGTCTGGACTAGAAGCAGAGCTGCATATTCTGCATATTGATAAAAAAGGTGTGATCGTCGTGATGTTATGCAGGGTGAATCGAGAGACCGGGAGATACAATATAGTCAGCAAAGGACAGCTGGTCATCTATCAGACCTTGGAGACAGCGTAGATGATCAAGGCTGATCAGTGATGTTATGGTGGATGGCAGGACTGTCACAGAAGGCAAGAAGGTCAGTTTTGGTGTGACTTAGCAGGAGGTGATGATTTGGCTGTTCATCCAGCCGGCAAGGTCAGGAAGGCGTGCAGGAAACACAAAAGATATCTCTGAATCTGTGTCAAGGAACGATTAAAATAAGAGCTTCACAACTGCAGGAGCAGGAGTCTGTGTCAGACCCTCCGTCACGATTTTTGATTATTTCCATGTCAATGACATGCATTAACACATGATTATTCTGTATTATATATTATGATTATACTGATGGCATACAAAATTCTCCCTGAAGGTAAGAAAAAAAAAAGGACAAAAAGCATCTCAGCAATGTTATACTAAAGAAGCAATTACACAACCCTTAATTACAAAGTAATTACTACAATTATTACCATCATTAAATAGGTAGAAAATTACATTTAAATACTGCAATTGTCTCCTGGCAACAGAAAAGCAGACAAGGAATACGCCTTATTCAAAAATACTTTCCTAATTAACTAATTAATCTTCCATTTTTCAGACCTCATAATTTACACACATATATATATATATATATACACACACACACACACACACACACACAGTGGCACCTCGGTTCTCGAACTTAATTCATTCCGGATTCCGGATTGAATCCTAATTGAATCAAATTTTCCCCATAAGAAATAATGGAAAACCAATTAATTGGTTCCCGGCCCCCCAAAATTACACCTAAATATGTTTTTTTTTTAGCATTTAAACACAAAATGAACCGGATAAAACAAGATGAGCATATACTGCACTAAACACATCTAAGCAAATTTATCAAAACCGTTATTTGTAAAGTAGTCATGTTGTTTTTATAGTCTTGCGGTCAGAATCTATGTGAACTGGACAATGTATGTCCGGTGGAGTATAGCTCAAGAACCAATGATGCATTGTGGATTTTTCCTTTGGATTATTATCCTGTTCTTAGGCATGAATATCCATCCATTTTTTTCCCATAACCACTTAGGCAGATGAGGGTCACAATGAGTGTTCAGCCTGTTCCACAACAGGACACCTGGCTGGGGAGACCAGGGCTGAGATGTAGGCTGGACATTAAATATCTCATTAAATTAATTCACTCATGTAAGTAATAAACTGCTTCCAATGGTCTGAACCCAAACACATCTGAAATGTGTAAATCAGTCTTTTTAAGCTCCCAGTGTATTCAGTTAAAACAAAGGAATGTTAATATAATTGAACTTCTACTCTGATTAAAAACCTAAGGCTGCATCAGCTGTTGGCTGTGATTATCATTTATAATTGCAATAGTTTAACAAAATGTTTCTATTAGTGTTCGATTGAAGGCCACAAAAATAGTGTTTTCTCTAGTCGGGGGCCACAGGCTTTTTTAGCAGTAAAACATGGGTTTAATTGTCTGTGAGTATTAGAATACTTCTGGGGAAGACTATTCCAGGAGAAGTAGAATTAGTAGAAGAAAGGACAAATACAGCGCAATTAGCAAGGGAGAAAACGGCCATTTTGACAGGAACGGAAAGGTGGACCTGTAGTTAACTTCTTCACGTGGGCACTTCGCTGTCACAGGTCTTAGCTTGCTTTAGGAGGTCAGGCCAGGTCACTAGAGGTGAAGAAGGACGATCACACCAGTCTGCAGTCGAGAAGAACAGGGAGACGGTGGAACCAATCTTCAGTAATCTCTTAATAACCTTGTAGCCTTGCCCCATAAAGTCCTTTATTTATTTACTGTGAAGGAAACTATGCAACTCCTTATACTGTAGATTTAGCTGGGGGGGGGTGACCTCCATAGGAGAACTGGTGAAGTTGGAGTTTCCAAGAAGATTTTCCTTCCATGTTATTAAACAAGCCCAACAGCCCCAGGACAGCCTACAGTATGATAAAATGAGTCTTTGTAGAAAAACAAGATAGCATGTTGGCACAGAAGGCCCTAGTGGTACCCTGTCAAATTATTTTGGATAAGGATCCAGCTACCTTTAGCGGTGTGAAATCCTTTATTGAAATTATCTATTACTATTGTACTACTACTGTAGTCGTGTGTCCAGAAAAATAAGTGGGCCATCAGTTTTAGTCAGAGTACTGGTCACAGAATTCAATTGTTATGCTAACCCAGAAATGCGGATGTGACCCTGATGCTGTGTCCCTGTGACCAGCTGTTTCCTCGAGAGGGTTTCCAGCCTTCAAGGACAATGCGGACAGTCTGGGGCCCATACATGTTATAATTGCCGATAATCTGTGAACAGGGGACATATTAAAAGTGGAGAAAGTGCAGCTCGTTTGTTTTCATTTTAAACACTCATCCCATTTTGTTTGAATTCACTGGACTTCATAACTTATTATAGTGTTTTGTTTGTTTTTGACTTCAAAATTCCATCATAACAAGCTGTTAAGTAATTTAGCACAAGTAGCTTGCGATTACAGAAATGGGCCTAAAGACTGGAGGTTCCAGTCCCAGGAGAGTGAAACACTATGGAACGTTTAACATGTTATACACAAAGCTAACGGAAGATGGAACTTGGCGATTCCATAGTGAACGATGACTGATGCTATACAGTCGCCTGAATGAAATCCAAATGGCCCTGACTGGCCTAATTACTTTGTAAAGGATAATTAGTCAGGCGGGGGGGATTTTAGGTTGTGGAGATGGTGGGAATATGCTAGAGTGACTCCGTTTGGCCACTGATTGTTTGATTAGGTTCTAGAAAACAGACGGCTGTGCTACATTGCATGCTATTATTCATTTTATCTATCTATCTATCTATCTATCTATCTATCCATCCATCCATGTTCAATAAATTATTTAATGCAGTTGTCAAGGACTTGAGCCAGGAAAAGGCAACGATCCAGTTATGGCTCCAAGAAACGAGATTCATTTAATAAAATAATAATACAAAAAATAAAGGACCACAAAGGGTCAGAACTAAACTTAAATAAATTAAAAATAAAATAAATCCAATAAGCTATCATTTAGAAGGAAATGGGCAACATTAGGACCAGAACTAGGAGGAAATACAGCGACATTAGCGCAAACCTAACAGCACAGAGTAGCATCTAACAACTAAGAACATACCTGGGCAGGCACTGAAATACTCATGGAAAACGAGGGCAAACAAGGAACAGGTGTAGGACATAATCAATTAACTAATCAACACAAGGCACAGGACAACAAGCAACAGAACGATTAACAAGCACTGGCAAGAAAATGGGCAACAGGTGAAACTAATAATTAACACACAGAGAAACTAGGGAACTTAATACCAAAAACTAGGAGCATTAGCTACATGCTGGGAATTAAACACTAGGAATAGAACACAAAGAGAATTAGAACCAGAATGGAACAAAACAGAACACAATCAGGGAAAACCCAGGACAAGAAAACGAATAGAAAATAAACACTGGGAAACAAAAACAAGAAATACACATAAACAGATGAAATTGGTCACTGGCTAGCCTTGAACCCAGGGTCAGAGGGTAACAGTCTATGCTATATGCTTAACCTACTGAGCCAGGCAGTAGTTTGAGGAAGGAGGAAGAGCACACTGGGGCTGAAAGACTAGAGAAAGGGAGGAGGACAGGATGATCAGCAACACCTGCTGGCCAAACGTGGAGGAGACACGAAGGGCAGGGTAGGACGGGAGCTGACCCTGACAGAAGCAGAACACTTAATAGTTCTTAGGCCCTGAATAGTTATGTTACCTGGTTGTTTGTTTGTTTAGCATTTACATATTTAGGTCTGTTTGTTTTTTGTTTGCTTGAATTGGTTTTTTGTTAGCTATTGCAAAGCACCACAGGTTCTGTAATCTATATCCCTGGTCTATACAAATTGACAACCTCACCCCCTGTCACAGGAAACAACGGAACGGAACGGAACAGGCGAGAATGCGGTCATGGTACGGTGGATTTTTGTGGAGCAGAAAAACACACATAAGAGAATTTTAGAGCAAATATTCTACCTTTGTGGCAGGGAAATCATAACTCAAATACTCATATCTGTGTCATGTTCCTGGTGTGTATCATTTCTTAATAACAGGGATAAATAAGTAACTAAAAACAAATACTGTATACCAGATGTTATCTCCACAGCCAGATATGTCTCTATCCCCAATGTGCCCTATAAAAGTATTGATGTATGTGTACAGTCTCTTTTTCTACATCACTGTGCAAAGGTCTTTGTGCCTGTATTTGTTTTCCTGACAAATGTTCAGTACCCTTGCTTGTCTGGCCCAGTGTGCACAGCTTAATTCGACCCTTGGTCTGCTGAGAAAAGTAGTGGGGTGTTTTTCAAGGCAAAAGGAGTCTCTGTTCTCTTGTTTGCTGGGTATAGTGTCAACACCCTCAGCATCTCAGTGGAACACCCCCCCCCCCACCACAAACACACACAGACACACACACACACTCTATTAGACCCCCAGTCTTGGAAACCTCTATAACCAGGGGCATGTCCCCATGTCACAAGATGTGACCTCCGTGTTTAATTTGACCCGTTGGCATGTTTCCAGTCTGGAGGCTTTTGTCTCCATATAGAGAGAGGAATTTCACACTGTAATCTAATATTCCCTGCCACTGATATGCTCACATATGCTTTAATTAATTTATATTGAATACTGTCACAAGCAGAACTTTACATGATATTTGGTCCCCTTTATTCTTACAAAGATAAAAATAAATACACTAAATTTATATATTGCTTTTCAAGAACCCAAAAACACCATAGATGCCAGGTGATTTCTGTTCACCAGAGCAATTTATACATCATTTTTAAACATTAAGGGAACTCGTACAGCAGAATGCAAACTAGGCTGGCTGCTCTGTAACCTATGCATAAGCAAGCTGTATATTGCAGCAAAACAGAATATTATCTGAGCTCCCTAGATCATGAGTGATGATTAACAATAAGGCAGGGTTCAGGTACTTATCGAGGTCCTAAAGAAAGCGGGATTCATAGTCTATCATCTGTTTGAGTAGCTGTATGTTCAGAAACTGGCAGAAGTATAACTCACTGTGTGAATGGTAACTCAGGCAACTGAGACGAAGAGCCTGGGCATCAATCCAGGGTTGTTTCTGTGGCGCTGGGCTGGCGTAACCTAACTCTCACTTATTGCTTTGTATTGATATTTAAAGCAGGAGCTGTTAATCATATGGTTTTCAGGGATGGGAAAAACCCTATCATTTTCATCTACAGCTTCCGGGATAGGCTCCGGACCCCACGCCAACCTGGGTAGGACAGGCAGGGATAGAATATGCATGGATGGATGGATGTATCTTTACTGTATTTTCACTAATCTGACTTAAATGTATCATTTTTGTCAATTCTGAATACAAAAAACAAACTACAGAAGTAGTGGGGTGGCTGGCCAACTATAAAATTCTACTTTAACTTGCTTATATTTCAAATGTTTTGTCTTATTTAATCTGTTAATAAAGAAGAACGTTTATTATTATATCACAAATTTGTTTACGTGTCTTCAAAATTTAAGGACTATCTTGGCAGATGAATGGACCAAAATCCCACCTGGACAATGTGAGAGATTCTTCTTTATACAGGACATGTCTTGAAGCTGTCATTGCAAACAAAGGCTTCTCCACCAAGCAATTTCAGTTACTCTGTCCAATACTCTTTCCCTGTGTCATTTTACTTTATTGCACATTGAATGCCTCCACAAAATCATACCTTTTTTCACCAAACAGCCAGACATCAAAACCCATTACAAACATCTTTTCCAGCTTATTTAGACCTTTTGCAAAATTCAGGTAACAAGGCCAAGAGAAAGTTAAAAGAGGGGGAAAAGAGAGATTGGGCTGTAAAAGTGATCAGGCCCCCAGTAATACTTAGTAGAACCACACTTATCTTTTCAGATATTTTACAGTAGAGCAAATATTACACCCTGATTTCCTTGGAGTCAGGAGGGCCATACTTTCTTGTATTGTGTCGTCTAGATAGTTAATTAGATGAAATGACAATTTTCCTGGTTCTTTCAATACAATCCATAATCTGCTGTTTCGGCCAGTTATGTTGATGAGGAACATTATGGCTTGCTGTGATTCTGTCTTGCAGTAAGGACTGTCAGGCCTGAGTTTATGAGTCACGTGGGCTGTCTCTGGTCATGTGTGGGTGTAAGAAGACGTGTCTAGTTTCCATTTCAGCACACATGTTACAACATCGATGCCTCATCACACAGGAATCACAATCGATAGTGTGAGAGGTTACACATAGATGGGAACAAATTATCAGTGCATTTGGGTTTTTTTTGGATAAAGCTGACGAAAAACTGATGAAAACTGAAGAAAACAGAATATGGTGAAGGGTTCGATAAAACTATTTATTTTTTACTAATTCGTTTTTAACGCAAAATAAGAGCTGACATTCTAGCAAAACTGAAAACTATGCATAAATCATGTCGGGACTGTCACCTGTGACAGATTCCTAAACTAAACTGGAATATTTTACGTGAAATCTGACAACAAAAAACATGAGATGAATACAAAGTAAAAGAAAACAAACTCACTGTGCTTGTTTCTCTTTTAATCACATTGTCTTTATCTTGTGCTTCTTTATGTAAACTCCACATTTTCACATTCATATTTTTCCCTCATTGTTCTATTTTTGATACTTTGAATCACTCTTTGTTTTCTTTGTTCCTTCCTCCTGTTTATCATACAGTCGGTTGTATGAATTTGCTTATGGATGCTTATCCATCCATCCATCCATCATCCACCTTCTTTCTGTTAGTAGAGTAATATTCCATAGTAAATATGCATCTAATATGCATCTAATATTTGGTCACACTTTACTTAAAGCTGTAGTCTATAATGCACTATAGATTCCTTCATAATGCATTATAATGGTCGGTATATGAATTACGGATGCTTTGTACTGCATTATGAAGGTATCTATAGTGCAGGATTTCCCAGCATTTTTCATTTGACAGCCCACTTTCATCATTCAAAAAGTAGTTGTGGCCCACAATACATGCAACCACACATGTTATTATCAACATACACACAAATGCTAGTGAGCAAGCATATCAAATCTAAATACAAACATCAACTTTCGTTGCATATTTGCAATGTTGTGCTAAAAATGCTGCTTTGTTTTTTCATGAACATGCTCACTCATCTAATGAGAGAGCTGCTGTTCTATCACAAACGCCAAATATTCATTGCTATGCATATTTGCTCCTAATCTTTTGTTTTAATGTCTCCAGTTTTGCAGTATCAAGAAGACCTTTATCCTTTGTGCTAGATTTCAGGGTTAATTGCCATCTCTAAATGACTCAGAGTATATCACCAAGTGAGTGTGTGTGCCCTGCGATGACCGGGCAGCCTGTCTAGGGTGTGTCTGCTGCGGCCTGGGATATAGACTGAACTCCCTGCTGCAAACCTGACCAGGAGAAGATGCGTGGACACATGAAATTCCAATTAGTGAAACGAATCAGTCATCCATCCAGTCATCCATCCAGTCATCCATCCAGTCATCCATCCAATCATCCATCCAGTCATCCATCCAGTCATCCATCCAATCATCCATCCAATCATCCATCCAGTCATCCATCCATCTTCCAACTGCTTATCTTGCTTTGGGTCACAGGGCATATACAACATTGTCTTAGTGCTAATTCAAAATGGCAAGTAACGTTTTGTGTAAATTACATATGCATAGATAGACTACAGACATACATTCATTACATTCATTACATTCATTACATCCATTCATTATATTCACCTGTCCATTGCTCCACCTGCTGCTTTACACCTTCAGCCCCGCCGCAGATACGTTCACCGAGGGTCCCGGCGGAATTTCAACCATGACGACACCAACCCGATAACATCCATC
>JAODLC010000054.1:4361983-4376065 GCA_026781145.1 Hippopotamyrus pictus | reverse complement strand
CAGCATTCGTGCAGCTCCACACCATGTGACACCCCCCAGCCCCTCCCCCCCGCCCTTTGCATGCACGGAAATCCACAGAAACGCACGCGACACTCAGGGACGCGCTGACACGCTGTGTCGGCCCAGAGGGTAAGGGGCTGGGGGGGGGGAGAGGAAGAGAGAGGGAAAAGAGAGCGGCTCGGGAGGAGAGGGGAGACCACAGCTATGTGCGGGTTCTCTTCAGAGGCGAGCTCTGTTGGGACTGGCACAGTGCGTCCTGCTTTAATCCCTGCACTGAGCCCCGGTAATTCCCTGCTGGAATGTTTTCCTTCCCTGGTCTGCGCTGCCCGCAGAGGAGCAGGAGGCGGGCGGCACGGGGGACATGAAAGCTGCCTCAGTGTGGGCAGAGAGGGGGAAAGAAAATACACACACACACACACACACACACACACACACACACACACACACACACACACACACACAAACACACAAACAGCGCCCCACACAGGCCGGGCAAAGATGCATGCACACGCGCACGCACACAGATGCATGCACACGCGCACGCACGCACGCACGCACGCACGCACACGCGCACACACGCACGCACACAGATGCATGCTCCTCAAGGACAACAAGCTCTCACACCACGATTGAGATCGAAAGGGAGGAGCCGCATTACTGAGAAGACAGGGACAAAAAAAAAAAAAGTTCATGGACGTCCTTCAGCTTTTGGGAGACGCAGACAGTCGTCCATCTTCACCCCCCATGACCCCCAACATTACTGAATCTGCCCAGACCAGACAGGAAGGAAGAAACAGACACTGTCAAAAAGGAAAGGGTAACGTCACACACGCATGCATGCGCGACATGGGAGTCTGAGCGGCTCTGCTGCAAGTGTGCACGTCGCCCGCTGGGGTGAACCAGGCCGCGTCGCATTTCAGACGCCCAGCAGGCACACTGACCCCAGGTGGCGGTGATCCCTTTGCTTCCAGACCGCATGACATGCGCATGCCTGTCCTGCCAGGCCTTGCCGTCCCGCCCGCGGGCCGCGGTCATCTTTTCCATGCGCCACCGAGGAACCAATCTGGGGCGGGATCGGACCCCGGGCCAAGGCCGGAAGGCGCTCGACCGCAGAGAGGGTGTGACCCGAACCATACATTCGACTGGCATGGGAAAATGAACCCCCACCCAAAAAAGGGGGGCGTGAGGCTGGATCAGAGGGTGGGAGCACACGTGAGCGGGTCTCACGAGTCGACCTTCTGTTGGACGGAAAGAATAATAAATGTATGGACGCGTCCTCCGTGTGGCTTCATTAGGAGACGCCGTCGCGCAGAGCTGCGGGCGGGCGGCTACACCCCAATCACTCGGCACGCGCCGCGGCGGAGCCCGAACTGCAAAGAGCTGCCCTGCTGCATGGGCAAATAAATATGTAAATTTCCTGTGGCTCGGCCAGCCTGCGCAGCTGTGGAAACAGCCCCGGCGGGAGCCGCGCGCTTTATCTGCAAGGTCAGGGCCGGGCCGTAAATCACGCACGGTCCCAACACACAACCTCCGACTCGCCACGCGAAAGCAGAGACGGTGTCGCCCCCAACACCTCAGAACTGGCAGCTGCGGACTTAGGCCAGGTTGCCTTAAGAAAATCACACACACACACACACACACACACACACACACACACACACACACACACACACACACACACACACACACACACACACAACCACATACACACACACACACACACACAGTCCATGTATTCATATCTTTGCAGGGACACTCTCTATTCATGTCTATGGGCAAAACCCTTACCCTAACTATGACAACCTTAATCCCAACCCAGCCATTAACCAAATGACAGACTTTTGACGTTTTTCAGTTTTGCAAATACAGATTTCTGTAAAATTGAGTTTCCACTAGTGGGGACTGAAAAAATGGTCCCCACAACGTCAAAATAACAGAATTTCATCACATTGAGGGGACATTTGGTCCCCACAATGTAATATATACACGACACCCCCCACCACACACATACACACAAACAAACAGAAACACAGAGACACAAACACCACATCCATCCATCCATTATACCAGAAATTCAAACTTGATCTAATTCTATGAAAACACAAACCAGTCATTGCAGTACCACGGACAGGACTGCCTGTGTGTGATATGGTTATGAAAAAGATCGCAGAACCCTTATTAAAAGCCCCTTCCTAGACTCGTACTGGTCCTATTGAACGCTGATGAAACCTTCCCATAATGCACTGGGATAATCCACAGCTGTGCCGGAGCCCACAGGAAACACCATGAAGTCTTCCTGTCCCTCCCACACAGCTTACAGGTGAGGTGTGCAGGTGTCAGGGACAGATTCTCGTCCCGTGTACCTCGGGGGGGGACGCTGCTCCTTGTCACACTTCAACCCCCATCCCGCTCGCGTCGGGATTGCCCCAATTGCCCCGAAAGGGCCCGGCTTGGCCCACTCGCCACCGTAAACGAACTGCAGATGCAGGACACGCTAGGATGACCCTGACCCATAACCCTGCCTCTGCCGCCCCCCCTCCCCTCGCTACCTCCCACCCAGCAACCCACAACCCCCTCTGCTCCAGCAGATAGGGTTACCTGGAGGGGCCTGGCAATCTGGAGAAACACAAACTGCCGCGCTAATCAGGTTCAGAGGAGGCCATGACGCCCGGGATCAGGTTTGTCTTGATGAATGAGATCAATTTAACCCCGGGGGGGGGGGGGGGGGGGGAAAAAAAAAAAAAAAAAAAAAAAAAAAAAAAAAAAAAAAGCAGCACACCAGGCCCTTTAAAATGGTTTAATTTACATTTTTATTAGAAAGGTCTATGCGTGACATCATCTGTTTGACTCTATATAGATTACACCGGGGGGGTATTCCACGAAGCAGGATTAAGGGAAAGTCTGACTTATTTCAACAAGTTGGGCTCATTTAAGTAGAAGTTCCGTTCCATCAACATGTCTTAAATGAATCCCCACTGAGCTACTATGGTAACTTAGGCGAGTGAACAAGTCTGCTCCGGACCAGGTTAACTGTCCCGCTTAGTTAAGCGTTGTCTGACATCCAACGTGTGGGAACAGATTCCCAAAAGATCATTCCGTCAGATGAAATTCTGCGCTCTCACTACTCATGTTATGTAATAAATATAACAAAGCCTATAAAAATAAAAATCACGTCTCATTCCAATTTATTCCAAAAAAATTAAAATAAAAGTGTACCCATATTTAGCGATTACATCTTTGTATTCTTCGTACAGCACCATCAGCAGTGTTTGTTCTGCAGCAGAAGAAAACACCGCTCTCGTTTTACACACTTTTGTTTGTTTTTTTGTTTGGTTACTTATAGTTAAGGTTAGGGCTGGGTAGGGGTTAAGTGTGTCATGTATTACATGAATTACAGTTTATATGGAGAGTCCCCACAAAGATATAACTACAAAGCTATGTGTGTGTGTGTGTGTGTGTGTGTATAGGAAGACCAACATGTGTGTGTGTGTGTGTCTATGTGTGTGTGTGTGTGTGTTTGCACATGCACGTGTTGACAGACCACTTAATTTTCATACAATTGTCATATATCTATGATTTATGATTGCTCAGTTTCAACTCCTTTGATGGATTTTAATTGACAAATATCCCCTTCAATTACTGTTAAAATATGTATAATTATGAATCTTTTCAGTCAAGAAAGCTTGTTCTCTGAATGGAGAATTATGTGAAATACATCTTATAAAACAGAGCATGTCTGCCTTGTGTTTACGTTCATTTATAAGATATTACAAACACAGCATCAAGGTCAGGCGGCTCAGAGAACTCATGAAAATTCAGAATGCTACACCAACTTTCCACAGCTCATATATTACTGTCAAAATATTTGCCTAAGCATAAAATTATACTTTTAATGTGCTGTGGTTCTATTATTAAAAATAATGTAGGGGGATTTAAATGTTAATGCGTACATATACATCTGTGTACATTAGTCACAAGTACAATATCTGAGTGTCACAGTATTTATACTTAGTTGTCTGATTTTAATGGGGTGCTCCTTTTTACAATTAATTTTATGTTAACCTCATCAAAGGTGTACATAACGTTGTCATGTAGAGTTGTCTATATTGGTTACTATACTGTTAACCCTCTCGGCCCCAAGCACAAAATGTCTTTGTGATCTTTGAAGCTCCCTTATGATCAAATTTCATTCTGTTTTATAAATATTTTATGAGGCTCATTTAACGTGGATTTGTATGTGTAAGGCACTGTTCAAACGTGCTTTCACCATCAACAGACAAATCAGACCAAGCTGATCAAAAAAAAAGGTTTAGAAACAGCTGAACCGTGTTAATTATGTTTGTTTGTTGAACTCCAGCTTTGTTTATTGTGAGAAAACAAGGAACCGCTGTCTCAATATGAACTCCAATAACCACAAAAGCACGGAGTGGCACAATAAGTCGAAAACCCAGTAAAATCAGCTCCTCTTCTAACAGATGTATTATAGCAATATCACCAGGTCGAGTGCACCAGATCTTAGTGATGATAGCCTTCACGGGGTTAATACAGATTGAAAGTCTGCTGCCCAGCATTCAGATATAAAAGGTCTAGCCTGATATGTATATAGGGTTGGGGGGTGTGTGGGGCTCAGTGGGTGATAATGCTGTGCCTGTGATCAGGATGTTTGATGGTTGAAACGCTGTTGGCCCACTGAGCAAGGCCCTTAACCCCAGTTGTTCCAGGGACTGTCCATCCCTGTTTCCTCCACTGTCCATTGGAAAACCTCACCCGACAGAAACCGAGACCATCCAACTGAGGTTGTTTTGCTTGCAGAAGAGCAAAGTAATTGGTTCCAATGATCAATGTAATAAAACCCAGTGTGAGAACCTGTTAAACAGAATAGCTATCTAACAAGCATCCTTGGAAAACCTGAAATAAGACCCATTTTTATTAATTAAATTCCCCTGGAAATATAGCTTGTTATCCACTGTAGAGTGGGTGGCTAGAAAACACCACCAGGAGAAAACACTAGCTTGGCTGTCATCATTAGCTTTAGCTTCAGACAGCCACGTCTCTGCAGTCGAGAAGTGAGCTCATGTGTATTTCATCTCAGCCCTTTAACACGCTGCCATATTTTATTGCTGCTAGGGTTAGGACCTGTCACCCTGCTCACGGCTTTTGCCTGTTCCTCTGTTCTAACCTACCGGACCCTGCTTTTTTATACTCTGCTTCCTTCCCTCTGCACTTCTCTCCTTCTCTCGCTCCATGTCACTCTCCATTATCTGAGTGCCTCCCAGTCCCCAATGGCTGTGAGACTCACACGAAACCTGCCCAGAAATCCATACTTACCACTGTAATCCACTCCATGAGAAATCACCGCGTAAGCGTAACATTCATTATAACACATCAATGGCTATTTTCTCTGAAGACTGATATATAAATTGTTGCATTTGGTAACATTTTACCTGAGGGGGCACAAGTAACTTAGTACCTCAGTTACTACTCAAGTACAGAAGCTCCCCAGGTTACGATGGTCCATGTTACTATATTTTGACTTTATGATGGGTATTTCAATTCCATTCTGTTACGTTCAGTACATTCTTCAATAAATTGCATGATATACTCAACACTTCATTATAAAACAGGCTTTGTGCTAACAACTTAGCCCAACTTCTAAGCATGTTTAAGGTAGGCTATGATGTTTGTTAGATTAGGTGTAGTGTATTAAAATGCATTTCTGACCTTGTGATATTTTCACCTTACAATAGGTTTATTGGAAGGTGACCCCATTGTAACCCAGGGAGTGTCTGTACAAATCATGAATAAATGGAGTAACTGCATGAAACATGTTAACAGTTATGACTGATTAATGATGAAGGAACATTGCATCAGTACCTAAGCTAACCACTCTAAGTGGTGTCGTCTCAGTTCTAATTCATGTCCACGTTCCTCAGAAGTGCCATCTCTGAATTTCTTGGACACCGTCACCCAATGTGATCTCCAAGCCCCTAGTCATCATAAACAAATTACGTGATTTTTTTGATATAAACTTGCATCTTAATGAACGCAATAGAGCCCATTATTACTCGAGTACAGAAATAATGGTTATCAGCCATGTTGTCCTCCAGGTAGCCGATTCAATGAAAAAGCCGTCAAATGATATTGAAAATCACGTATGATTACAAGACGTGGGTCATTTCTGGCTAAATATTTCCCTGGGTTATTCATGTGCTCTTAATAAAGATTTCAAAATATTTTTTTGAAAAAGACTGAAGCTAAACAGAAGGGATGCACTTAGTGAAATGACCGTCCTGCATAACATGGTAATTTTCTACCTGCATTTATTGCATTCTGCCACTGAATTCATCAAGGACATCATATCATTTGCATAATTGCGAGTCACCAGGAATCTGATCTCTCCTTCCCATATTTAATAAAATTTGTTCCCCTTCGGCCCATTTTCCAATGTAATTCTCCTCTTTATTGATGGTGGGATAATGATATTTTGGGATGCACATGTATTTGTTTTGTTATTGGCAGCTGCCTTTGAAACAACATATTGTTACCTTTATTTAAACGCTCACTCAGATAAGTCTTCTTGGACTGCTTTCAGGGCATAGATTTTAGTCTCAAAGTGAGATTGAATGAAAATGTGTCCACATGTGGAGTCTGTAACTGTAAAGATACATCAGGCAGGCTCTTTGCTTGAAGCAAAGTCAGGGCCGTATTCATATTCCACCCCAGTGCCTCCTGGGGAAGCACCGCAAAGGAATCTTAGTGAATGTGGTCTCAGATCAGCTTAATTAATCCGCAAAAGCTGCACTGCCTCTTGTCTTTGAGGCTGGACAAAGCGGCTAATTTTGAGGGAATCAAAAACCTTTCAAAGGCCGCAACGCAGCTGAAATCGCTTCTTCCACAGTTCTCTTATATGATTATTGCTCTATAGAAGGTTCTCTGAAGTGGTTCAAAGAGGCCTCAATCAGAGCACATCAAATGTTCTGCATTTATCTAAACTTAACATAAACCTTGCACTTTGACTAGATGGAGATAATACACTAACTGCTTATGTTGTTGAAAGACTAAAGCCTGAATGAGGACAAATACAAGAGCAGAAATGGACTCCCTCCATTTAAAAATGACCTTGCAAATGACTTAATGGTCTGCAGCCATTTTAAATTGTCACTCTGCACTTTAAATGTTTTTATAAGATACATGTCAATCCAAACAGTAACAATAATCAAATTGTTATAGGATTTTGTCTTATTACAAAGACTCAAATTTGAGGTTGGGCTGTGTGGAACAGTGTTGAAGTGGTTTAAATCATACTTAACTAATCGTTATCAAAATGCAGCAGCTCGAATTGTCCCCAGGAGCAGGAAGTTTAAACACATAACCCTTGTTCTTAGATCCCTGCATTGGCTTCCTGTTAGGTTTAGAGCTGACTTCAAAGTTCTCCTACTTACATATAAGGCACTTAATAGTCTACCTCCTGCCTACCTGACAGAATTACTTCAACTTTACAAGCCACGTCATCCACTCAGGTCACAGAATGCAGGTTTCCTTGTCGTTCCACATATAAGTAAAGTGAGAGTGGGCGGTAAAGCATTCTGCTACAGGGCCCCTTGGTGGAATGGTTTACCAGCCTTTGTTCAGGATGCAGATTCGGTCTCGGTCTTTAAATCTCAACTGAAGACCTATTACTAAAGTTTAGCTTACCCGCGACCTACCACACCATAACTATGGCTGCTGGTGCTGCTGTACATGTCATTTTTATCTATTATGCTTGTCAGTTTATGTGTAAACGCATGTTCTGACCATCCATGCTCTCTGCCTTCCCACATGTCCGGGTGGTGCCCGGGGTGGACAACATCTGAGCTGGAGTCCTGGGTCAGTCCCATGGAGGGGTGACATCACAAATGGGTCATACGAACTGTATCATCGTGGGTGCAGCTTTCAGTGTCACCCGGCACAGCCCAACGTGGAGAAAAGACCTTGGCCACCCTTCACAGGCCAACATGGATAACAGACTCATTGATGGACTTTGTCTTCATTCTTAATCCCAGCATATACCTCCCTTTTAGCAAGCATGTCCACTCCTTTCTGTTTTCACTAATGTTAGTATGCCCAGGGGGGTTGGACAGCCAGTTGACCTTAGACCCCCAGAGGTTTTTTTCTCCCTACTTGGGAGTTTTTGGTTCCTCTCCTCTGTTGTCTTCTGGCTTCCTTTATTCAATTTCTTTCCTTCCTTTTTTCCCGTTCTGTATCTCCCTCTACTTATTTTTTATGTATCACAACACAACCCTGCAAAGCGCTTTGGGACAACTCTGTTGTGAAAGGTGCAGTAACCTCCTGCGACCCCACCCATTCATTTATGTCCACTGCAGTGGACATTTTGTTTTTGTGTCTCTTTTCACTGATGTAAGGAAACATATTTATTCCTGTTGTACACTAAAGAGGACATGCTGTGAAATAAAAAAAAATAAAAAAAATTTAAAAATCTAAATTGTAAGATGTCTTATTTCCCCAAAAAACAAATAACCTAAAATTGAAGGATACTTTTTTCCTTGGGTCTCAGGAGGATATAAAAATAAACTATTTTGATAAAAAAATAATAAGATTAATTTTTTTCTTATTATTGAGTCTTAGTTTCCATTTCAATCAGCCTGACTTTTATTCACAGAATTTTTGGATTAAGCTCCTGGAAGGGGAGAAATGTCAGTACATGTTACAGTTTGAACCTGAAACCTTCTGGATGGCACCTTAATATGCCAAGCACTGATATTAATATTCCCACAGGGAGGGGTCTAATTGGGAAATCGGCAAAGATGATAACGTTCAAGGTTACATTCCCCCAGCTGCTGCTTCGTCACTGGAAAGCGATTCGTTCTGAGCACCGTCAAGGCAAAACAGGTGGTGCTTTTTATTGCATTTTGTCTTAGCATGTTGCTTTGTGTATTAACATCACCGGAGGCAGTGTCAACAGTGCTTACAGAACCAACCAGCTTGGTGATATACAGTATGTGTGTTGAGATGTTTGTTTTGCTTTGTTAATGAGGTTCCTACAAGAAAGAAAGTGGTAAAATGATCTGATTGTGATATCACAGAAATATCCTGGGTGTACCCCAGCTGTGATTGTGCGTTTCTGCATATATGTGTCCCGTGGTGGACCGGTATGTGACCCTGGGTGTACCCCAGCTGTGTGCCTTTGCCTGCCTGGGATAGGCTCCAGACCCCCATAATCATAACCAAGATAAGTAGCTAGAAGATGAATGAATGGTTACATAGATTAATATAATAATGCTGCATGTCTACACATTCATTTATGCTAACATGTGATATGGAAACCACTGAATCAATGTTGTTTGAGCCCATTGGGGAGACCTCCCCCTCCAAAGAGGAAAAACTTAATTGTCCTGAGCTCAAGTGACTCGCATAAGAGCAAACAATATTACTCCAAGTTCCTGAGGCCAGAAAGAGATTCCTGCATGTGCCTCTGCAGCACTGATGGTTTTCACAAGAGTTAGCAGTATTACATTAGAATGAGACAAACAAAACATCCATTTTCAATAGAGGGGTGAAATAATGGCAAAGAACTGTAATAAAACAAAGATCCCTTCCAACTGTGTCAGTGTAATCTGCTTATTTCCCCAGTGGTGATACAGTGTTTCCCTTTGATGCAAGGACCATTGAGCTTCATGTGGACCCATAATGAGAATAAACAGTGTCATCAAGATCTGAGAAATTCTTCAATAATGCTCCTCTTTCAGGACTTGGCAGTATGGCTTTGAAGTCAGTTTATTTATTTTTATAGAGAAATTTTTTACAGTTACATGATTAATCTTTCAGGTGAAACATGTCTCAAAAACATCAGATTCCACTCCAACGCTTAACAATCCTCCATGGCACATGAATAATGAATTATTATTATTATTATTATTATTATTATTATTATTATTATTATTATTATCCATCCATATTTCAGTTACTTATTTATCCCAGTCATAGTCATGGGGGGCCTGGAGCCTGTCCCAGGCAGCACAGGGTACACAGTTAGGGGGCATCCTGGACTGGACGGGGGTGAATTGGAGGACAACAGGAGAAGGACTACATGCAAAGAGGAGATGGGATCCAAACCCCAGATCATAGAGATATGAGAGAATTGTGAGTCACCATGTATTTATTACTATTATTTTTGTTATTATTATTATTTCCAGTAGTAGTTGAAGTAGTATTTAATTACTCATGCAAAGAAACCTGATAGCTGCAAAGGGCAAATAAGAGTCTCTCAAGTGTGTTGTTTCAGGATCCCTTCTAAATCTAAGCTTCAGGTCTTATCTAAGTATATTCCCTCTAGCCAAATAACAAATGAGAGTTTTAGTCCTTTTCCAAAACACAATGTAAAAGTAAGTTATATTTTTAACTATTAATTAAGTATCAATATTTAAATATGTACAAATAATCCTAGACCTAATGTGTACTTTCAAAAATCCAACAGAAATATCTCAAAAATGAACAGATACTTTAATTAAAGTAACATGATTATTCAGATAAGATCTCACGGTGCTAATCCATCACGCAATAAATTTTAATTAGTGTAAATTTTTATCTTCATCCACACTTTCATATAGATTTTGTTACACATCCAAATTAATCCTCAGGTCAAATATTTATGCAGTAATGCTATATAATTCTAAAATATTTTCTGGTATTATTATTATATTATCTTTTTACAAATAATTTTAGATGACTTACATGTACATGTTTACAAATATCTAAATTTTATTCATCACTCTTCTATAACTGCTTGTCTAGTTCAGGATTGTGAGCCCATGGGCACAAGGCAGGAAAAACCCAAGATGGGGTGCCAATCCATCACAGGGCACACTCATACACCCAGGATGGGGTGCCAATCCATCACAGGGCACACTCACACACCCAGGATGGGGTGCCAATCCATCACAGGGCACACTCACATACCCAGGATGGGGTGCCAATCCATCACAGGGCACACTCACACACTCAGGATGGGGTGCCAATCCATCACAGGGCACACTCACACACTCAGGATGGGGTGCCAATCCATCACAGGGCACACTCACACACCCAGGATGGGTGCTAATCCATCACAGGGCACACTCACACACCATTGGGGGACAATTCCAAATCACCAAGTACTAGTGAAAACAGACAGCATAGCTGTATTATCCAATTATTAAAAGTACCAGTTATTATACAGTTTTAAAAGTATGACTTCCAAAGGGTCAAGCACACCTTCACTGAGCAGAATTTATGTGTACTGCAAATTGCACACATTTTTCAAAAGCACATTGTCAACACCTGTCGCATGTACTCCCAGTGGTCATCTTTCAATGTGATGTTTCAGTGTTAAAACATCTATTTATTATGCTCTCATTAAAATATGGGGTCTCTATCCATATTCTAATCCTCAAAATCATATGATTCCTAGAAGGGGAAGACTTTCCTATAGGATGGCAACATGGACATGGGATTTGTATGGCAGAAACCACTAGCTGTGATCTATTAGTCAGGAATTGAAATATTGTATTAATCTAAATGTAAAAAATAAACATGTTTGCCTGTAGAGTTGAGTCAGAATAAATCGTGTGGTAAAATATGAGACTGGATGGATAATGGATGGCTTTTGTCTTTTTGTCTTAAATGAAAAAAGAAAACAGGAAATGTGATTGAAAATAGGTTTGCCAAGACTGATGTTTTTTTGGTACAACTTGGTGATGGAAACACTTAAACTGTTTACTTAACTATTTGATTAAATTGAGAAGCTTACTTTTCACCTGAATTTTAATAAAACTACCCGAGGAATTAAAAAAAGCCCTATGATTGATCTCATATGATTGATCTCACAATTCTGTGCTTGAAGAAGCCTTCAGCATACAGGTCAACTGGGTATCCCCCCTGTGTATTATGGGTCTATTTTCCTATCAGTTGCTTTGAAGAAGCTCTGATTATTGATTAGTCCTAGGGGAGGGAGGGAGGAGAAGACAGAGAATGAACCAATAAACCCCAGGTGACACCAAAGCTACTCTAACAAAGAAGGGATCAAAGATCCCCCACTGTGGGCCAGAAACCCCCCTGTGCTGTTTGAGCCCGTGGGCTGGCCCACATTCCAGCTTGTCAGCCTCACATTCATGTAGCAGCTTCACCCTAAGCACCCATTTGAAGGTAATTATAGAAACGACAAAGTGTATCGCAGCCAGATTTGCATACTAAAACTCTGCTAATACGCCCCTAGAAAGAACCAAATGCTACCTTTTGTCTTCCTGGATTGGTTTCTTTAAATAGCATATCTAACATCTGCTGAAATTTTGGGAAAATGTTCTGGGAACTAAAACATTGGTGTATTAATAAATGCAAGTTGCATGTGCTAATGACTATGCTTAGGTGAATTATAAATGGGAGGAAATGAAGAATATTTAAAGCACTTTTTTAGGTGTTATAGTGTTAATTTGCACAATGGCTCCATGCATACATTATAAAATCAAAACATGGATATGAAATAATCTTAGTTTAATTTTTTTTTTTCCAATTTCTATTCCATTTAAATATAACCCCCAAGATCATTTTAATACATTCATAGAAGTTCATAACCTTTTCCAAACTATTGTTTCTGTTCAAGAATTTATGAAAAGACAATATAAAATGTGATCATGTCCATTTTAAGTTTTATACTCAAAACACTGTGAAATTTTAACAGAAATTATAAAAGGCAAAACAAAATTGACTGAATGCCCCATGCCCCCTGCCCCCTCGCCATTATTGGCTGACATGGTCTGACCCTAACAAAGGGATGAGCCCAATAAGAGCCAGCCGGTTTTCATTAACTGAGGCACAGGTCTAGTAATCAGTCACCATGGTAACAAAAGAGATCCCCAGAAACCAGCCTTGTTCTTTCTCCTGCTGATTTGCAGAATGTAGTGTCCTTTTATATAACATAATTTTCACACATATAACAAATATATTTCTTGTCAGTGTGTTAAAATTGAGATAAAATTTTTAGATTTATCTGAAATAGAGCATGTTGACAAATGTGCTGCAACTACTCTGTTTGTGGATTATATTATGCAATTTTACACCCAAAGGCTGGTTTTAATTAATGATATAATGACTTTCCTCATAAGCATAACTGCACAATTGTCTTACAAATACTCTACTGCAATAAAGAGTCGCTGAAGAATGAGAAAATGAATATGAGGCCTGGCCAAATGGATCCTCAAGATTATTCTAAAATCCCTTTGAGAATTTAAACTGGATGCCATCAATGCTACTAATGTCACTAAGGATTTTAACCATACCATCTGCATGTAATATATACTCATAATAAACATTGTGCTTTTGAATAAACTCCAAAATAAAAATAACATTAATCAATATATAGGTGAAGGCATATATATATTACAAAGTGCTTTTAATTTACTTTGTACTTGATTTCCTTTAGGTCTGAAATGTGCCTGCCTATTTTGGAAGATATTTTGTGGGAATTTCTTTAAGATGCCTCTTGGTAATCCTCCTATAATTGCACAGGTTAGGTTGTGGGAACAACTATTTGATTTACTGGCATGGATTTCTCAGTTACATAGGTTCAATAACCAGGATGTTCAAATGCAATTCAGTGTAACAATGAATTTTGAAGGTCTTTCTTATCAGGAAGATGAAGTCTCACTATTCCTGCAGAATGTTCCAGCTGCACAAAAGCACATAGAAAGTGATTCGTCTTTGTGCTTTTCCATTCTAAGCAACCCGGCCACGCTCGTATTCCTTCTCACTGTCTGCTCACTTTATGAAGAAGGGAATACTACAGCCAAAAGAAAAAGATTGATGAATACGAAAAAGTGCCAAGACAACAGAGAACACAATAATGGTAAACAAAAAAAGCACATGAACCCAGCCCACAAAGATCCATCTGAGTCTATATTGCCACACATCCATCTCTGAACTTATCCTGACCAGGGTTGTAGGGTGAGTCTACACTCACCTAAAGGATTATTACGAACACCTGTTCAATTTCTCATTAATGCAATTATCTAATCAACCAATCACATGGCAGTTGCTTCAATGCATTTAGGG
>JAODLC010000054.1:4331992-4351676 GCA_026781145.1 Hippopotamyrus pictus | reverse complement strand
ATGCTGAGGCTAATTGGAATTACTAAATTGCCCGTAGGTGTGCATGTGTGAGTGTGCCCTGCAATGGGCTGGCCCCCCATCCAGGGTTGTTCCCTGCCTCATGCCCGTTGCTTGCAGGATAGGCTCCAGAACCCCCGCAACTCAGTAAGGATAAAGCGGGTTGGACAATGGATGGATGGATGGATGTTTTATAAATACCCAAATATTTATTACAACAAAATTACATTGCTATATTTACAATAAAATCACATCGCCAGGACAGCATGCTATATGCTATATATGTTGTATGCATGCTGTCCTAGTATATTAAACAAAATACTTAAAAAATTTCTTGTCATGCAATTCTGATCTTTTTGTTGTATCTGTTCTTCTGACCAGATCACAGTAATTTTTTTTATTAGTTTATCATTGTTTTCTGAACTCATAACAGTTTTCAAGACAGTGTTTGTATTGTGTCTCAGAGGCAGGCTATTTACATAGGCAATCGACAAAGACAGCGTAGTACAAAGTACCAAAGAAGTACCCCAGCTGGTTAGGAGCTTTTGGTTCTGGTACTTGACTGGAAGTCAATAGAAAAGTATCAAAAGTACCATATCAAAATCTATGTCCCTCAGTAATCTCCACGCACAAGCTTTTTCCTTTATGACTACCTCTGCTACAGCTTTTCTGTTGTCTCGAGATACTGCTGAGCAAGCATTACCCTAAAGACCTCCTTATTCAATCTGAGTTTCGCTCATTGCTGGTCTGCACTAATAGATTCTCAGATTATCAAAATGACAGGCAGCACAGCTCATAGCAGCCACTAGAACAATCAAGGCTGTGAACATGGTCCACTCAGATTCAATGACCCTGGCCTCACTCAGCACATGAGAAAAGCTTATCCATAGTTGTGAGCTGAATCTTGCACAGAAGCTTCAGATAGACATTCTCATCAAAGCATGAATGCTCATTTGGGTTGTCGTGGGCAATGTGGCCCTCTCCTCTTGTGCCAGATCCAACTCACCCCCAAGGGTTAATCTGTAAATGGATCCGCTTCTCACTTCAACCAAGTGTCCAGACATGGCCTCAACTGATCATTGACCTTTGGCCTTGGATGCTGTGTTACCATGTGTATCCTTGTGTTTAAACATAGTGTTCATTATGAATAGTTCAAAGCTTGCATAAATGTCCAATAACAATTCTCCACTCAGGTTTCGAACTGGGCGGTGGGGGGCATTCTTCCTAGTAACACCCTAAGTATATCTAGCCAATACTTGGGCCACGCATATTTCCATCTGCTAAAGTACTTCAGGTTTCTTTCCCAGAGTTCATATTCCCCAAACCAGTGTCAATTGTCAAAGTTTGATCTTTCTGCATCCTTTCTATTCCTACTTGCTGCTAAAATATCACTGCACCCACCCCCACATTTCACCTTGAAGGTTTTGACCCCACAAAACTGGGATCCTTATTGATGCAGTCATACCATCATATTGTCATTATCAGGTAAAGATCGCTAAGGAAAGCTTTTCAACTGTATCTCTATGGGGGGAAAATGATTGTGGCTTAGCAGAGAAGAGGTGACCTTGTTGTAAGGAAAACAACCCAGTGTATTAAAGATATTCTCTATGGTATCCAAATTCAACTCTTGTTAACTCAATAATACCATATCAAAAGACCACTCTTGCCACCACTGTTTCAATGTCTTTCTGAAGTTGCAACAACAGACTTTTTCAAACCCCTCCCAGCATTTTCATGCAGGTGTTTTTGAATGAAGTGTATGTACAAAGTAATTGAAGTTCTCAAAAAATATTTCTCACAGTCACGCAAACTAACAAGAAAGACACACTGCTATGCACTGACAGTTTTCTGTTATAATGAGGTCAGATCCCCCGATGACATGATATTACAATGGCTAGATATGTCTTCCTACAGCTAATCACACAACTTTGGTCATGGCAATGGCAGCAGGCAGAGTAGCTAAAAAGGAGCTGAAAGTATGGTTGAAAGGTTTCCAGGAATAACCAATGTCACTGCTGACCTTAAGTGAACTGCTTAATCTCAGTTTTGGGAGAAATGAGGCTCTGACACCCTCCACAGGCGGAATTATTGTCTCTGTCAATCACAGCCCGGCTATAACCCCCTGCCATTGGTACTTAACCCACCTTGCTTCAGTAGACAGGTATAAACAGTGTAGGGTTAGTGTATAAACAGTGTACGGTTAGGGTTAAGGTATTGTCAAGTGCTACCAATATATTTATTTTGCAGACAAGTCATATTAAAAAGTTCTGTTAGAAGTCTTTTGTTTGGCAAAAATTCTGGAGAAGGGAAGGTCAATAACAATTTATAATCAGTAGCAACCTTATCTTTCATTAGTCGGCTGCAAATAAAGGCAAAATTAGTTATGCTTCCCTTTTAACTCATATAAAATAGTGTGTAATAGTCAGAACAAAAGAGAAAAAATATGCAAAATGATTCTGTTTGTGTGCCCTTAAAAGCTAATAGTTTAAGCCTAATTTATCAAGTATTATCAATTGATTACAGAAATCTATTTCATACATTTCAATGAATAATGCATTAGAATAGTTTGATATGGAATATCCATTAATATTAAATAAATTAATAACTCTGTGCCTCGAGGCTCTAACAATAACATTAACTTTCACATGTTACCGATGAGTCTCTTCTCTCTAACACCCCAGAGTGCACAGAGCCATGCTGACAGCTATTGATTTTGAGTCATATGTACAATGAATGGATTTCTTCCATACCCGGAGCACTCTAACTTACTTTTAGGGTGAAACTCCTCTTTAATGACCTCCATTGCGCATTTCCCAACCGGCTGATGCAAAGTAACTATTTTATACTGCTGTTCTCACCTTATGACAGCCATTTGATTGATGAGGCAGAGAGTTAGCATTCCCTAGCATTTAGCCTGCTTAGCTTACTGACTGGCTTAGTATGGGAATTTATCCCAGCATACCTGACTCGGTACTTTTGTTTTTTTGCTAAGTGCCATGGTAAGTTTTTAATGACTTCCATAAGTGAGGAACACGGATTAGTGTTTTGGCTGATTTGTTTGGCTGCTTTTAACAGCGCAATGTTCCCTTGAACTGGTCCGTTGGATTTTATTTTCAGCGCATTACCTCTTACAGGCTATCAAATAGTACCACCAGCAACTTTTCCATTTTGTTTTCTTAAAAGTTTACCATCCAGGTTCTAGCGAAATCCAGCCCTATTTAGGCATAGCGAATGTGGCAGTGATAAGGCTACCGACTTTAACCAGCTTTATGTAACTATGCCATCTCCATTAAAATGAAGCTGAATTTTTAGGGACTTCCAAGCAGCATTGAAGGCATGCGCCTTTTCCTTCTCTGTAAAGGCAGACTATAGCATGCATGTAATTCCAGGTTTCTAAAATGATTAGGTGCTGCAGTATTTAGCAAAAAAAAACTATGCTGTATAAAGGAAGAAGAGCCATACATCGACTGTTGCTGTATTACAGCCCATAGCGCCCCTCCCTGTAATTTGTGTATATGCCTACAAAACAGAGGAGACAGAAACCTCCCGACATTTAACATTTAAACCCCCAAAACAGCAATGTGGTTAATTTTACAAACAATGGATAATCAGCAGGGAGATTAACCAGAGATCTTCTTCTGTCTGTTTTTCACATGAAGTCTTGCAATGACAGTCAGCATGGTTTTATTAATACGAGGCTCTTTAAAGGCGTATGACTATAGTTCAATGCGTAGATTATGCACTTAGACACCGAGTGCATATGTACAGCACATGAGACGAATGCCAATTTTGAATTTATTAATTCATACACCGTTCTGATAGGAGATGTACGTGCACGCACACACATATACAGACACGCGGGATCGTGAATTACAAAAGTAGAGAGTTGCCTGCATAGCACATTGTCAGAACAGATGCCCGACTAAAAGGGACTCATTTCACACCCTCGCTGGCGGCCCTGGGGCTCGCTGCAGGGAAATGGGGGAAAAAAACCGGAAGGGGGGGATGCTGCCTGTGCGATAAGTTTGATAACAAGAAGCAGACTCTTGAATCCCAGTAACTCGGATCCCCCAGTGGGACTGGTGAGTGTGACGGGTTTCGTGATGATAGGCAAGATTCTTAAATTTCCCATGCAAAATTCAACATTTTAAAATACTCTGTAATACAGTCATTTACTGAAGTATTGAAGTATCATTTCCACAACCATGTTTTTCAGCACCTAAATTAGCTGAATATTGTTAATATAATTCACTCATCTTCATTTATGCTTCTCTTACACAGAATCACAGGGGTTCAAAACCCTAACCCTAACCCTATCCCAGAAACAATGGGTGCAAGGCAGGGAATAACCCAGGATGGGGCACCAATGTATTACATACACACACCTTTCACTCATGCATTCATTCCTTTGGACAGCTTGGTAACTCCAATTAACCTCAGCATGTTTTTGGACTGTGGAGGGAAACCAGAGCCCCAGGAGGAAACCCCACAATGACATGGAGACAACATGCAAACTCCACATACATGGAACCCAAGCGGAGATTTGAACCCTGGTACCAGAGGCGTGAGCGTCCTATCCATGGTCCCACCCCATGTGTGTGACCCAAGGGCTTGTTGCAGTAACCCTCCACATGTTCCCTTCTTTGTTCATGTGTACTGGTTTCCCTGAGAATTCTGGGGTTCATGATAATGTTCTATTTTAGCTTTGCCTGATTGGCCAGTTTCCTTCTTGATGCCAAGTGAGAGTGGAGCTCAGACAGAGTGTTATTCCAGGTTTGGGGCTAATGTCTTGGTCGCAGTGCTGAGACACAATATGAATACACTCCTGTTGAAATTCGAGCTATCTTGACCAGGAGGCAAGGGTAGTGTGTGCAAATTCCACCGTAAGCATTAGTTTCTGTATAACTGGAAGACGACGCAGAGCTGTTGAGAGTGATACTGTAGGTTGTGGCCTGGCCAGCAGGATTTTTAAATCCTCTCTTTGTTTCTCCAAATGAGGATGTCTCCGTTCACAGCAGTCAGCCTGGCTGGGCATGGATTAGCATCATGGGAACAGGTTTATGCAGCCTCACTTCACTTAGAAAATGTGGCTTTATGAATTGATTCTTAATAATTACTTTTTCATAAAATTGCATTTTACAGTTATAGTATACATGTATCCTACTTTTCACCAGAGGAAGAGGAGAAGCCTTTGAATTTCTTCTGGGTGTCACAACGCGAGGGATGAAGGACTCTGAGTCTCAGGAGAACAAAAGGTGCTTTATTGTCAAAACAGCAGCAGGGAAACAAACAGGACCGTAAGGGGTCAAAATGGGAAAACTAACTCTGGGATGGACAAAGGCAACAGGAGGGCTGACAGGGAGTCTAGACTCTGTTATTGATTCATAATGGAAGGAGGACAGCAACCTGTGAAAATGGGTCTGAAATTCTCAAACCTGGGAGTAATGCAATAGTGCTAGTAATCCCTACGCAATGTTACTTAAAAGTTATATGTCCAGTATTATGCATTGATTAAGATCAGTGGTGGATATGAAGGCGGTACCCTAGACAGCATCCGTACGAGCAGGTTATGACCACCACAGATTTTAACTTAAAGATATCAGATAACCATATAGCAAAAATAAATATTTGTCCTTAATCTGCCTTACCTGTATAAGGTACTTAAAATGAGTCCCAAAACAAGGCATATTATTACCATCAAATAAAATAACTTTTTTTCCAAACAAAGAGTGAGGGTAAATTTAAGTACTTTGATTAGTTTGATGGCTTGTAGCCTTGCATGTCTGAGAAGATGAGACAAAATGAACTAATTACTATGTGATGTATTGGAAGAAGGATATAAATATGGCTAATGTCAGATTGTATGAGCTATTTTGAGAGAAGAATTTAGTACTTACTATGTGGCAAGACAAAGCTGTCTGCCCCCTAGTGGAGGAATCAGAATAATAAAAGAAATTCAACCTGTTTCAAGAAGGGGTGCCTGAACTTGGACCTGAGGGTTCACATAAGGTGGACATCAATCTGATCTACAATCATACTAGTGCTTAATGTCCATTAACCAGAAACAAAGAAAGACATGATATGCACCAGGAGATCATCGATTTGTCTGGCGTGAGGCTACTCCCAGTTTTCAAACAGAAGTCAGGTCGCTGATACAGATACACTCATACACTCACAAGCTGGTCGGCAAAATGCAAGAAAGGATTTGTGCATCATGTCTGCCACCTCCTGGTGACATTTATATGACACCATAAATAGAAACCTCTTTCAGCTGTTTGTTCAGGTAGCTTGATAATAAAAAAGATGACAGAAATGTTAAAACGTGCTTAACCAATCTGCTGTCCTTTAAAACAGTGTTTCTGAAACTGGTCCTCGGGGACCCCCAGACAGTCTTCACTCCCGTGACAGAAAATATGGACTGTCTGGATGGGAACTGGGAGGGAACAAAAACATGGACCGAGTGGGGAGAAACACTGCTTTAAAGATCAGGGCAGGATGGCCTAGTCAGTGATGAGATGTTGTGTTGAATTCTTATCCATACGTAGGAGTCTCTAATCGTATTTACATTGTGAGTTACTTTTACAAAGAAAATAATCTGGGGGGTGGTACAGTATGATAATAAAATAATATTTTCCTTTAATGTTCACTCTGCAATGTGCCATGACAGCATGATGTTTTTCGTCCAAAACAAAGTTAAATTTACTAATAAGTTAAGTGATCTATTCATTGGCACCCTGTGGGTTGCTGAATGAATGAGATGAACAGAGGATGAATGAGGAAGAAGATGAACTGTGCTCACCAAGAACGAGCAGTGTGCGATTATTTGAGATACATCACCGTTCTATTGCAAACACATAGCAGTGCTTTATGGTTAATGCAATGGGTTACAGCACTTGAACAGATCATGTATATCACTAGCTGTTTATTTTGTATTTCTCATCTCTTTCAGCTGTAAATTATGAATGAAAAGCTTTGAATAATTGGAATTCTTATAACCCCAAAAAATATAACAACAAATAAATTGCCCCATTTTATAGGCTATGCATTTGTGCATTAATATCTGAAAATAGGTCCCCAGTAAGTTTTTTTTTAACACGATGCTGGTTACTGCAATAGAGGAATGGTTCTAAAAAATGGTAGTACATTATCTCTGGCCTCAACTCTACACCTGGTGCTCTACTCTATATAAATGAGTAGAATATAAATTGTATAAGCAGCTCTCCCATTAAGGCAAAATAACCAGGGAAACAACACTTGAGCTTAAGTGAATGTGGGATGCCTTAATAGCTGCCACATACCCCAAATCATTTGTGGGCAGTATGATTTCTCTAATGCTTTTACAAAGCTCACTTAAAGCTCCCTACCCCTTTCACAACCGAAGGCTGTTTGTTTAAGTCTTGGAATGGATTTGCAGGTGGACAATAATAATAATCTATTTATAATTGATACTTTATTAATCCCCGTGGGGAAATTCTTTTTACGCCTCCCTCAACTTGCTCTTTGTAGAGCATGCTGTCCGCGAAGGGCAGCCACCTGTTGGGGCGCCCAGGGAGCTGGGGGTTAAGGGCCTTGCTCAAGGACCCGCAGACGTGCTGAGGCTGGGCTTGAACCGGCGACTTTCTAATTACAAGCACATGGCTTAGCCCACTGAGCCCACGCTGCGGTTATAGCTGAGGGTGAGGTTTATGGTTATGGTTAGGATTAGGATTATGGTTAGGATTAGAGTTTAGGGGTTAGGATTAGGATAAGGCTGCCCCCCACCCACCAATGGTTGCTGCTCCCCAAACTGGTTGAAACTGGGCAATGAACTTCATGGTTGAGGGGATGACGCTAAGTAATTCCTAGATGTAGTTTCTCAGTGAAATTCATATTGTATTTAGTATTACTGTCTTTATCAAAAAGGCCACATTGTAAAATCTTGAACAATACAAATAATAGTAAGTATTGTAGGGGTTCTGTGCTGATGTGATTGAACCCATTACTAATTCTGACTGTAGTGCAGCTTGTTTGCATAAATTGAAAATTCACGTGTTGCTTCTTTTTTGTTCCATGCTGACTTGCATGATAAACAGGGAATACTTCAGATATGATGTATATGTCCCAAACCACATTTCTATTGTTTTTTTATGCTATTCTGACTCAGAAAGATACCTTTGTAAACCTTTTTGCCGTTCCTGGAGTCTGAAGTGTGGCTTGTGGAGCATACCACCTGCGTGAGCCTGTCAGCTAATATTTCAGCCTGAACAGTTGAGAAATCACAGCTCTGACTTCATAATGTGATTTTTGTTCGGACTGCATAAGAGGGGCTCAAGCCCCCGACTTCTCCCCCTGAAGATGGGCCGCAATTAATAATTCAAATGTTGTTCTGCTTTATTTAACCACTCACTCTATGTTTGTCAACGTCTGCCTCCTGGAGCCAAGTTGACACATATCTGGGATGGTGTGAAGAGAATGAAATGATCTGAAGTGAACAGATTTCAGTTGTTCACACATCACTTTATTCTAAGATAGTCTTAAAAGTTATTTTTTACGGGGCAGCAGAATACATTCGCCGATGTATGCCACTGATACATTACATTGCAGATACAAGGTCAATGTTTTATCTTTGGGGGAAAAATAATCAATGGTCAGCATAGTAATGTGGAGTAGCAGTAGTACTGTATTACCAATTAAAAAATGTCTGGAAGCTTACACAGATTTTGTTAAACAAATCAATTTATCTGCTTATAGAATGATCATCCCTTGATAACAGAGCTAAGGACTGCTACCTTTTCTACAATAAAAGGAAAACAGAGAGGCAGGGAACAGAATTTCTTTGATAATTTATCTCATTAGTTGGGTATGTGCGCCTCCTTCATAAATATTAAAATAAAATATAAAATAAGAGATATATAAAATAAGAAATATATGCTAAAAAATAAAAAATTAGGTGTAATTTTGGGGGGCCAGGAACCAATTAATTGGTTTTCCATTATTTCTTATGGGAAAAATTCAATCAGAACTCGAACTTTTTAGGATTCAATCCGGAGTCCGGAAAGGATTAAGTTTGAGAACCGAGGTACCACTGTAGTTGTTTGCACACATTTGTAATAGACCTTACCAGCCACTTTGTGGCATGTAATTGATGAGATATTCAAGTTCTGCTTGTAGACATCTGCTGATAAAATGACAGACATGTTACACACGGGAAAACCACTCAGTCTAACTCTCATGATTAAGGATCATGCAGCTGATCATGCATCTGCAACAGGAAACCTTTTAACGAGTACAAGAATATTGCCAAAAGAAAAAAGGAATGAAATCCATTCATAACCATTTATCCAGTACAGAGAGCAAATATGGAAACTATACAATACACTACTATTTAAAAGTTTGTGATCACTTAGAAATTTTCTTGCTCTTGAAAAAAAAAGTTTTTTGTCCATTAGAATAACATCAGATTGATCAGAAATACTGACATTGTGTAAACTAATGATAATGTTGTAAATGACTATCAAAGCTGGAAATGGCTGTTTTTAATGGAATATCTACATAGGTGTACAGAGCCCCATTACCAGCAACAATTAGACCTGTGTTCCAGTGGAATGTTGTATTTGTTAATGCAAGTTTATCATTTTAAAAGGTTAATTGATCATTAGAAAACCCTTCTGCAATTATGTTAGCACAGTTGAAAAGTGTTGGGCTGATTAAAGAAGCAATAAAACTGGCCTTCTTTGGACTAGCTGAGTATCTGGAGTATCAGCGATTGTGGTTTTGATTACAAGCTCAAAATGATCAGAAACAAAGCACTTTCTTCTGACACTCAACAGTCTATCCTTGTTCTGAGAGATGAAGGCTGTTCCATGTGAGAAATTACCAGAAAACTGAAGATCTGGTACAATGCTGAGTACTACACCTTCACAGAGCAGCACAAACTGGCTCTAACCACAGTAGGAGGAGGACAGGGAGGCTCTAGTCCACAACTGTGGAAGGGGATAAATATATTAGTATGTGTAGTTTGAGAAACAGACGCCTCATAGGTCTTCAACTGGCAACTTCATTAAATAGTACCTGCATAAGACCAGTCTCAATGTCAACAGTGAAGAGGCGACTCCGGGATGCTGGCCTTCTAGGAAGCGTGATGACGCTGAAGGAGTGCTTGACGACATCTGTCAGTCATGATGGAGGCAATGTGATGGTCTGGGCTGCTTTGGTGATGGCAAAGTGGGAGATTTGTACAGAGTGAAAGTGATCTTGAAGAAGGAAGACTATCACTCCACTCTGCAATGCCATGCCATACCCTGTGGACAGCGTTTAATTGAAGCCAATGTATGTTTTCACGGAAAACAAGGAAATTTCTGATTGCCCTTAATTCCATCTAACATTTACACAGATGTAAAGAAATAAAGCCAGAAGAAAATGGAAGATAGAGAAATAGAATGCAGAATGTGTGCATTGTGCCAGTCAAAAGTTTAGACACACCTACATATAGAAATGTTTATTTGTACTACTTGCCACATTTTTGAGTAAAGCCTGTGCTAAATAACGGATTGGAATACAAATGATGTAACTCACAGCGGAGTCTCTCTCAATCAGGAACACATGTCCTGTGTCTGCATCACTCCCCATAATGTGACATTCCTTGTCGTGGTTCTGACCACCTCTCTCTGGACTGCACTGTCACCCTAAAAGCAACAGTTTCTAGGGGGAATAATTTGAAAGCTTTAAAGCCATGTGCTATTTTTACAGACTCATAAATATTATAGGAACATTGCTTTATATGACCATTTTGAGTTACATTTCTCAGAAAACATCTTTTTTCCCCAGAATATTTTATGATAGATGGCCAAACAGCGCCATCTAGTGCCTCTAAAATTTTTATTCCCCAAAAATTATTTCTGAAGCATTCCAGGCGGTCTGCCTCTGACAAATGAGCTAAACTAAATCTGACCCTAGTGATCTTGCCATATTTTACATGCTCTAGGGATAAAAGAACACATCTCACTGATCTCAAGGTTGAGGCAACGGCAAATAAGAAGTCTGCTATCCACTCTTGTGCCATTTGGGTGTACAGTGGATCTTCATAATTTGTTTGAAACCGGATATACATTTTAAATGCTTCCGTTGCTAGGCTGCTAGTTGGAATCCCCAAACACTTATTACCAAAGTATGGCAATCAAATTTAAATGAATAAGATATGAATGTACTCTTAGGCAGAGATGGATAGTTCAGGTCCAGGATACAAATCCAGACCAAGGTTTTGTTTCAGCCAACCGGTTGATTATTAAGAGTCACAGTCAAAGTGTACTCAACTGGTTGGTTGAAACAAAACCTTGGTCTGGACCTGAACTTCCCACCTCTACCCTTAGGACAGCTACATGCTCACACACAGAGTCCCAAAATGAAAAACAACAGTTTCAGTACTTTTTTTGCTCAGCGCCGTTTAACAGATGATTTGCTAACCACATACAAGAAATCCAACTCACCCACTGTCAGAGAGACTGATAGTTCCCATCAACACCTGGCGTAAGTAGCACCCTTCATATTTAACATACCAGGCAAAATGATGGCCGTATTCAGTGGTAAATCTTGGGAACAAGCCAAAAATCAGTTAAGAAGGTAATGGTCAGCAGATCAACTCCAGATTTATGTAGGATGATCCAGTCATATATCCATTCAGCCAATCATCTTGTGACCACTTATGTATTACAGGGTGGGGGGGGGGGGCTGGAGTCTATTCCAGGCAGTACACCCTGGATGGGATTCCAAAACACACACACATACAGCAATTTAGGGAAGTCAATGAGCTTAGTGAATTGTCTTTGAATCCAGGAGGAAACCAGAGGAAATCTGTGTAAAACAGGCAGAACAAGCAGAGGCGGGATTCAAACCCCCTGCCCTTCAGGTGTGAAGCAACAGTGCCACCCAAAGACCCACCATGCAATTATACTTGGTCAATCATGTTTCCAAAATTACTGTCTATAACACATACATACTGAAGGAAGTGCATTCAGTTAGTCCACAGAATGCAATGCTTCTGAAAGCACAAGATGTGGAGACTCACAGTAAAGACAATTCACTGTACACATTTATTTACAGACTTTGATTTAACACAAGTGGGGCCGTTGTCCAAAAGAGGCATCCAAACAAAGAAATAATATATTCAACTGAATATATGTCAAGCTATATTTTTAGCAAGGAATGTAGAAAAGGATTACAAAAGATTCACAATATTTCATTATCATTAAACCAAAATTGTTAAATTGAGGAAAAATGTACATTACATTAATATAAAAGAAAAAAGGAGCCAGTAATCATGTTAAGCTGATTACATACTTAAGTACAAGGCCCTGGAAGGGAAAAAAAATGAATGGCTTTGAAAACTAACACGCCTCTTTGGGCAAATTAAAATAAATTAAAAAGGCGCATGCAAGTTAAAGATTACAGCAAAAACACTGCTGTACAGAATCAAAGAGGGGAGCACAAAAAGTTAAAGCTCCAGGAAAGAACCTTTTTATTTGCAGTGTAACTTATCAGCAAAGACCTTTGTGAGAATACGGTTATAAGTTTAATGCATTTCATCTTCCCCATCATTTGAGGTTAACGTACAGGAAACCCAAGTCCAGTAGCCGTGAAATGTTGCTTTTCTTCCCTTGGCAAACAAAAGAGGAGGGATCAGGGGCATGTGGATTGTGGAAGGCATGACTTTTGACAGGTAAAAGCAGTCCACTCTGCATTTGACTAGCTTTGGTTTATTTGGGTTCAGAGCCCTGGTCGCAGTCTCCTCAGGATGGAAAATGTGCCGATGAAGAGGAGGAGGGCTGTCAAAAGAGAACCCCTGAGAGTTCTCAGATGACAAATTTGTTTTTGGTGGTGGATCCACTCTTGGTTGCTGTGTCAGCATGAGACTGGTATCCAATAGACATCTTCTGGGGAACTCCGAGCCGCTCTTTATATACTCTCCTGTGGCCAAAAAGAACATAGTAAGTATCCTTAACTGGATGGATGGATGGATGGTTGGATGGATGGAGGGACAGACAAAACATACTATCAGATTTGGAGGTTTGGTAGCCTGAAAGACTATGATGTGATTTTCTGACTCATCCACCAAAGATGTAAGCTTATCTAAACCACGCAAACAAAGCAAATTTCCTCATCTCAGCAATGAACCCCTCAAAGGTCCTCAAATCATGACTGACCCTATGTGTGTTATGGCTTCCTTGTTCTCATAGTCGGATGTCCAGACGGCAATTTTGTCTCCTTTGGTTCGAACACTGACGACTGCCCCGCATACCTCATCGCTGTAGTCATCAAATGCTTCACCTATGAGGCACAGCAGCTGGGAAGACCATCATCATCATCAGGTCCATTCTCTCGGACAGAGGACAAAGCGCCAGTCCCGAGGGGGGAAACTTCTTATAATTATCATTTTCACTCATTTACATACACGAAACGTCTTAATACCCTCATAGTATACATGCAGGATATTCCAGCTGAGAAGGAACACCACCAAATTCGGTCATAAGTGGAAAAGCATAGTTTTCTTAGCAGTCTGCCCCCTGCTGCTTTGGGGCTAAACACTCACGGTCTCCAGCCAGAATCGGTCGAGGTCCGAGCGACGCTGCTGCTTGCTGAGGGTGACCAGCCACCTGCCCCCTCGCTTGTTCCTGTCATCCTCCCACATGGGCTCGATGCCGTCCTGTGGGCCGACAGGAGGTCAGACGGGATTTACCACCTAATCACCATGCCATCTCCACAGGCCCCAGGACCATCGAACCGACTCAGCTTCTCATTACAAACAGCCAGAGAAGAACCAGGGCTTGCACAAAGGTGTGGTTGATTGTTGATTGGTTGCTTGAGCTTCGGAGCTTTGGGTTACACTGGTAGTCATTTGAGAATTCCAGAATTTTTATGGTTACCTGCTTAGAAGAATTAAACAAATTTACATTACATTAAAACAAATTTGAGGAAGCACTTCTTTACACAGCGTGTGGTTAGAGTATGGAATAATCTTCCTGCTAGTGTAGCGGAAGCTAAAACCCTGGGTTCCTTTAAATCAGAGCTAGATAAGATTTTAACAACTCTGAGCTATTAGTTAAGTTCTCCTCAAATGAGCTTGATGGGCCGAATGGCCTCCTCTCGTTTATAAATTTATGTTCCTATGTAATTAATACAATTTACTACTCTGAGGAAATAATGTACAAGAAAAACCATATATACATGAAACACCAAATGGGCTTTACTGTCATAGCATCCATATACAGGTGCCCACTGGCACCAAAAAAACATTTCCTCAGGAGCACAGGGGAGGTTATCAAAATACATATCATGTATAAATCATGGAATCATTCTTGTATGACTCGGTGGCTATCAAATGTCTAAAGTAATTAACAAATAAGCAAGGAAAGCTCAACACAAAGATGATGTGTTTAGGTGGAATGTATTGAACTTACGACTGGATAGTACATTAGTTCTGGGCACTGCAAAACCTAACCACAAAATATTTCCTAATCAATAACTATTATGCTGGACTAACTAATGCAGCAAACTGTTTCCTCTTATGTACTCAAGGTGTCAGCTATATACTATAAAAGGTTCATATGCCTATTCAGCAGAGCTAAATACAAAAATATCTGCATTAAAATGCATGATCTGTAAAAGGCTTTAAGTTATAGTAGCACATACTTGGAGCCACATTGCGCTGAAACCCAAAACAACCTCGACATGCCAAAATTAAACCTTAAATGTTCTCCTTAAGCCTATCAGACATGAACATCAGTTGGGGTGCATAGCTGAGGGGTAAAAGGCAATGATGTGGTTCCATCAGAGCTTCTAGCCCATTTCAACCCTAACCCTATTCCTTGAAACCGAAAGAGACCTTGACATGCATTAGCTGAAGGACAGGAGACAATGATGTGGTTCCACCCAAGCTCCTAGCCAGTTTCAACCACACCTCCATACTGTATGGGATATCCTTAGGAGTGACTCAGAAATAGGACTGCATGAAAATTGAAGTAAAGGAATCCTAAAGCTCAGAGCGGAAAAGTCATTTTGACCTGATGACATTAAACATTTAAGTATTAAAATGAATATGCATAGAAAGAAACAGCATCCCTACCTTAAAAAGGGAGTAGTCACAACCAGACATCAGGTTGCTTGAAAGCTGAATGTGATTATAAAGCCTGTACACCCCCACCCCCAAAAAAATAAACACATACAAAGAGATGCATTAACATTACACATATGAACCAGGTCATACTTCTAACTCAAATTCAAAGCATAAACAATGAGCACTATGTTTTTAACTGACATGGCAATTTAGTTACAGAGTTAATTTGATTCTGCGATTCAGTTACTTCACAATTCCCATTTGAACTTTAGTTTATTTTGTGTGCTGGCTTTTGTCTTACCAGTTAGTTCCTAGTGAACATCCCACCATCGATAGCCTTCCACCTAATCATGGGATCTAACCACGGGAAGTGGTGCAGACCAAGTGACTTTAAATGTATATGATAACACTTAGTGATAAGCAAAATATCCCTTAAAATGTATTTAGGGTACAATATACAACAGGCGGCACCTGGAAGCAAATCGAGCATTTAAAAGTGGAACTGACAGAAAAATACACAAGCTCTAAAATCCGAGCAATAAAAAAAAAAGTAAGCTTCTTACGCCCAAAAGTCTTCAACAGTGTCAAATTTTGAGATTAGACGCTGGTTGGCTTGCCATGTTTTGCTTTTGTCATTTTTGAAAAACCAAAGAGACCACCTGTAAAAGAGAAAAGATATATAAATCATTTGATGTCTAGTCATACACTGAATATAAAAGCAGTAAAAAACAATGTATTGCACATTTAAGAATTATGTAAACATAAACACAAAAATCCACAGAATACTGCACCAAAAGATCATAATAGACTGATAAGATTTTATACATCACCTGTTCTGTAATGGATGTTTAATGTAGGGTTCTGGACTTAAAACCTCTTGATTTATCTCTTCAACCTTTTCTTCTCCTGAACTTTGGATGTTTGAAGCAGTTTCCTGGGAAGAACAATTTTAAAAGACGTTACGATTATGATGCTTCTTACAGAAACTTATAAAGGGTACAGTTATTAATACTGCCAAGCGACTTCAACGGGGTCTTCACTACAACAGGGAAAACGAGACTCCGAACTCCAGTGGATGGGCTTATTGTGCAGTACCAATAAGCCACTAAACCCACAGACCACTCCTTTGTTCGTTAATATCAGCCAGGCACTGGACAGTGCACTACAACGTACTGTAAGCTTCAAAGCCTTGGTTCTCCCGTGACTATCAATTCATGGGACCTAAAAAGACCTGGCATGTATATTTTAAAAACACTTCAGAACCTGTGGTTCAACGAGTGGGAAGAATACAAATTGTAAAAGACCAGAAGATATTAGGTGATAATCTCAGCCCTCAAACTGACGCCAGGAGGTAGCTAACCAGAGCTGACTAATAAGGGGTGAGTTTATTGCACTCTCCTTAATCAAATGAATTAAACAAGAAGCAGGCAGCTTGTAACTGATGCTTCCTGAAAAGTGCACTCACCTCTGCTCCCTGTGAAAGCATGTCTCCCATTTATGTAAGATACAACACAGAGTTCATTTTCTCTAAACAGTCTGGTGCATAATTAAAACTATTTCTTGTGGCCTGATTATATTGAAGAACAAGCAAGCGGTTTATCACTATTCCTTACTCACACATCACTTGGGAAAAAAACTAACGTTTATACTTTTCTGATGTTATTCGGTATGAAGATGCAGAGAGGCTTATTCATTTCCAAATACCACCAAAAAGCACGTATACGGGCGACGTACTAGTATAAAATGAGCTTTACAGTGTTGAGCTGGTACTTTTAGGAAATGAGAAGTAGATTAACGATTGTGAGCTTTAAGTCAAAGTTGGTTAACATTAATGTTAATGCGATCCCCATTACCGTCCCATGTGCTGAAATTGCGGCGACTCTTACAACATCAAGTTGCCGGTGGTTAAAGCCGCTAGCCACTAAACAATCCCAGAGCATTAAAGCAAATAAACGAATTAGACGTGTCTCCGCTTAGTATCAAGCACTGACACTTGGTCATCAATCATTACACATGACAGCTGGACTTAAAAGCACGCAGCGCTGACAGCTAGTACCGCGTGGTCGAGAAGTGCCAACGCCGCTACTGTTACTACCAGTGTTACTTCATTTACTACAAGTGCTACTGCTCTCGTCCGCGGGCTCCGTCACCAGCCATGACAGCGATGCCTGACTCATGTCTGGGGCTCCTTCCCATAACGAAGTAAATCGCCGCACCTCCAAAAACATTCCCGATGTCTTTCGCTGCCAGGAGCCAAATTATCGCAAAACTCGAGAAAACACGCGAAACCCCCAACCATACACCCAGAAAAATACCACCGACGAGCCAGAAATAAACTGTGAACGGACCATAGTGACCAATGTTCCACAGCACCACACACACTCACCGGTTCCGCGGTCGCCATTTTATTTCAATCTAATTCAAAAGCCTCAGTTGGAAAAGTAAGACCCGATTGGACCGAACTTTGCAACGTGATGGCTTAGTGTCTGGAGAGTGGTCTACGCATGCTCATAAATAACGCTCTCTGTGGTTGATGGGATATGTAGTTTTTAGGGACAGCTGCGCCCTAAAACTAAATAAAGCATTTTGTTTCAAAGCTAAGATACAGTATCACTTCTACTACTGATTCAAACTGATTTGTCAAAAGGATATGGCCATATTAACAAATACAGTGAATACTTGTCGTGTATACTTGTTCAGACATTCTCTTGAAAACTTTTCAGAAAAATGCTGTGCAGTAATTACTATACAGGCGGTTGACCGTACTTAGGAGTGGCTTCAGCGTGGCGCGCCGTATTTCTTCAAGCCGCAGAGCCCTTCGGTCAAATTTTACAATCGACCCCTTTAGTCATATTTAAATGTAGGCATACAAACTGTGGGAAATGCAATTGTTTAACGAATGATAATATCCAAATGTTTTACTTATGCGATAATTTCGTCCATTTCTATCCAAACCAACAATGGAAAAACGACAATAGCATATATAATTAACATAAATTTAATTGAATCTATCATTTAACAATTTTAACATTAGATCTGTTACCTGAAAAAGATTGTATCTGAAAGCATACAGTGTTGTCTGATTTTAATATTTTAAACAAAACAAAAATCTGTAAATATACTACAAGCAACTGATTACAACGTATGCATTTTAAAATGTATGCTTAATCACATGTATAATTACTTAACTGTCTGATTTGTCCACATTAATCATCATTGTTAAATAGATAGGAGCCAGAGCTTTCAATTGTAAATGAAAAAGGAGCTGGTGCAGAAATATGAATGAATATTGAAGATCTATGTTTTGTCGGACAACTGATAAGATTTTATACATCACCTGTTCTGTAATGGATGTTTAATGTAGGGTTCTAGACTTAAAACCTCTTAATTTGTCTCTTCAACCTTTTCTTCTCCAGAACTTTGGATGTTTGAAGCAGTTTCCTGGGAAGAACAATTTTAAAAGATGTTATGATTATGATGCTTCTTACAGAAACTTATAAAGGGTACAGTTATTAATACTGCCAAGCAACTTCACTGGGGTCTTCACTGCAACAGAGCCATCAGAGACATCAAAATGAGTATGGCAGCCTATTGTAATTTTTTTTCTACACTATATGGGAAAAAAGTATTGGAACACACCTCTTAATCATTGAATTCCGGTGTTTCATTCAAACCTAACAGGCAGTCAGGTTTACAAGCATTTGTGACAGAATGGGTCGTTCTATCGAGCTCAGTAAATCCATGGTACTGTCATAGGATGCCACCTTTGCAATAAGTCAGCACTTGAAAATTCTTCCCTGCTAGATATTCCATGGTCAACTGTAAATGGAATTATTGCAAAGTGGAAGCGTTTTGGAACAACAGAAACTCAGCTACGAGCTGTCAGACCACATAAGGTAACAGAGCGATGTTTGCCGAGTGCTGAGGCACATAGTGCATAAATGTCACCAACGCTCTGTTGACTCAGTAACTGCAGAGTTCCAAACTTCCTCTGACACAAAAATTGTGCGCCAGGATCTTCATGGAATGGGCTTCCATGGCTGAAGAGCTGAATGCAAACCTCATATCACCAAGCCCCATGTTAAGCTTTGGATGGAGTGATGTAAAGCATGCTGCCACTGGACTCTGGAGTAGTGGAAACGTGTTATGTGGAGTGACAAATCGCGCTTTTCTGTCTGACAGTCTGATGGATGAGTCTGAGTTTGGTGGATGCCAGAAGAATATTACTTGCCTACCTGAAATGCAACCCTCAGTAACAAAGTCCAATGTCTGCAATCTCAAGGTTCTGATCCTGAACCTAGCCAGCCTTAACAGGGTCATGCTTGTTTGTTTTAATTAATTTTTTTAATTGATACTTTATTAATCCCCGTGGGGAAATTCTTTTTACACCTCCCTCAACTTGGTCTCTTTAGAGCAAGCTGTCCGCGAAGGGCAGCCACCTGTTGGGGCGCCCAGGGAGCTGGGGCTTAACCCTCTGGAGCCTAGGGGTAGGAAACACACTTTCACTGACTGGGGCATGATTACACATTTCTTCAAATATCATAAACTTAATTCATGGCAAATAAATTATTTTTTATATATTTGTTTTGCCATTACACT
>JAODLC010000054.1:4296048-4329909 GCA_026781145.1 Hippopotamyrus pictus | reverse complement strand
CCCACCCGCCCTGAGTTCCAGCTCAAGCCTCCTCTCCTCTGAAAAGATACTTTCTTTTCCGTCTTTTGTCCCGGCCTTCTGAGTTGGGGGGTGGGGGGTTAGGGAGCGATGCTGTGTGGTCTGTTGGGGCCATTGAGGAGAGAAACAGAGCCTCCTTTATGTCAGCCTGCTTCGGCCCACAGGAACATTCTTCCATTTCGCCTATTCAGCTGCCCGGGGCCTTTTGGGTGTCGGCGGTAACAGGCCGATAAACGGAGGCTGGATTCTTTTGCTTTATCTTTACATGTCATCCGGTCTCTCGGAAACTCTCCGCTGCCTGGCTTTCTGATGTCCAAGGTACAGTATATGCCGTCCCGAACGTCCTTACCACAGCCCCTAATAAATGCTTGACATCCCCCTTCAAGGTGACCTGTGTCCTTCTGTCTGCTCGGAGTTTAAACCTAACATTAGATTTGTGGTGGCAGGTTTGTTTATGGTGACTGTGTTACTGGAGAATTTCACCAAGTTTCTTACTCAAATATCCAACAGCACAGCTCTTCGGGGGACTTGAACCAACAACATCATGGTGACGGTGCTTAGCTTAGATGCTACACTGTCTGTCTCCATAGCAACGTGGGGCGACAACAATAACAATCTCTGAAATGATTCCCTTGTGGCCCACACCGGCTAGGTGTGTCTTGATTCATCAACATCTGGGTATGTCTTAGTCTATTTCATAAATCTTTTACGTCTTGCATTTTATTCTTTTCTTGTCTCTTCTGGATTCCCTCCCAGGGCAGATCGAGTTCCCCTTACAGTTTATTGTCAGGCTGAACCTATCCGTGTCACCGATACAGAATCCTCTGACTGTGGCCATGCCAAGTCTTGTTTTGGGTGCAGGCGGGTTGGGCAGGTCACAGATGTAACGGGTATCTGTTCCACTCTCTTCCCCACCCACAAAACAAACATTCCAGCCAGTGTTCGTCTGACTGCTTCTTTTTTTGTCCCGTTGCTTCATTCATTCGAATGCTGTCACCCTGTGTCACGTTTGCATGAGTTCGGAGAATGACCTGCGTTCCTGCCTTCCATGTGCCTGTGATAGCTGTTGGAGTTCACTTCCTCTCCATCCGTTCCATCCTCATCACTCCTGGCTCTTGACGGCCCCTATGCGGGCCCCTGTTTCAAAGCAGATGGAGATATTTTCGTCTTGCTTTTTTGCTCTGAGGCTCAGGAAGGTCTGTAATTACGAGCCAGATTGGCCGTGGACTGCAGCTCTGGGGCGCCGTTAAAAATGTGTGGGGACCCTTTCATCCTAGGAAACCAGAGGAAGGCAAACACACTCTGAAACAATGTCAGTCCCTTTGTGATTGACCCAAACCCCATCTATAGGGGTACATGACAGTACCGTGATGACCCTGCATGCTTCTTTAAACCACGTCCTGTCAGTCACGTCTGTCCTCTTGTATGAAAGTGTCAACCTGCCCCCCCTGTCATCCCACTCCCTACCCAAAGCTGAGTGGATTCACTTTGCTCTAACTCCTGACAGCAATGTGATGGTTGTTGGTTCGAGTCCCAGGACTGCTGTTTCGGCATTGTCCCCCGTGGTATCATCTTGTGCGATATTTCATGTGCCGTGACTGCACAATAAGCTCAGATGCGGCTATGTCCTTCCATGTGCAATATTATATACCATGTGTATATATTATGCTGTATATTATATATTGATCATCAGTTTTTACAGATATGCAGACAAAAGCTTTTGTATTACATCTATATGTACAGATGCGACTGGATTGTTATTGTTATATTGTCTTGTGTTTTATGTCTAATGTCCACTGTCTGCACTTTTGATTAGTTCAAGTCCCAGGCCCCCTGCTCCGGTGCTGCTCCCACTTATTCTGAGCCACTAGTTGTTGGTTCGAATCCCAGGCCCCCTGCTCCGGTGCTGCTCCCACTTATTCTGAGCCACTAGTTGTTGGTTCGAATCCCAGGCCCCCTGCTCCGGTGCTGCTCCCACTTATTCTGAGCCACTAGTTGTTGGTTCGATTCCCAGGCCCCCTGTTCTTTTGCTGTCCCCACTTATTCTGAGCCACTAGTTGTTGGTTCAAATCCCAGGCCCCCTGCTCCGGTGCTGTCCCCACTTATTCTGAGCCACTAGTTTTTGTTTCGAATCCCAGGCCCCCTGCTCCGGTGCTGTCCCCACTTATTCTGAGCCACAAGTTATTGGTTTGAATCCCAGGCCCCCTGCTCTAGTGCTGTCCCCACTTTTTCTGGGCCGCTCTGTATCCAGCTCTTGAAATGGGTCAGACACGGTAATTAGCTTTGTTTTAAAGAACAGGCCGACAATAAAATAATGTTAATAATTATTGTATCCTGCAGTCCATAATGTTCCGTAACAGCCACTGTCCAGCTGCATGTGTGACGTATTGGTGTCTTCTCCCTTTACATGTCCTGCTCTGCAGAGTAGTCACATCTCCGTTGGGCCCTTCAGCGAGGCCCTAAGGCCCCCAAATAACCTCCAGGGGCCCCGGATAAATGGCTCAGCCTACGCTTAGACCCCAAGCTTCACTCTCACCTTTATATTTCTGTATATGTCCTGAAAAAGCAGAGCATCATGGGATATGCAAAAAAAGTAACATGTTCCAACATACCTGTACATTTACAAATGTCAAATGAGCTTGAGCTTATGGAAAGTCGCTTTTAATTTGGATAGCTGAGCTTACTGTAATAATTAGCAATGATTAACATTTACTTGCTTGGCGTCGTCACAGTTACTCTCTCCTCATACTAAGTCGCAGGGCTCCTCTCCAGTTTCGTTTTGGTTGTAAAATACTGTTATTGAAAATGGGCATCATGTGAGAGGAGATGACTGGCATCGTGTAACAGGAGATGACTGGCATCATGAAGGATGCCCGAAGGCATGTGAAAACTATCCGAGCAAATGGCCAGTTTCACGTCTGTGCAAAGCAACAGTAATCCACTTGTGTTTTCTACCAAGGCCACGGAAGAAAGGCCTTAGATCACATGGCACTAGAGTAAACACGTGGATTAAAGTGTGAAAGGGCACAATCTGCTTTGTTTATTTCCATTCAACAGGCGGGCATTTTCCCAACTCGCTACACTCGTGCTGGCACGTAACTTGCTCCTGTTCCAGAAACTTCCTAAGTTAAATTAAAAACAAGTTCTATTCTTCCCACAAGACGTAGGGGAAGTCTCACCTCAGGAGCAAGGGATAACTCCGCCCGGGATCCAAATTGGACAGCAAGACCTGGTAAAGGGGTTGTGTACCAATACAAACCTCACTTTGTATTATTGTGTGGTTGTAGTTTGTTCTGTAGGGCAATCAGAGATAGATCAAATAGATAAGATAAGGATCTTTATAGATAATGCATGCACAAAGCAGTGAAATGTCATTTGACAGCACTACAGCCAGCAGTTAAACATAGAAAATACACAATATGCATAGACAGGGACAATAAATATAGATGCACACACGGATGGACATAGAAATACACAATATATATGCATAGAGAAGGACAATATATATAGACACACAATAGACAGACAGTGAAGTATACAATGTGCATAGACAAGGACAATAAATATAGACGCACACACGGATGGACATAGAAATACACAATATGTATACCCAAGGACAACAAATATAGATGTGCACACAGATGGACATAGAAATACACAATATGCGTAGACAGGGACAATAAATATAAACACACCCACGGATGGACATAGAAATACACAATATGCATAGACAAGGACATTAAATAAAGATACACCCATGGATTGTCATAGAAATGCACAATATATATAGAATGGTACTCATGTAACAGTGCAAAATCAAAGTAATAACAAGCAGAAAGTAGAATTTCAGAATTTCAGTTTACTGTTGTTTTCGTTACGTGGTGGTGATTACGCCATCGCTTGTTTCGTAACACAATCATGTTTTTTTTTTTTTGCATTGTTGTTCACCAGCTACACCTTTATGAACATCACCTCCATTATTCTTAAATAAAAGCTGTGGCGTAATAAGAGGTCGATTTTCTGAAAAGTCTCTCCGAGACTTTCTGACCCCAATCCGGCCCAAACAATAAGCTAAAGTTTCGTCCTTGGCCTCTCTGCCGAAGGAGGGCGAGAAGAACAGAAACAGCCGGAGGAAGGAACAGAAGAGTGTCCCGATTCCTGCTTCACTTCAGGACACGAAAAAATTACTTAATTTGATTTCGTTTGCTTTGTGATTTGGTAGATATTACACAAGTGTGCATAACCACAACTTCTGCAGTCTTGTCAGCAGACAGGGCTCACCCTTATAATTAAACCACAAGAATAACTCCTTGTATGGCGATCTACTGTACAGTCGGTCAAAAAGAAGCCAGCATCAGAGTTCTGAGACTTAAAGAGACCAGCATGTGACTGGTGTATAATTAACCAAGACCGAAAGTCGGAACAGGAGCGAGGAGGTACGGTCTGTAGCCTGCATAGCAGGAATTCCGCTGATCATGGGTTAACTTGAACTTAGGTGACATTTCTGTTCATCTGTCTCCTTGGTTACATCGGTCACGTTTTTGCTGAAGATGCCACTGAATGTGTTGTATAAATAGCTTCAATGGTGACCACACACCACAGAAATTAAAAAACTTCAATGCACATGATTATATAAAGAAAACTGCAGACATTAGCTCTGCAAAATAGACAAACACGCAGTATATCTACCACTTATCTATGAAAATAAACCATACTATTTCACTTTCCACATAATTTGTCATGCAAGAATGTTATTTTGTTCTTTAAAATATCCGACTGAGCTTGTTCAGGGTATATGCGTCCATAGCCTTTAGTTTGTGTTTTGTTAATCTATAGAAAAGTCCCTGTTGTCCACATGTACAGTTTGCATAGAATCGTCAGCACTGCACTTTCATAAACGATGAAAGTCATCTCCTTCTGTTCCCCTGGTGGTCCGCACACTCCCAGTACACGCACCTGCTGTACCTACAGAACAAGACCCACTGCAACAGTGGGTACAAACACATTTTCACACGGCACAAGTCGTTTGTTTGTGCACTCTGAGGATCTCTATGGTTTGTCTATTACACATCTTTTAATTTACAAGCAGTTTACTCTTCGACCTGCCAGGATCATACTTTTCTAAGATCCATTTTTAATGTTCGGTTTTGAACGGATTTTATATGTAAATAACATTTCGGTTTAAAACAAACTTAGGAAAATGAACTCATTGTTCTAATAACTGAATGTGGTGTGAGAGGAAGTTAGTGACTTTTATAATGTCTCACATTTGGGGGGGGGGCTCCTTTATAAGATAAATGTCATACTAAAAGTACAGTCAGTTATTTATATACAAAATACTGCACCTTATAGTTGGGGAGATTAAAGCATGTGAATGTTATAATTAAACAAAAGGTTCTACCCAGATAAACTGCTTTTTGTTTTATCTCGTGACAACTTCATTTGGTGACAGCTTCAGTAAGGAAATATAGGAACATGGTGACTGGGCAGGCGACCTTCATTTTCATTTCCTCTTGACAAACGACACTTGTGAACGATGACATCACTCATGTAGTCCAGAGTACAGGAGCATTACAGTCTCTACTACAATACTATCAGGCTCCATAGTACACGACCTTTCCGTTATGTAGCACCTGAGTATTACAGTTTGTACTGCAGGACAGTTACAGTCCATTGCACAAGACTAGTGCAACGTGTCACGCGTAATGATTTCAGTTTATAGTACAGCTGCATGTTTGTGGCTGTAATACAGGATCTTTGCAGTCCGCGGCACAGGGGTGTGTTTGTGCTGGCAGGTCGGAGCCGGTAAAGGCGATACTGGGCTGGTCTTTACAAGCGCGTCACCGCTCCTCATATTTATTTAGCGAGGAGGCAGGGGCGACTGCGAACTGGCTGCTTCTGGTTTTTAAGGCACACGAAAATACAAAGCGCAGTCGGAGACGGGGAAACACAAAGGACAGGAGCAGCATCTAGGCGCTTCATCCCCAAGACGAACGGAGTCAGGTAGCGTCCGTCTCAACGCTCCGCGGCTCTCGCGTTTTATGCATCTCATTAACGTGCTTTTCAGTCTATAAATATTACGTTACACGGCGAACGTCAAATTAGTAAACACCGCCGTGGAGTACAGAGCTGACAGCTGTAAATATGATATGTCCGGCAGTTTAACGTATGCATATTACAGTGTGTTATTCATCATGTAAACATGTCATTTAGGTATATATTCGTTAGATGTGCCGATCTGCGGTATTTTAGTTATATTGACAGTAAAGGATACGCGGTAATAATTGGACTTACGAAACACCGAAACTGTGACAAAAATAACGAGAAGGGGAATTTCCTCGCGTTTAGCTGACAAAGTGACACGAGCGAGTGCTTAGTAAAAGTAGTTAATTTTTAACCCCGTAATGACGCCCAGATGCCGGCTGGCAGGTCAGTCCGCTTTACGTGGCAGAACTGTCACAGCTGAGGGGGGGGGGGGTTACTTCCGGGAAAGGAGCGGGCTGAACCGAGCCGGGCTGCCGAACCGGCGCGGGGACGCAGCGCGCGGCTTCCCCGGGACACCCCCCTCCCCGACACATAACAATAGGGGGCAATGCGGGACACCTGCGACCCGCAACTTCATAATGACCCCAAGTCTGCGGAGCTAAACGCCAGCGAGAATATAGTCAGGAAATAACTTTGCAATTTAAAAAGTATAACAGTATAAGTAAAAAAAAAAGTGGAAAAACAGGGGAAAAATATTCCCTGCCCCGGTGAGAGGGAAACTGGGCGCCCAAATTAGAGGCGAAGGTGATGGCAATGCGTGGTTTCCGAGGTGTGCCAGTACAGTCCAGCAGTGATCCGTTACAGGGATAACATTTGGCATTTCCATCTCTGGGCATGGGGAGGATGTTTACTTGGCCAGCTGGTCAGGATGACATCCAAGTACACTCAGTTTCTCAAGATGATAGTGGCGCCACAGTTCGAAGGTACGGTAAAGGGGGCAGCTGCACCTTCTGACCCTACTGAAGAAAGACTTTTGTTAGCGACAGTAGCATGGGAATGTATAGAGAGGGCCGGCGCTGCTGACCTGACCCCTGCTGGTCATCCTTGAGACGGTCACCTCAAGAACCTACTCATCCGCTCCTAGCGGTGTGGTAAAGCGGAAAATCAGCATGTGTGGATATAGTGGTTTCTAGGTCATGCAATGTTTCCTATCCCGCGAGAAGGAGCGCTTTCGACGTGCTAAATGCAGTAACCAGCACTGTAATGAGATCGACTGGGGGGGCAGTTGCCAGTAGATGTTTTTTTTTTACCTTTTGGCAGAGCTCAGAATGCTTCTTAAATTACGGTTCGCAAAACCCGATTCTTCAGTCTTTGTTTTCTGATAGTCCACAAATTATCCTTTATCTTCTCCCGCCCTGTTTTTATTTTTATATTCCTGCGGCTGTTATTAACCCCGGAGTCTGGTGCTGACATTAAATTTGCCCTTATCTGGGCCTGCTTTGTGTGCTCCTGCTCTCTGCACCACCGAGATGTTCCCCGGTCACAGGAACACCGTCTATCTGCAGGAGATAAGTGACGGCTGGGTTTTGCTTGGGTGGAACTGAGTCAAGCAGGGTTTCATTTCGATTTTTAAAAATATTTCTAGATGTGACGTCTGACCCATTTTCCCTCGGAACAATAACAGGCAGGTGAATCCTCATTTTAAGGGAAAAACGAATACAAGTTTGATCCTGTGTAGCTAATCGACTCACTCAAATCCGCAGCTCTCGCCGAGGACCCTTCCAACCTTTGAATGCGGACGTCCTCGCAGAAGCCTGAATTAAAATTAAAGGACATTAGAGGGAAGGGGGATTTTCACCTGTGGTCTCGTAATGGGTGGTGCAATGACGCTCCGCATGCTGCGGACGCTTGGTGTCCTTGTGACGCTGACGTTGTCCATCAGGTGTTTTCTCCTCTGGTTAATGAGCTGAGTAGTTCTGTGTATATGCAGGTACTTTAAGACGTTACCGCCTGCAATGGGAAGCGATATATTAGTTCTCTCAGGCCATATAGCAGACTAACCCTTTGCCAGATATATTGCGCATGGGCTAAATGGGGGTGGGTTGTAATCCCCTCGATAATCAGAACCGACCATTACAACACCCCCACAAATAATCAAATTGTCATGATGAATGGGTAGGAACCTCCCCCCCCCCCCCCCCCCCCCCATATTCAATCCAAAGTTACGCCCTAGTTATTGTGTGAGTTAAATACGTGCTATATGGGAGTATTTATATCTATACATATTCAGCCTCAGTAAGTGTCACATTTGTCAGGAGCACCTGGCTCTTCCCGGTGCCATTTTGGCTGTTTGCTTTTGAGGGACGCTGTTGTGCCTTTGCTGAAATCACATGGGGTCGCGTGCGGATCCATACAGAAACACTCAGTTTATCTGTGTCCGGTCCAGTTGCCCTGTCTGCATCGCTGAGCCTAGCATACGGGGTGGGGTGGTGGAAATGATGACACAAGTTAAAGGCGGCCTCTCGCTTTGATCGTTGGGAATTTTGGGGCATGCAACGCCCCCCCCCCAAGAAGCCAGTTAGCCAGGGAACTGAGATTTATGAATGGGATGCGGCAAAATGCTGTTACCATTCTTGTTTTTATAGTTGGAAGTGTTGCCAAACTGCTAACACGTCACTGTCTTATTCACAGTTGCCCCGAGCGTTTCGATGGGGGGGGGGTTAACATTTAGAAATACTCCAGAAGGGAGGATCTAGTGCACTGCTGGGGTACAAAAGAGTTTAAAAAAGGCAGGTCAGCCATCAAGCTCGACTGGAGGCTCTGGCACGAAGAGTGCGGGACAATGCTTGGCTTTGTGCTGGAAGTTTCATCCGGTTTCTGAGTGTCAGTCCAGGGTTCGAAACATGGCCCCTGGGGCTCGACACTCGCTTGGAACCACTTAAAACAAAAAAAAAGACACAAAGGCATGAGAAGTGGCTTGGTGCCAGGTACAGAACGTGCCGGCCCATGAGGACAGCATTTAACAGCGCGAGACTTCACACCGCACACGTCAATGTGAAAACACACACGCTGTGCTCTGAGCGTCTTGCAGCCAGAAAGGACTGTTTGTTTGTCTGGGTCAGGGTAAAGAAAAACATGCGTTAACATAATGCGGTGATGCAATACGGGCACGTCTGCATCAACAGCAGGCCGTTTACAGCTGCCAGTCCTTCGAAATGAATGAGCCTTGGAATTGGGTAGGATTATTGCCTTATGTAGGATTCTTGCCTGCATTAACGTGGTAGGGGCCAGACTCACAGGAAGTGGGTTAAACCAGTTGGTGACCGGTAGTGCATGACCCCCCCCCCCCCCAGGACACACAAATGACAGGCTTCTTCCCCCGAGTATGATCTATCTTTTTCTTCTTTTCTTTTTCCTTTACATTGTTTGAAATATAAGCCTCAGACCAGAATGCTATTGCTTCCCACCTGGATCTGTTTTTTTGAAGCAAAATTGCAACTGTTATTATTTTTTGTGTGCAAGTGTTTTTTTGCGCATATCTGTGCCAGGCCAAGTGTGTGGCCCTGCACTCGGTGTTGCCTTGACGATGAAAGGGTGGGCACAACGGGGAGGAGGGGGCGGGGCTGCGTGGTGCATCACCGCAGACGAGGCGAGGTTGCTCTGATTCTGGCTTCCAGACGTTCCCGCCCCTTGTTCTCCCACACAAGGCTTTTGTTTAGTCTACCCCATACGGAAACCCGGTCCCCCCCCCCCGGTTCTGGCGTGACATCCTCCTTCCGGAGCCTGCTTCTCGTCAGGACGTGCCCGGCCCTCGCACCCGGCACAAGTGCTCACGCGAGAGTGCCTTCTAATTTCCCTGTGCCACACGCTAAATGATGGCCATTTTTTCCCACCTGGTTTTAATCTGTAGAGTCAGTATCCAAAGAATGAGGACTTATGGGAAAACAACACAACGCAGTGGAGGGCAACTGCTCTGGGCTGATCACGGGTACAGATCGTTTTTAGCCCTTATTTAAGGTTCCTTGAGATTAAAAGCACTTGGTGTGAATTCAAATATGAACGTGTTCCCGTTATTGAAGAGCTCAGCGGTGTGAGGGTTCAAAGGAAGCTATTTCAGAGGGATAAAGTGCTTGTTTGGGTCTTCGGAGGGAGCTGTGAGATGCGGAATGAATGGGTGGTAAACGAACACACCTTTGGGAATGCGATGATGCCATAGCTGACAAACATGCCTTAGAGAATGTGATGATGTCATGAAGTCCTTCAATGGAGTGGAAGGGATGGGAATGAGGCGTGAGATGGAGTTTGTTCGAGGACAGAATGAGTATATTATTAATCATCTTTCCTCTTCTGTTTCTCTGTTTTCAACAGGACCCCTAGAAGAAGAGCTCGGAAGGCATGCAAAGTTGTGAAATATCTTCAGACAGCACTGATGATCCCCTTAGTAGTGGCTTACGCAGTCAGCGGCAACCTCGAATAGTAGTCATCGGAGCTGGCCTAGCTGGCCTCGCGGCAACCAAAACCCTTTTGGAGAACGGCTTCACCGATGTCACGGTCCTAGAGGCCTCGGACCGAATTGGCGGTAGAGTGCAAAGTGTTCAAAACGGTAAGGGTCACATGTGATCTGTGTGACGGACATTAATGTCATTTGGTCTACAGAGGATTAGCCGTGGTGGGTGTACTGCTGTTTTTAAGGACTAAATAATTAATTTGAGGCTTAATATTTGATAGTGGTTAAGTGACAGATTTTGTTTAGTGACTTTTGTGTGAACCCTACAAGTGCATACATGGAAAACTTCCGCCTTTGTTCATTTTAAATGGTCTGATTCATATAGAGGGAGGTTTGTTGTTACACCCTTGAGCAAGATTCATATTACTAATATATTTGCAATGAACTTTGATTGGATTATGTATTGATGTGAAGTATTAATTCCTTCTCACTACAGGTATTAGCTTTGTCGCTAATTATGCTAAGTAATTAACGCTAAATGCTAATTATGCTAAGTAATTGATGCTAAATGCTAAGTAATTGATGCTAAATGCTAATACCACTGACTTTTAACACTTCAGGACAAGCGACTTTGGAGCTCGGAGCCACCTGGATCCATGGCGCCCAAGGGAACCCCATCTTCCACCTGGCTGAGGACAACGGCCTGCTGGAGCACACCACGGACGGGGAGCGCAGCGTGGGCCGCATTAGCCTGTATACCAAGAACGGCGTGGCCCACTACCAGACCAACAGTGGCAAGCGCATCCCCAAGGACTTGGTGGAGGAGTTCAGGGACCGGTACAATGAGGTCTGTGGGGGTACGGGTGCGGGGGCAGCCATCCGAGCAGCAGCTTGTGCTCATGCAGTCGAGGAAGGAACATAAATCAGTCAATGAAGTATGAAAGCTGTTAGGGTTCAACTGAAATATACGAACTGTACAACAGTAACTCCCTTCCTGAGATTTCATGAATACTTCCTTCCCTACTCCTTTAGCCCCATTTAGCTTCTCCACATCCGTACCCGTAACTGTACACTCACCTCTGTGTGGTTCCATAAAGGAAGCAGAGCAGGACTCCAGAGTCAAACGTCATGAAAGGCTCTGAGTCTCTGGAATCTGCAGGCTCCCCAACATTTGACATTTACTAGGGTTTGGAAGCCACCCCGTTTCCATCCGGTACACCGGGTTTGTTTTGGGAAGCCATGCCAACGATTTTCCCCGCCGGGCTTAAGTCCCGATGGCGTGTCCGTAAAACGGAGGATATCCAGGCTTCCAAAGGATGTAAGTCTGTATTTTGTTTGGAGAAACTTCTTCTGTTTACGCCAGTTGAAAGACTGCATGCCTGTGACGACTCTAGACAGCCTCCTTCTGCTGGCATTGACGGACACTCAGGCGGTCCATGCTCAGAACCACTCTAGAACCACACTGGGCCTGAAAAAGAAGGCTTTAGTCCTGGGACTGTGTGTCCGCCCTCGCTTTTGGACCAGACCAGATTCACGTCTTTATTCTCATAATGAGGTGGTCTGGGGCGACTCGCTGTCATCTTACTCATAGCCCAGATGGGGTCACCCCCGGGAACAAGCAGTTAGATCAGTTCAAAATGCCACAGACTACCCTATGATCCAGATATGATCCAAAAAGATAGAGGGAATATGATGTAGAGCATAACGTAGGTGACGTTTAATGTGGTGCATCCCGGGAGAGGAGCTGCTGTTGTACCATTGGGGGAAGGGGCTTAGTGAATTAATCATGTCATTATACTTTGCCCTTGGAGTAACATGATCTCAGGGGATGGCTGGGAAAGTGAATACATCTCTGCATACTCTGGTTTAAAGTATGATGAAGGTCGCTCATGCTTTTGACTTCAGATGGAATATTCGGCAATGTGGGTGACTTTGGGGTCGGGGTAATAGGGTACCGGTTCCAGTTAGCCAGTTTCGTCCCATTACGTATCATCGCGTCACTGCCTTGGCACTGATGTCTCTGATGGGGCTCTGATGCAGGTCTACGAGCTGACCCAGGAGTTCTTCCAGAACGGGAAGCCCGTCGGAGCCGAGAGCCAGAACAGCGTGGGCATCTTCACCCGCGATGTGCTGCGCAAGAGGATCATGCTGGACCCCGACGACTTGGAGGCCACCAAGAGGCTCAAGCTGTCCATGCTGCAGCAGTACCTGAAGGCGAGTGCTGCCGCTCCCTTCCACCAGGGGGCAGCCTCAGTGTAGCCGTCACACCCGTGTCGCTTTCTGCTAGCTCCTTTTGGAGAATAAGTGCTCTTCATATAAGGGGGCCACTTGAAGCAGAAGTAAGGAGAGCTCTCAACGCCTCAAATGAAACTGAACGATTCTCGACAATCCAGCCGCTAAGTGCTACTGCATGTATGGCAGTAAGAATGTGACCCCTCTGGTGAGGGACCCATATGCATGTCTGCCTGTCAGGTTCTGGTCTGCTGAGGGGTCAGAGTTTGTTTTCATACCTCAGGCTGGTTCATTCTTTGACATTTGATGGCCAGTAGGAAGAAACCTCGATTGGCCAGTTGATTCTTTCAGGTCCGGCTCAGGTCTGACTCAGAAATGACAAAGTTCTCGTTCTCATTTTGTTTTCACCGTGACTGGAAAGTCATCCCGATCCATTCAGATGGTGACAATTACCTCATTATGCTTTAATGAAACACGTGGCCTGATTAGCTTAATTAAGAATAAGATTCTCTTAATAAGAAATGTTGATGCATGGAGTGAATTGTGTGTGAAACTGTGGTTCTCTTATGAAAATTGTGGGTGGGGGCATAATTATTGCCCTCTGCCAACCGCTTAGATCCCTGGGGGGGTGGAGAGATGGACCCTATCCCAGGCAACACGAGGTAGGGGTACCATATAGACAAATTCACACCCAGTCATACATCATGTGAGAAGGGTTAATGATGTGGAAAAATGGAGGGAACACATCTCCCCTCAAGGTGATATTATAAATGGGGGTGGTATATTCTTCAAAAAGCGGGAGTGGGTGGTTGGGAGAATCAGGGGGAGTCTCAAAGTGACTTTCGCCCCCTCTCCCTCCATTCAGGTGGAGAGCTGTGAGAGTAGCTCTCCCAGTATGGACGAGGTGTCCCTTAGCGAGTTTGGGGAGTGGACCGAGATCCCCGGAGCCCATTACGTGATCCCGGCTGGCTTCATCAAGATCGTGGAGCTGCTGGCCCAGGGCATCCCGGAGCGGCTGGTGCGACTGGGCAAACCAGTCCGCCGGATCCACTGGAACTACTCTCAGCGGGAAGAGATCGGCGACGCCAATGACCACAATGCTGACACCCAGCCGGGTCGGTTGGGCCGGCCCGTCCGCGTGGAGTGCGAGGACCGCGAGTGTATCGCCGCTGACCACGTGATCTTCACGGCCTCGCTGGGGGTGCTGAAGAAGAGCCACGAGTCACTGTTCTCCCCCAGCCTCCCCGAGGACAAGGTACAGTCCATCCAGAAGCTGGGGATCAGCACCACCGACAAGATCTTCCTGGAGTTCGCCGAGCCCTTCTGGAGTCCTGAGTGCAACAGCATCCAGTTTGTGTGGGAGGACGAGGCTCAAATGGAGCAGACGGTCTACCCCGAGGAGCTGTGGTACCGCAAGATATGCAGCTTTGATGTGCTGTACCCACCCGAACGCTATGGCCACATGCTGAGCGGCTGGATCTGTGGCGAGGAGGCACTGATCATGGAGCGCTATGACGACGAGACCGTGGCAGAGATCTGCACCGAACTACTCCGCAAGTTCACAGGTTGGAGCAGATACCAGGCCACGGACTGGGGGCATGCTGTATTTTATAGTGCCTTAGCTTGCTTGGTGTCTAGGATGGGGAGGGGTGACCTGGGGGGTGGGTGGCTCTCTGTGTGATATCCCGATTGATATCCCATAACCACAGAGCCATGACCTCGAGTGAGGTGAGCCCCTCAGGGACAGGTTAATGGGGTCGGTCTGGTTTCCTGAAGGGGGGGGGATGAAAATGAAGTACTTCAGGTAGACAGGGAGCCCTCCTCTGGTGTGGCTGTCCCCCGGGGCTGCAGAGCGGTCCCTGTCGTCACCTCTGAAGTGGGCCAACCTACTCTGATTCCCCCTTGGCCCCCCTCGTTGAGATTAGCCCCCATTGCGTGGCAGCCTCGATTAATTAGTGGCCTGAAATTGGATTCGGATCCTTCCTGGGAGGGAGACACTTCGGGGCGTGTGGTTTCCCCGCCTCCATCGTTGCTGGGATTAGGTTGGGTTCAGCTCTGAGAAGGAGGGAGATGGAAGAAGGTTAGTGTTTGACGGAACTCATTCCGTGGACAGTGGTTACCTGGGAACAGTGGACTGGCCAGTTGGTTGTCAAGGCTTTAATTATTCTGATAGGTGTCAGGTTACCCACACATTGTGAGGCGGATATTTATTTATGACAATTAATTATGACGAAAGGTCGGAAAAACAAGAAATACCCCCCTTTTTATGAGAATAATCTTTGTTGAGGCCCACATCAAGTATGCAGAGATCTCCAAAACTACTGCATCGAAAGGATATTTCTCTGTATTGCCTTAATGTTTGCTGTTATGGGAACCATTTTTTCGATGTTCTCCCTTTTTCCATTCCAGGGAACCAGAACATTCCAAAGCCCCGGAGAATCCTGCGCTCATCCTGGGGCAGCAATCCCTACATCCGGGGCTCATACTCATTCACGCGGGTGGGCTCCAGTGGGGGTGACGTGGAGCACCTGGCCATGCCCCTGCCTTACACCAAGAGCACTAAGGCCCCGGTGAGTACCTGCCCAGTCCCCCCCCCATACTGCTTAGCTACACCCAGGCCATACCAGTTCATCGATGCTTTTGCATTTCCACAAAATTCTCCACGTTTATATGCCTGATATACAGACGTGAAGCGAAAATATCTTAAGCCAAAAATGCATTTTAATAGAGTACACCTAACCTAGTGAACATCATGGCTTAGCCTAGCCTACCTTAAACATGCTCATTAGCCTACAGTTGAGCAAAATCATTAACACAAAACATATTTTTTAAATAAAATGTTGAATATTTCAAGTGATTTATTGAATAATGTACTGAAAGTGAAAAACAGAATGGATGTATCGGTACTCACCATTACCATAAACAGCTGAAAGCAAAATTGAAATTCAAAATTGGAATACCCATTGTAAAGTTGAAATATCGTAACACAGACCATCGTAACCTGGGGAGCGTCTGTGCATCCCCATGCCATGGATGTAAAATCCATAAATAAACTCAAGGTTGGCAACTCAACTGAGGCCCTCCCACGAATAATACCCCCCAGTAGACCCCCCCCCCAATAATCAGTGAGTGAACAGAGCATGGCAGAGGTCATCATTGCCCCCCAGGACCTGCATCACTGCGCCCCCTACTGTTTGACCTGCCGCTGTGCCGAAAAGGACGACCCGACCCTGTTTGCGTCATTCCCCGTATGCTCCTGGAGAGCTGGCTTTTTCACACAAAGACATCCTCGCTCCGAAAATAACCCGGACGCGGGCAGCAGGAACAGCTCGTAGCGATTGCCGGCTCAGGCTGACTCTCACCGCCACCATGCTTCCCTCCTTCATCCACAGCCTCTGCAGGTGCTCTTCGCTGGAGAAGCCACTGACAGGAAGTACTATTCCACTACCCATGGTGCTTTGCTGTCCGGCCAGAGAGAGGCTAACCGCCTCCTCGAGATGTACCAGGATCTGTACAATGCAGAAATCGCCAAGCCTAACATGTAAAACGAACCACTGACTAGTGAATACAACTACATGTTTATTTCTTAATGTATTTTAAACTATAAAAACCGTAGGGGCATTAAACATCGTTTTTACTGTATGTAGTTACAGATGTGTAGACTGTGACGTGTGCTCTGAAAGATGCCATTATCTCTGATCTAAACATGTTTATACAACATTTAAATGATTTTAACTTTTTGTAAGTGCCTTCTGTATTTACTGTCACCGTGTTACTGAAAGGACAAGATGTCATTGGATGGAATAAATGGTATGTTCATGTCAGCAGTATGCCCACCGCCTTTTCTTAAAATAGCCAAAACCAAAAATCGTTTCTGTAGAGTCGGCAACTACTTTTCTCCTTTAAAAATGGATGACGGAAAGGATGAGCTGTCTTTGACTGCTTTTTTTCCTCAGAAATAAGTCAAGTGTGCATTAGTACGGGGCCTGTGCCGAAGTCCGTCTTCATCATGCCTGAGCAAAATATATTGCAGTATTACATTAAATGGCCTTTAAATGATCTTGCTTATGAAACTTGTTTTGTCGCACGTGTTTCTGAGCCTGCTTCACTGTGCTTCCATGGAAAACTTGCACGATGGCGTGCAGCTGATAGGATCTTGGAATCAGGCCAAGGAGGCCCTCAGACTTCCTGAAGTACCATTTTTCCAGTGGAATGTTACTGGTGTGACATACAAGGCATTTGCAGTGGCATCTGAACTTGCTCTGTATAATGTACAAGTAAAGGCAAATGGATATAATTAAAAAATACAAAGTTTTATTTCTGGTGTAAAAGTAGGATTAATAACCATAGGGGTGGTTAGGTGCGATCACTCCGGGCTATAGCCCTCAGTATTTTAGCCTCGTTTATTTCAGCTCCGATGCCAAACTGCCTTCAAAAAAAAAAAAAAAAAAAAAAAAGTCAAGCCCTAGGTATTGATCTTTTCGGTAGCTAGAAACTCCCCAGTGCAACCTTGGTCGTGAAATCAGTGCTGTTTAAGTTCCGTTCCCTGTGAAAGATGACTTTGCTGCCACCTGTTGGCATGAGAATGAACACGCAGCAAGCACAACACCTGCTTGATGCCCCCCTATTTTCACATAATAAAGCCAACTGACGGTCTTACGGCGCTTAACCGTAAATGAAGGGATTGCCAATCAAAAAATACAAATATCAAAATTGCACTTTAACACACGGGGTTTTCCGTGACGTTTTTTTCCATTTTCCAAAGAAACTAAATCCCTTGAAATATTAAATTACGTAAGTATACGTTTAGGCGTCGGTTATAAAAGATTTCATTTACAGAAAAGGATTTCATTCACACCGAACACTTCTATATAGAAAGGCGAACAAGGGAAACCCTTGAGGACAGGAAACACATTACACTGCTATTTTCTGTCTATTTCATTGTACGTATCATTTATACTGGACAAAATCCGGGTACGCAAAACCTATGGGGTTAACCTTTAAATATCAGCGCCACAGAACACAGGTGGAAACACTGAGATTTATCTCCGAAATGGATAAACAGCCATCAGTATTTTCACCATTAAAAACATTGGTTGATTTTTAAGTGATGAAAATGTAGTGCGTACATTTCTATCCAGGTTTTGTCCAAAGCGACATACAAATCAGGCAAGTAATCGCAAATCAGTCCCTTACGTGAATGATCATCCTACATTGCCCTTTTGAATGAAACCTGTTTACCTCAAGAAATAAACGATTAAGCATAAATAAGAGGTTATGCATACTGTACGTGCCGATCCACAGATAGGTCAAGCTTTTCCCACCGCTGAAAGATATTTCCACTGACTTTCCAGATATCATTCATCTTTATGTCAGACTTCTGCACTCAAGTATCTTATGGTCCGAAAGCTGCGTTGACAGTCTCACGGTCCCAAACGCACGCACAACATCTCCCATAACCTCTCCCATAACCAAAGAAAGATTTCGTTATAGATGAGGAATGGATATGTCTGCATATTGCTATGGAAAGACCGAATAAATAGCTCGCTATGCATCTGTCAAGCAAAATTGTGTTCATAGATACGAGCAGGCCGTGCCAGTTTGATTTTAGCATTCGAAAATAGCAGTATTACAAGTGCTGCGTCCAAGCATTAGATTTTTTGGCTCCGCAAAACCACGCGCTCATTAAGTGCTTGTACTTGTAGGTCAAATAAGTAAAGCGCAAGCGAAACAGCGCAATTGCAGTTTTTTTTCCATAGATTTATTTTTAACGTTCCCATAAAACGTCATTTGAACTGTTTATTCTCTCATGTCTATTAACTAAACAACCTAAAATGGGAAGTTTCCAGCGCAAGCCAGGAAGAGCACGGAGCGATGGCAGGCAGTCAGGGCGTTCCAGGTCTCGACAGGACCATCCTCCTTGCGCGTTTCATCTGGACTAAAGTGTGTGACAGATCTGAAGAACTTCTGATAACGGGCTTGATTTAAAAACCGTTGCCTTTCTTATGTGTGTCCTCTCGAGTGAAGTATAATTTCCAGTCTTCTTGATTAAACTTACGGTGAGTTTATTTTTTACTTAACGGTTGCTTAATTTGAACACAGCGTTTTGTCATGGAGAACAAATTATGATCTTGGATGTTACAGAGGAAATTGTATTCACCCAATTCAATTATATAGAGCTTTTTATTATTGCAGCAATTATGCCATGTACCTAAATTAAACGTCCGCAGAAATAATTTCAGTTATGTCTGATGAGAGTTGCTTTATATTAAAATCTTCTGTTGCTTAAATAATTATGCTGATGGTGCTTTTTTTACACTTTTGACTGAGACAAGTCTGCAAATAATTGGGGTGTTTATAATAATGTATAGCCTAACCCAGACAAGGTGGAATGTATGCAGGGGTGTCAGGGAGTCATAATTCAGCGGCCCAGCACTTGACAGCGGCCCTTGAATATGTAAAATTAAAATTGGGGCATAGACAAGGAGACTTTGTGTCAGGGGGAGATTCTAGGTGCAATTCTAAATGTAGGACTTGGATTTAAACAATTGCTGGCTTCCTTTGTGTGTGTGTGTGTGTGTGTTTGCAGTCTCGCAGCAGTCGTGCATTGTAGAAACGCTCGCAGGTCATCCTGCGACCTATGACCCTTTGGTCTATTGTCAGACAGAAATGGAGATCCTTGCCAGGGCTCGGTGGCTCCAGATTCTTCTGCTGCTAGTGCGACATGGTGCCACTGGGCTGAACTTCACGGTCCTGCTCTCCATGCCCAACACATCCATTCCCTTCAGTGCCGGGCGGGTCGGTGCTGGAGCCCTGATAGCCATCGATAAAGTCAACAGGGACCCGAATCTTCTTCCAGGTCACCTGATCACCCTCAGAGAAGATCTGCAGGATGCAAGGATGCACATCTACTGTGTTGTGTCTTTAGCATATGAAATATATGAAACATTTTGCTAGAAAAACAGTATTATTTATTCTCTCTTAGAACTTTGTTATGTTAGGGCTAGTGGTATGTGCAAGCCTGCCATGTGAGCTTGCGTGTTAACATGACGCTGTGGCATGCGTTGTTTTCACTGACTGCAGGACACCACCTTGACTATAAATACTTGGATGACCACTGTGATTCGGTGGTGGGACCTGGGAGGATTGTCGACCTTCAGCACACGCACAAGTTCAGCGCTTTCATTGGTCCGTCCTGCTCCAAGGTGAGGCGGTTGCCTGAGGGGTGGTAAACCCTGCTTATTAATGCCAGATCTGAAATGTGGTTGGGATTAGACCTTCGGGGTAGGGTTCCAGCCTGAGAAGACTGCTTTGGTTTAATTGATTGTCCCAGCATGCAGTTGGATTAATCAAAGGTGCCATCTGGCCCAGCCTCTTCAGGTTTGAATCATTGGCTGATTGGAGCCACTGTCCAATCAGTTGGTGCTTTAGCTTTTTTATCTTTGACTTTTTAGTTGAGTACTGGGGTCCTTGGCTTCGTAGGGCAAGACTGGCCTCTGTGACTGTAGCGGTTCTTTTGAATGCTTTCAGAGTTTCGAGATATAATTTTGTTGTGATGAGTGGGCCCAGACGTCCCAGAAGAGTTTCTGTACACTGTGAGCAAGGAACTTAAAAAACTTGCTGACTGTCCAAAGGCCTGCTGTTTCTTGCTGGTGCCCTTCCTTCCTCAATATCCACCTGCCCTCTAGGTTTGCTCTCTCATTGGCAGACTTGCTTCTTATTGGAACATTGCTATGATCAGCCCAATATGTGCAGACCAGGAATTCCTGGACAAGAAGGTAAGGCTTATAGGTTTATATGATATTCTCATAACCATTTTGGAAGCTTACCCCTTTGTTAGATTTCGAAACACTTCGACACCCTCTTTGAGGGACCCAAAACTAGCAACTATGATTTCTATGAAAAAGTGCTATGAATCATAGAAAACCACCAGAAAACCACAGAAATGTCAGCAGATGTTGTGTGATGGCCTCAGTGGTGGTTCCCCTGTGCAATCGTCTTGCCCGTGGTGGCAGGACTTCTCCACGCTCACCAGGGTCTTCGGCCCTTTCACAAAGATGGGCTCGTTCTTCGTCCGCATCTGTGAGAACTTCAGGTGGAAACGTATTGGGATCATCTACGACGAACGTCCTGCTTGGAACATACCAGCGGAGGGAATCAGGTGGGTGAGCGAATCACAAAGCTGTGTCTTCAGTGGCTGTGCTGTCTGATCGGCTGCTGTGACTTTTGGTGATGTGAACATAGTAGATGTTTCTCTCGAAGTTGGTTAAGAGCTAAATGTACTGCAGGAAGATGACTCAAAGCCAGACGTGACCCAGACTATCACTTAAAGACACTTAATTTGATTTGTTTTAATTTCTTAAAGGTACACTGCGCAAAATAATTCCATCACTGTGGCCAAGTATGCTGGTTTCCGTGTCGACGACAACAAGGACGGCTCAGACTTTGCCAAGATCCTCCAGCAGGTGGCTGCAGTGTCTCGCAGTGAGTGACGTGGGGGTGGCGGGTGGGAGCCGTTCATGCCAGGTGTGTGATGGGCACCAGGCCATATTGTAAGAACGATGCGTAGATAAGGGCATGACATCTGGATATAACCAAAAGATAGATAGAAAGAAAATAGTTCCTACAAGAACCTGCTCACTACAAGGTCTGTGGATTATCTTGAGTAACCGGATCATGATTTCTGCTGTTGAATTTTTCAAATGTATTTTTTTGGTGCTTTAATCATCACAGAAAGAATGTCATTCATTCCCATTGCACTGGGCAGAAGACAACATTTCTGTGGCTGATATCTCCAAAACTAGGCAATTCGTACCACAACAATCTAGACGTATAAAAAGCACTTTTTTTTGGGGGGGGGAGGGGTGTACTGCCCCTTTAAAGTTGTAAAAAGGTGAACCAGTTCACTAAGTGTCTAGACACCTCAGATCTGAAAAATTCACATCAGAAGCCAGTGAAGTAAAACATGGTGGCATCGTGCTGTTTTTCTGACTACAGGAAAGGGTGACAAATCAGATAAACACAATCTCAGGAACATTATTATGGTATGGATGATCCGTATGTACAATGGGGATTGAACCTCGGGAACCAAGAATCCATAGCGTTGTTATGAAACAGCTCCAAACAGCTGAGATGTTTACGCATAATCGGTAATCACAGAATTGCAGCTGTTGTGGCTGGGGTAGCAGTGGGACGTAATTGTGATTAATCACGACTGTGGGTTGCCATGTTGGAGCACAGACGCGCCAACATGCTGTAATGTAGCATTAGCGTTAGCACCTAGCCCCGAGTCTGCACTGACTGTGTGACGCCCAGCTGGCTGGCTGTCCACCGGAACCGATTACTCTCTCTGCTCGGCCGGCAGGGCCACCTCTCGCCATGTAGATGTGCCGGTTCATTTGGGGAGTCTGCCTGTTTTCACCCCGCCCCCCCTACCCCTCCCCTTCAGTTATTGTGATTTCAGCCCGAGGCGAGGTGGTGAGGAGGTTCCTCATCGAGGCCCACAAGCAGGGCCAGACCAACGGGGACTTCGTCTTCTTCTCGTTCGAGCCTTACAAGGAGAAGCAGATGTTTGGCGATTTCTCCTGGAGGAGAGGTAGACTTGCCCCCTCCTTCTCTAGCCCCTGGCTTATCTTTGTGATGCCCCCACGCTGGGCTCCAGGGCGAAATTCCCACACCGCCAGAATGCTGTTGGTTTTCCATATAGGGCTGGTATTCACACACATCTAGCCTGCAGCGTTTTTGGTTCACAAGATGGCTTGATTCGATGAATTTAATATGGCATAGATTAAAGGATTAGCTTTAATGCTTCAGTGAAATTATTTTAAGAGACACTTTTCAAGTGTACACAGTGAAGCCCCTGTGATGCCGTAGGCAAGTCGCCCAGTCCAAGTATAAAATTGGCCCTGTCAGAAGATGGCTTCCTAGGTGGACACCTGTGTCGCCTGATGGGTTGACTGGCACTAAGTGTACATAATGCATGGTGCAAAGCTGGCCTGCCCCATCGCTCACCCCGGCTCCCCCGCCCCGTGTTCCCAGGAGACCCCGACGACTCCATTGCCAAGCGAGCGTTCCAGGCTCTCTTCCTGCTCTCCCTGTACAAGCCCAGCAACGAGATGTACGAGAACTTCTCAGCCGAGGTGGTCCGACGTTCCAAGGAGAACTTCGGCTACACGTACGACCCGAATGAGAAGGTGTCCTCCTACGTCCGTCACTGGAAGAATCGCAGTGGTTCTGTATGCGCATACAATCACCTACATTGACTAGAGTGGATAGGAATCGAAAAAAATAAACATTACACTTTCAAAGTGTTAATTTCAATGCACGGGCTTGTTTGCTACTGAGAGGAACAAAATCCCTAAGATCCAGTTAGGCTGTTTGTGCTTAGTGCCGTCATTAAAACACTTTGTACTGACCAGTATGTCCTGAATTTTATTTCACGGCCAAATTAGTCACAAGTTTCCCTGCTTTTTACCGCTGTTGGACGTAAACCTGTGTAGGTTTTGAGTGGGTGTTTGTACTGGAATCGTGTTTGTGTGTTTTTTTTTTTAAACAGGTGTCAATCCTGGCTGCCCTCGCCCACGATTCCGTGTGGCTGTACGCCCAGGCGCTGAATGAGACCCTGTCGCAAAACGAGGACCCCTACGATGGCCACAGTGTCACCCGCCGCATGTGGAGCAGAACGGTCACAGGTGCAGTGGGGCTCATAGTGGACCGATCAGCTGGACAGGCAGACGAAGTGGACTGACTCCGTTCCGCTGTCGTTCTGCCGCAGGAATTCAGGGCGATGTCACCATAGATGACAATGGGGACCGGGAGTCAGCCTACATGATGTACCACTCCCAGAGCAGCGAGGGCGTGTTCAAAGTGAGCTGTTCTCATTGTCCTACGTGCTGTAAATTGACTAAGGGGCCTTTGTGACGGAGATTAGCATTGCGGCTATTTAACAATAGAACTGGATTTGAACTATATTGTTACACTATATTTGTCTGTCTTATGTCCTTTGTCCAGATGTCAAAATGTAATGTTGACTGTTTTCTTGCACTGCAACTTCCAAAATCAAGACTTCATCATGGAGCAAATAGTTTAGCATGACAATAGAGATGCTTTGACAATAGTGCTGGTTCTGATTTGTGAGCCTGAAGGGCTGTGAGGCTTTTAATTGTATGTAATTATTCTTGTTTTTATTCACCCTGAACTTCCAACAAGTGCCTAAACAGGCTTTTCCTTCAGTTCCTCTGGTCGTCCCTACAGGTGATTGCAAATTATTTTGGGACAAACAAGACCTATGAGCAGGTGAAGGGAGTCCAGATCATGTGGCCGGGGGGCAGGAAGACCCCGCCCAAAGACACACCGACTTGTGGATTTAGTGGGGAGCTTTGTCCGTTTGCTGGTACGATGTCTTTGGTTGACCTTCCTTCAGGATGTATAATAATGTAAAACCTGTATCAGGTGGGATGATTGGATTTCTTTGCATGTGTGTAGAAGGACATAAGTTTGAATCTCTTGACCAGGCCAGTAATTGCTGTATACTTTGTTTTATAACAAGGTCCCCCAGTTCTGACCTGGAGAGCCAGAATCCAGCACAGTTTGTAGATTTTCCTGTGAAACACATCCTAATCAGCGGCCTGTACCACGAAGCTGGGTTACTGGCTTATCGGCGTAACTTGTCGGATTTGAGGTACCACAGTTTAATTGGACTTCATATTCGTTCACTTACATTTTGCCCAAACTACCTTAAATCCGACAAGTAATTAGCCAGGTAATTAGCTGGTTACCAGGTTTAGTAGATGTGTTTGAGCAGGTGATTCTGCAAAAGGGTGTTACAAACTGGCCCTCCAGGACCGGAATTGGGCAGCCATGCTTTAGACACCGAACTAAATGTAGACAGGGGTGTCACGAGAGATTTTGGGCCCCGTGAAAGTATATCATACTGGGCCCCCAACCCAGACCAGCCCAATTATGTTCCAAATTTTTTAGGACCCCTGTCTCTCAGGAATCCTCCTAACTTTCTCTCCTTCTATGGCGTCCTTGAACAGTATGTATGTATCCGGGTCTCTAAGTAGCGGAATGGATGATCTGTCGACATCGCTGCTGGATTGGGATTCGTCTTTTTTTGTAATGTAATGGGATCTGGAGAATGACCTGAATTCTGCAAGCTTTTGAAAAGTTTAAGGGAAATTCTTTTTGCAAAGTGCTAGATTAACGGAAGATCAGAACTTCTGCACTGACAGGCAGTTGCCTACATTGGCCAGCAGGGGTCAGTACTGCACTACCTTAGAGCCTTTGTTCCTTCTCCCCTAGCTCCATTGCTGCCTGCTGCATTGAGTCTTTCTTGGCTCGGATCACTGCTAAGGTCACCAGACTCATCAAATCCATGTCCTTGGTCTTTGGTTGCCTCTAGAAAAAAATTATATATCAGCGTGCATTATTCACTTCTACCCCGTAGACCCCAAGTTCGCCATTTATTTTTGCTGAAATATAGATTTTCTATAATAATCCGGGATTATTAAATTGCCCTTGGCCAACAGGTATTTGCAATAAAAAAATCAGATGAGCTTATATGACATAGCTTACCATTTTATTGTTTTTATTATACAGTATATTGTTAGTTATTTATTTGATGATACGTTGTGTAGCTTGAGAGGTTGGAGGTAGGGTCCCTGTGCTTGTCAGCAGAAGCTTGCTGGTTCAAATCCCATGGTCAGCAGTGTAGTCATGTCACTGTTAGGTCCTTTCATGTCCGTGTGTGACTGAAAAGAGTCAGAGGCACTGTGTGTATCCAAAATGTTAATATGTCTCTTTGTCTAACATGCTGAACACAGACTTTTTAAATGTGTCCGTACTGTGCTGAACACGCTCTGGTGATTGTGCGTCCTACAGAGAGGACCCTGATCATCTCTGTGGCTTTGATCCTCAGCCTGCTGGCCACAGGAAGTCTGACCATCGCCCTGCTCTACAGGTATCCTCCTCACTCGCACAGCCCACTCAATGGCTCAGGTGAAATCACCCAGGCTCATTTTAATGAGCCAGTCAATCATCTTCTCCCGTTCTCTTTCAGTGGACAGTTATGTCAAGTGCCCACAAGTATAGTTAATAATAAGGGGAAAGGAAACGATTGGTTTCCATGAACAGACATTTGATTGTGGTGATCAGGATGACGTGACATGAGTGAAGTGGAGCCACCTACAGGCTGAGTGGTGAAATGGCTGACGTTTTCTCAAAAGCATTCTTAGAATGAGAAGATCAGTTGTCGTTGTTAACACACCACCGCACTACAATGAAATGTGTCCTCTGCATTGAACCCACATGTGACATTGTGACAGCTAATTCAGCACCCGGGGAACAGTACCTTGCTCAGGGTACCTCACTGGTCAGGGATTCGAACCAGCAATCTTTCAATTACAAGTGCGCTTCCCAAACCATCAAGCCACCACTGGCCCACAGAGTTATTTATTGATTTCCTTGTGGAAGTTGTCTTTTTTACACCTCCCTCAACTTACTCTTTATAGAGTAAGCTGTCTGTGAAGGGCAGCCCCCTGGTGGGGCACCCAGGGCCTTGTGCAAGGAGCAGGCAAACATACAGAGGCTGGGTTTGAACCGGTGACTCTCTGATTACAAGGACGCAGGCTTAGCCCACTGAGCCACACGTTACCCTCATTCCTCACCCAAATCAAAGACAAAATTGATCGTTGAATCAATTTATAATATTCTCATAGTGTGGAGAATTGTGTTTTAATGCTTTTAGCACTATGTCTCGAGGAAGTAATTAGGAACAGTAATCAAGAATGGGAATCAAGTCCATGAATATAACTGGTAATCACTTGGCTTCAATGCAAGAGATCATTCATAATATGAAGATAATGTTTAATGTGTAAAAATAAAATATTATTCATCCTTCATAGAAGAGCAGAGCTTATTGTGCCTGGAAATCAATTGTCTTTTTTGAAGTGAACTCATTATATTAATCTAAATTGGCATTTTATCTGTAAGATCAGGGGATGAAATGTCCACAGGCTGCCGCTTTTCAGTAGATGTCCTCATGCCAAGGGAATTAGTGCCCAAGAGCAGCAGGGATGGGGTGGGGGGTGCGGATTAGGCTGATGTGTCCCCCATCTTCCATGGCTCCAGGAAGTACAAACTGCAGGAGAAGGCTTCGATGATGCTGTGGATGGTCAGCCTCGATGATGTTGCCGTAACGGAAAACCACACTTCGTCCTCGGTACGTGGTCCCTGGAAACCCCAGCTCACATTGAGCACAGCGATCATTCACCATATAGGACTGGAATCCCTGCAATCACCATATAGGACTGGGTGCCCTGAGACGGACTAGCATACCATACAGGGTTTCCCCCAGCCCTGTGCCTTGAGATTCACTTGTATCCCATCCAGGGTTTCCCCCTACCCTGTGATGGACTGGCATCCCATTCAGGGTCCCCCTCTGCCCTGTGCTTTTCTCTTGGATAGATCCCAGATTCTCCCCTTTACAGAAAAAGCTGTTATATAAGAAGGGTAAATGAATATCATTTCTAATTCATTCAGTATGTTTATTTTTGTGTCCTGACCTTGGATCAGTACTTTGCATGTGCTCTCAAGTGACGGTTGGGAGGTTTACGTGATAACACAGATCACAAAAAACTAAATATATTAATGAATATACAGTAGAGGGAATAAGAAACCACTGGCAAAGGAACACAACACGAGTGTGCGTCTCTTCCAAGGCTGCAGAAGACATTGTAGTGCTAATACTTCTGTCCTGTTACTCTTTTTGAAGATGTTCTCTATGAATGGCGGCTCAGCACAGGACGAAGCTGCCAGCTGTGGCATGGACGGCGAGATGCTCTCCAGCAGGACTGCGCTGTATAAAGCAAGTTTGTCCCTTTTAGTCCCCAGGGTGATGATTGGAGTTTATAATTCACTGTCCTGTAAGCCACATACTTATTATTGATTATGAATCTGTCCATGTTTTGATCATGGTACGTTCAGCTCATTGAAAATCCCATGCTGCACTTAACTTTTCCGTTATATTCATTAGCGTTCATGCACTGTGCATATTTTATGCACTGCTTTTGAACAAAGTAAGATCCACGCTTAAAAATACAGTTTGCAGTCTTCTAATTTGCTCCAGCCTTTCCAATCCTCTTTGTAAGGAGAACATGTGTTCCATCCGGTTCTTGAATGTGCGGAGTGTCAACCTGACAGGCGACCTACTTGCAGAGTTGCAGCAGGTAGGCGCCGCAAAGCAGAAGCGCGTGCCAAGTCTGGAATGGGTGCCAGCAGAGGCTACCGCGGTAATAAATGCACCGCACTCTGGGGAGTTGGCTTGTGACATGATTCTTGGTGCGTTCTCCGCCACGACGGCAGTGCAAGGACCTGAGCCACCCGAACATCTGCGGCTTCGTCGGAGCCTGGCTGGAGTCACCTCCGCTGTTCCTGCTCACCGAGTACTGCTCCAAGGGCAGCCTGCAGGTGTGCACCGTTGGTTTCTGTCCAGACCTGGAAGAACTGACCGTGCCAACAGAACCATTTTCTGTCAGGAAGCTGAGTTGGTGCCATGGCTTGTCTTTTAGGACATCCTGAGGAACAAGTCCATCAGACTTGACTGGACGTTCAAGTACTCTCTGATGCTGGACATTGTGAAGGTGAGCAAGTAAATTCCAGGTTTTCCGGCCTTTGGGATTCTACTCCCCAACTCCTGATGAGACCTCTCCCCACCCTTCATCTGTCACACCACGCACATGCACAGGGAATGGACTACCTACACCGCAGTCCCCTACGTTCCCATGGACACCTGTCCTCATCCAACTGTGTGGTAGACAGCCGCTTTGTGTTGAAGGTCACCGACTTTGGTCTCAGCTCTCTGAGGCGACCACCAGGGTCCCAGAACCACCAGGACCATGGGCAATGTGAGTTAGGCTTGAGGGGATAAGATCCTGGGGCTGGTTGCACAAAACAACTTAAGATTTTTCTTAAAGTCTGAGTTAAGGTTTCCGTAAAATAAAGTCAGTTGCACAAAACACACATTCGTTAAAGTGTCCTTAAAATGTGCACTTAAGTATTTAAGTTTTTTTTTCCTTATCTTGGTCTTATACTTAAGGAACTCCTTAAAGTTCCCTTAACGGTTGCACAAAAACCTTGACAACCAAAGTAAGTTGAATGCAAAATATACATCACTGCTATTGACCGTGAGCCAAAATGACATGAGAGAGTTTTGAAAACCACGCCTACTTTTTGCGCTGAAGCCCCGCGTGAGCGCAGCGCATTGAGCGGACACCGCTGTTTTTTGAATGAGGCGCACACAGCGCATGCCGCGTTCTGTCTGTAGCCCATTAAGGTAGGGCTGGAACGAAAACATTCCTCCAGGTGGGGCGCCAGGAACGGAATTGAGAACCTCTGATCTTAACCGCAACATAGCCGAGTTCATGGCGATAAATGAAGAAAATTAATGCATCCCAAGATGAGTGTTCTGCGACTGAGCCCCCCCAGTGGATACGAGCAATTGATTTTACCTCACCGACAGTCGATTTATAATTTTATTTACATGGCCCGCGACATGTTTATAATTCATATATTAAATCTGGCCAGTAGATTAATCTTTCAGTTTTACAGAATAAAAAACGATGTAATGTTACCCCGCTAATAAGCGCTGGCACATTTCACCGCTGGCACCGGTTATATTAGACAGAAGTACATTGGTTATTGATTGAATTTTCTGGTGCTGAGATACGGAGACGCATACAAAAATGCATTTAATGTAACTGAGATACAACAATAATTTTGTCTGCTCAGTTTTTCCTCTCCTACTTTTCTTTTCCCAGTAGTTCGCATGTATCTGCGAAGTTAGCGCTGGTACTTGTTAATTGTTCAGCAAAGTTTATCGCTATATGCTCCACTCAGTTGTTCTTAGTCGAACGAAAAGTACCTACTTGTAGTGAACATAATACACCGGGGGAACAGTCCGTCAGATAAAGATGTTGTGGTGATGAAATCTGGCTCTTTTTATTTTATTTATATTCGTCAGACAAATAATATAGTTAATTTCATTAATGCATATTTTAATTACGTTTTTTGTTTTCATTATCGTCACGGAAAAACCCTTCCTCGGGCTATATTTTCGTCAATATTTTGTCAGCGAAATGAACACTGGAGGTGATAATAGGTATCATGAGCAGGTGTGAGTGCAAGCAAACAGACTGTCTCCTTGGAAACTGCACAATTTTACTGCTGTCAAATATCTTTCAATACAGATTAATACAGTAAATAAGTAAATAAATAATACAGTACATAAATAATACAGTAAATCCCTTCAGGTTTTTCCTTAACTAAGGAAACCTTTTAAAGGTACGTTGTACAACACCTGTAAATAAATCCCTCAGCTAAGGAGGAATTAAACTTTAAAGTGTCATAGTTAAGGGGAAAACTTAAGGTGTTTTGTGCAACTTAGATTGTCTGGGTGGGTGGGTCTTCTGTTATGTAAACACATGCTGATTCTGTTTTTCTTTTATGCTACTGTGATTCTTACTGTTTTGTCTCTCACTTGAGGTCTGCTGTGGAGAGCCCCTGAACTTCTAAGGGGCACCATGCCCCCCAACGGCACTCAGAAGGGGGATGTCTATAGCTTCGGCATCATCATCCAGGAGATAGTCTTCCGCCGTGAGCCCTTCTACATTCCTGGGCGCACCCTTAAGGCCGAAGGTGCTACGCACTAATCGTCGCGTCCCATTCATGGCAGGAATCCCAAATTGTGTGCGAAGAGCATAAGATTTTAGAAGATTCTTTGGCCCATATAAATGCCTGTTAGCCTATGGCAGCTGGCTTTTCTAGGTGATTTACCAAGCATTCCTGGTACAGAAAGCATCCAGTCAGAACTAGTCTGTCTCACAGAGCAGATAGAGTGTTTTGATATTCCTCAGGGTATCTTCAAGATATCGCGGAGCGGGTGAAGGCGGGAGGCTGCAGCCCCCTTCGGCCACACGTCGACCGGGCGGAGTGCCCCGAGGCTGTGGAGACCCTGATGAGAAGTTGCTGGAGGGAGAGGCCCGCAGAGCGACCAGACTTCCCCGCACTGAGAGCGTTGGTGAAGAAGCTCTCCCCGACTGGGTGTGTACAGAGCGTAGGGCTGAGGTCAGCCGTGTCCTGCTAGAATCTGGGCTCTGCCGGCCACTGTGGTCTTTGATCTTGCCCATCTCACTGTCCTATAGTAAGTCATCTGATGGGCCCTCGAATGATAAAACTACTGGGCTAAATCAGACAACCTGTCCAAGACCCCTTAGTTAGAGGACAGCAGAAGCAGCTTCAGGCACAGACGCTGGAGCAGGTGGGGGGGGGGGCAGCAGTATATGTGGGAGCTGTATGACAAACAGCAGTAAAAGAATGAATCAAGAGCAAGACAGTTTGTATTAATGGCGGTCTCTGGGATGTGTGCTTTTAGTTGATTGCTCAGTTGGTTTGGGATTGCCCACCAAACGCTGGTCTGTTTTCAGGTCTTCAGTGCTGCCATTCACCTGAAGATGGGGAATCGGCACAGTCTGTAGTATCATTACACACATTCCTGAAGAGTGATACAAAAGCGGCGTATCAAATTACACTAGTGGCCAAAATTGTGGAAACACTTAGCATTTTTGGCATTAAGCTTTTAAAATACGGGAATACTATAGGAATACTGGTGGTAATGTTCATGAACAATCAAAGAATGTTTACAAAAATACATTGGACGATTAAATAAGTAACTGGAGCAACAGTTGAATAAAGTTCTGCAGTCTCTAACAATTGGAAGTGTTTCTACAACTTTGGCTACTAAGTGTAGAAGATTTAAAATGAAGACATGTACATATTCAGAAATGATGTACATAATCGCGGTGAATGGACAGAACTTGATTGTATTCTCATTTAAATTTTTGTTTTCTCTGACCTGAGTGTCATTCTGAAAAACTGTGTGGTCTTTGCGGTTGTAGTCTGTGGTTTGTGTGGTCTTTGCGGTTGTAGTCTGTAACCTCCCAGAAACATCATCTGCTCGGACTTGATGGCGAGCGTCTCTCATACTGTATCTGAACTCAGGGGAAGCGATAACATCCTGGACGACCTGCTCTGCCGCATGGAGCAGTACGCCAACAACCTGGAGGAGGTGGTAGAGGAGCGCACTGCCCAACTCGTGCAGCAGAAGAAGAAGGCGGAGAGCCTCCTCACGCAAATGTTGCCTCGGTAACGTTGGAATGCTGACAGGGGGGTGGGGGGTGATATTTGTAGCAACTCCCTGGAACTGGGCACCCTTTTCTCTCTTGGCTATGATCCAGACCCATAGGACAAATCTGGGAAATTAAAAAACCTGGTTCTTCTTAATAAGCTCATATTGGTTTTTTGCATGTATGTATCCTTAGGTCAGTTGCCGTCCAGCTGATAGCTGGAGAGACAGTGCAAGCGGAAACGTACGACTGCGTCACTATCTACTTCAGCGACATCGAAGGGTTCACGGTGCTGGCGTCCAGTATTACTCCCATGCAGGTGAAGACCTCTTTCTGGCTGGGTTCCTCTGAAGGACACTCAGAAAGAGAACAATGCAGAAGCAGATGCACTTTTATCACCGGCAGGGAATTACAGCTGTTAAAGCTTGACCTGGCGTCGGTCTCGCAGAGGTTACAGGAAGGATGGGTGGTAACAAATATTTTCAAATAACTGGGATATGAGATCAAAAGAGCACACAGCCCCCTCCTCCCACTCCACCACCCTGCCACACCTTCAGAACAATAGCTGTAGAGAAACAAAGTCCCACAAAACAGTATTTTGGACTTGCGTGGGCCTGATGTGGCTGAAAACAGGTGTGGCCAAACACTCTCAGTTTGGGAGGACCTCTCCTGGGGCGGAGGAATGACCTCCAGGAAAGCAGAGGAGCAGGTGCCCCATGGCTCGGTCACATCAAGATCATTGACACTAGGAGTTATTTTGGGACAGTAGATAGTCTTTTTCTATCCAGGATCCACCCCCCCCCCCCCCCACCCGCACACAAAAAAGAAGGGTCCCGTCACTATGTATCTGGTAACCAGATCTTTGTCCCTCAGGTTGTGGACCTTCTGAATGATTTGTACACAAACTTTGACAAAATCATCGACAATCATGACGTCTACAAGGTAAATGGATGCGTCAGGTCTATCCAACCTTGGGGCCTCATTTTATATTTGCTTTCTGATATTTTAGTGGAGACATGGCAAGCTGTCCTTGGGAAGTTTATGACCATGCTCCCCCGTTTCAGAGGAACATCGCTTATGCTCATCTCATCTTCACCGTGACCACCTCCAGGTCGAGACCATTGGAGATGCCTACATGGTGGTGTCAGGTCTGCCCATCCGGAATGGAGATGACCACGCCAAAGAGATCGCCAGGATGGCGCTGACTGTGGTGAGGGCTATGGAGCGGTTCGAGAACAAGCATGTCCTGGGCCAGCAACTGAAGGTCCGAATCGGGCTTCACTCAGGTAAGTATGGGTCACAGAAAACCCGTTTGCCCACACAGACATTTGTTTTTGAAATAAAGGCATGCTTCTGTGAGATAGCAATCGAAACTAACTAGAACCAGAGTATTTAATGAAAACTGCTATGATATATATAAATGTCATGATCATTTCAAACTTCAATTATTGTCTGGCAAGCTGTGCACAGGATAATAAATCTATACTGAAACCACTTGAAATTTTATACACTCAGAAAAAAATGTAAAAATTTGTACCGTTCACTGGGACTGTACCCTTGTAATTGTACCTATTAAGGTACAGAAATGAACTCCGAGGGACATCACAAAGGTACAAACAACATTACTGTACCTTCAACGTAACAAAAATGTTCCTTAGAGTCCACTTCTGTACCTTAAAAGGTACAATTACCTGCAGCTTAAGATACAATTGGCAGACCCTGGAGTGTACAGCCCCAGTGACAAGCAAAGATACACATTTTTACCTTTTTTTTCCCCGAGAGTGCATAAATATACTCAATCTGATCTTTAGATCAGAAACTTAAGTTTTCATAGCCGTCAGATAAAAAAAGAACTGATTTTTGAGCTGTGATTTTTTTTTTTATGTTAATTTCTTGTTTTTTTTTAATACTATGTAATACTGCCCCACCCCCAGTCCCCTTCACCTACTTTAAAATTTGTACAGGTTGAGATATAAACACAGAACATCGTAATAAAAT
>JAODLC010000054.1:4274712-4285804 GCA_026781145.1 Hippopotamyrus pictus | reverse complement strand
GGTCATCTCTGACATTACAAAGTCGCTTCCACCCTCTACCTGGCTGGTTTCTGGTCATTCCCAGTGTCTCCTGCTTCGCCTTATTCTTCTGTGCTGCTGTCTTAACTTTGAACCTGGAAGTAACCTGCTGCTCAGCGTAGCATCTTGCCAGCAGAACCACGATTAAACCAGGATTTTAAATTGCAGATTTAAAAAAAAAAATATAGAGTGGTCTCTTAATTTTTTTCCAGGGCTGTATGTCAATATATGTACATTCTTTATATGTAGTTTTTGTGATTTAATTTCTTGTTTATTAAGCTTAGGGGCTATCAAACTTATAAATCACAGTAATTAGCAGGAAATTATGAGCAAGTGTGAGGCTGGATTGATACATATGGGTGTTCGGCGTGGACTGGAGACTCCATGTGGCCTGAATGCTGATGAGGTCCCTGCGGAAGCTTACCTGCCACAACCCCCCCCAGGGCGAGTCTCAGGTGCGGCGTTGCTTGGATGCCTGTGAGTGACAGGAGCTGGGGGGGCGGGTGGAATGCTGCAGACTATGACGGCTTCCCACCGGCACTAATTAAAATTCTATTTTCACGGGGGTGGGCATTTTTCCCCCTCACTTTGATTGGGCCCCCGCACACAGCCAGCTGTTACCTTCCCTCCTGGCCCGGCACTGCTGGCACCCCCAGCCAGAATGCTAAGCTGCCCCCCACCCCAGTAGGAGCCCCTCCCTCAGCCTGGGATCCGTCCCCTGCAATACCGTCCCCCCCACCCCTTCTGGCATACAGAGATCCCCGATGCAGAATAAATCTCCCCTATATTAAGCAGGACTGTCACTTGGCCTGTAGATGCACACCCCCGCAGTTATGACACGTTTGCCGTGAGGGGGGGCCTGAAGCTGTGGGGTGGTGTGTGTTTGTGTGTGTGGGGGGAGCCTTCTGGAAGCAAATCTGTGCCCCCCTGCTTTGAGTCTATTAGCAATAAGCGAGTCTCTTTTAAAATGCGTTTAAATCAGTGCCCTGAGCCCAGCTCCAGGGGACCAGCCCTGTCATGAGCTTACCCCCCCCGCTACCCCAGAAAATCCTGTGGCCCACCCAACATTTCAAAGTTACAGCCAAGTTTGCCTTCGATCTAGCCATCCTTCAGGTGAACACGTCACTCTGCTCCGATGCTTTTTCCATTGACGTCTGGCTGAATCAGCTCAGCATCCCCAGGTCTGCAAAGTTGACATTTTGAAATCTGGGAAAGATTCACCCGCTGGCTTGGGTCCATTGTGGGTCTGACAGCTCGTGTGTCGGTGAGTGGGAGCTCCTCAGCCAAATTTAAGGAAGTGAAGAAATACTGACTGGACATTTTATATGGGGAAGATGGCGAGATGTTCGAGAATTTACAACACAAATTATGGCATAACTCACTCCTCTATAACCTTTTTTAAAGTAATGTCAGCCTCAGATGCAAATATTGTTTCATACTGATAATAGTTTGAAAATATTCAAAAAGTGAGTTTGGAATTTTGTATGTAGATTTTCTATAAAAAATTTTAACGGCTCTGCATTAATCTCTCTGGAGCAATATTTGCTAGTTTGGTGGGCATAGAACAATCGAAACAAAAAAGTAGGAAAATCATTAATGTTTCTTTTTAAAGTTTTATTAGATTTTTTTGAGATTTTTTTTTTTTTTTTTTTTGTCAAGAGTCGAAAAATTCAAACAAATATAGTGTGCGTTTCTGATTTTATTCGTCGTGTGCTGTTACCCAGGTGACATGGCAAACGCCACCCGGTGGCCAGAGGGCGCCAACGCCTCCCTGCCTGGCGACCTGGAGCCCTGCATGCCGCAGTGGGGCCCCGCCTCCCGCCTGGCGCTCTACTCCCTCCTCCTCGCCTGCATCGGCAGCACCGTGCTGGGGAACCTGCTGGTGGTCCTGGCCATCGCCTACTTCCGGCACCTCCGCTCGGCCACCAACACCTTCATCATGTCTCTGGCGGTGGCCGACCTGTTGGTGGGCCTCGTGGTCATGCCCTGCAGCGCGGTCCGCACCGTGGAGGGCTGCTGGTACTTCGGGGCCGCCCTCTGCCGCCTGCACTCCAGCCTGGACGTCATGCTTTGCTCGGCCTCCATCTTCCACCTCAGCTGCATCGCCTTCGACCGCTACCACGCCGTGTGCCACCCGTTGCTTTACGCCTCCAGGATGTCTCGCGGCAGGGTAGCCGCCCTTCTTGGGCTTTGCTGGGCGGTTCCTCTGCTTATTTCCTTTGGACCCATCACCTTGCGGCTCCACGAGGTGGCCGTGGACCCGGCGTTGCCGCACGATTCCTGTCTCTTCCTGGTTAACCCGACATATGCCGTTGTGGCCTCCCTTGTTGCCTTCTACCTGCCCATGACCTCCATGCTGGTGGCCTACTGGAAGATCTACAGGGTTGCCAGGAGACAGGCCATGCAGATCAGCGCCCTGGAGAACCAGGTGACCGCACAGGGCGTGGGCGCCGGAAAGCACCAGAGGGCACCGTTGTGGCGGGAGAGGAAGGCCGCCAAGACCCTTGGCATCATCATGGGTGCCTTCCTCCTCTTCTGGTTGCCCTTCTTCACCACCAACATCGTCGACCCATTTATTGAGTACCGGACTGCAGGGCTGGTTTGGGACATCTTCCTGTGGTTGGGCTATGCCAACTCGTCCCTCAACCCACTCCTGTACGGCTTCTTCAACAGGTCCTTCCGTAGGGCCTTCGTCATGATCCTGAGCTGTCAGATATGCCTGCCAGGGTCTCCCCCCAGCATGGACCTCTCCCACTCCAACAGGGACGATCACATGGGCAACCAGTAGACCATCTCCCAGTCTGAAGGCCCCAGAACCACCACAGCCCTCAGTTCTACCCTGATTAATAGCTTCTTCACTGAGATGTCTTTGTTAAACTGAGGTACCAGAAGAGCTTAATGGTTCCTCCTGCTTTTGTAGTCAAGAAATGACCCTTTCTGCACCCAATGATGATAAAATTAATGTAGGCTAATGGCCAAGACATTGAACTGTACAGGATTAATTTCTGCCTGTGTGATGTGATGTGCATTCTGGGTATAAAGTTCCACATTGAACTGAACTGCCTGTATTCCGTGATGATTACGCTACAAATGGATGATTTATGTGTTAACCTATAAATAAACTCTGCCATCTTTTTGGCACGTCTTTGTTACTGTTTTTAAAAATAATTTTATTTCTTGATGTTTCTGGGTCAAGAAGTAACCGTACAACCTCAGTGCGTGGGAGTCAGAGACGGATTCGTAATCCAATGTGTGAACCGGGTGTCCGGTGAGAACGCCTCACTCCGGCTGGTTACGCATACAGAGGTCAGCGAGGTGCCATCGATCTGTCGTGACAGGCAGGGATGACTGCTGCCAGCAGGGGTCACCAGAGAGGAAGCATCTGCCCCAAGACCATGATCTTTCTCAGTGTATGTGTGTATGGGTCAGTGTGTATAATTACTCAAAGAAACTACCACTAAAAGTCTGTCGGCTTATTTCCTTTATTGACATGGCTTATTTCAAAGTCCTCCCCTCAATCAGTGCAAGAACAGAAAGCCTCCAAAGAGTTTTGGCTCATCAGCCATAAGGTTGTTCCCTTTGAGCTCCACATTCCCGACATGATCCGAGTACCAGAATGAGCGTAGTTCAGCCTCCCACCCACCACACTGACGAATTTTAATGACATGAAAGCAGCATTCAAAGGAACTTTACAGAATGTGGATAAACAGTATATATATACAACATATTCCCACAGAGGGCAGTCACACTGCAGCTGCTTGCAGATGTGTGCATCACCGGCCCGAAGTAAAGGACTGGTATATGGTATCTGTGTACAGCAGACCTCTAGGGGGCGCTCTTGGTCAGTATGTCAGAAACTGCCGAACTCTCCTTGCTGTTCACAGTGACAGCTTGGGGTATCCCAGAATCCCCCTCTGCTGATGACTGCTGCCCCAGTGTGAGAACAGCGATGCGTTGGAAGGACCCAGGATGGCCCGTTGAAAGCAGAGATTAGCTGGAGCAGCATCCAAGGACTTTCTGTTAGCTGGCTTGGCCTCCCCAAGGGGTTTCACAATGTGCAGTGACATTTCTGGTGCTGGGGGTGGGGGGGCATATGTGTGAAAGCCAGATGCAAGTCCCAGAGCCGCAGGCCGACTGATGGATTGCGTTCCGTGATGAACGGAATGAATGAACGGTCAATGTATTCCCATCGGATTTAGTCATGAGTCATTCTGGGTGCCTGTGATTTCTGTGTGACCTTACAAGACCCCTCTCCGTTCATTCTCACAACCCGCCTGCAATAAAAAATAGCACCTCTTGTACTCTGTGATTAAGTGTGTAAAACACACACACACACACACACACAATCACCACACCCCAGGAATCTGAGCCGGATCCCCACATTTACATGTTCACTGTCGGATCCAGGGGGAATTTCTCCTGACTTCTGGGAGTCCACTGCTTGGCGAATCTCTACCTTACGCTCGGATTGTGCATACCGATCACAGCAAACACTCTCAACCATCTTCCTTTGATGTTTTATTTAGCTAGCAGATTTGTCGGTCTGCGAGGCTCCCAGAGGGTATGAGCGAAGCAAAGGGTTTTGAAAAGTCACGAAGGGGGGCGGAGGGGTGTACTACACATTTGTTTTCGGAATCAGAGAAAAAAAAAGACTAACATAACACTGCCATCTGCTGGGGAGGGGAGGTAATGCAGTATGCCTCCTCCAGTACTTCTGGCAGAAGCGGGATTGCACACACTGGTTCTCTCAATGCTATTACACTGACGCACTGTCTCCCAATCGATAGATTCAGCTTTTCTTTAAGTAGATAAGAATCGCAGAGGTAAAGGCTGAAAACTCAGCAAAATACCATGAGCCATAAAGTCAAAGCCAAGTCTAATGGGTAGCAGAAAAAGTGAAATTGATTTTTTTTTTTGCAAAGCCATTTTCGATTGCCATACAAGTGACTTTGCCAAAGGCCTAAGCAGGCAGAGAGCCAGCTGGTTCTTATCTCCTCATTCTTCTAGGTAGTATCTGATTTCGGTAAAATCCAACAGTTAAAAAGGAAATTACTCTGACTGTGCTGCTTCACAGAAATATGGATTAAACAGACCTGTTGTGTCTGAACTATAGCAAAGTTGCCTTTAAAATATCCAGCACCTGTACTTACAATTTCACAACCCGTTTGATATTTATTAACAATGTATTTTTTTTTTTTTGACTGAAAAGACATTCTCTGAGTACACGTTCGTTAGAAACCAAGGCGGGAAATGTACACTGGTAGACAGAGTAGATGAAAGACCATTGTTCCTGTATGGAAAACCGCAGATGGTCTAGATACCGTGAAGAGGGTCTTCAAACTGCCGCTTGTCCACTTTTAACGGGATCAGGTTGATCACAGATGAAGACGTACAACGTTATACTTAAGGGTCCCTAAACATGGTGAAATGTTCCTCCCCATGCGGTTTCTGGGGAAGGCTTTGTGTAGGTCCCTCTGTTAGTTTGTCTGTGTGCGTCCCCTCGTCTCTCGGCTCATCGTTCACGAGGCAGCGGCCCGGATCGTTCTAGATGTCTGTCTCCTTGAGGCTGTAGCACTCGCCCAGCTCGTACATCTGGTAGGTGCACTGTTCGGAGCAGTCGTTATATATCGCCATGGAGACGGTGTCGATCTCCGCCCTGCCCAGACCGGGCGTGGCTCCCTTGCCCGGGCCATTCCTGATCCGGTTGGAGAGGCTGTTCATTTTTTCCTTGAGCTGGAAGGAGGAATTCTGCAGTGGAGGGAAGAGGTTCCAGGCCTTCAGGCTGAAGGTCCCGCCCTTGCACAGGAGCGAGCCGCTGCAGGAGCCGTGGAGCAAGAAACCAGTCCTGTAGTCCCCGCAGCCGTCCTGCCCGGAGCTCTGTTGCGGGCTTGGCCTCGAACCCCTCACGGCCGTGCGCCACTGCTGGTCGTAGAACCTCCTCAGGACCCTCTTCCGCCGGTGGCACTGGCAGCGGAGGAGGCGTGTGAAGGCCCTCTGGAACTCCTTGCTGGAGCACGGATAGATGATGGGGTTGATGCAGCTGTTGAAGTAGCCTAGCCAGAAGATCACCTTGAAGACCATCTCGGAGGGTTTCAGGGCTGGGAAGAAAGATCCTGGAAAGAATGGTGGACAGAGAGGGAATGTCACTCGACTGTGCCATGGGTCAAGTCAAGTTCTTCTACCTAACTGGGGGGGGGGGGGGGTAGTTGTATACTTGGTATTATAGTTTACTGAACATTTGGATGGTAAGTTGCCTAAAGTTACACGCATACAAACAAAGACACAAACACAAAAGTCTCCTTTATTCAAGTCCCCAAGAAACAAACTGATGACTTACTTCAAAGGAGACACATTTGCCTAATCTATTTCTAACTCTTCTGTGGGGGTGTGGCCCTCTGGCATCGCTTACAGTAGATCTGAATGCCTTCACCATGGGGGGTGGGGGTTGGGGCGCTCTTCCTTTCAGCCATGGGACAGCTGTCATCATCTAACCTTCAGATACCACCAAGCGACACTCATCTCCAAAACAGTCTATTACCGGTGAGCCAGGTAAAAAATAGAATCAGAAAGCATTTAAAAGGAAGCCAGTAAGATATGTGTTGTTGGCCAAGGCTACAACACGATCGAGCATAATTAGCCCCCAGGATTGATGTCTGCATGCGCAGGACTCCATAAATACCCTGTAATTGTGCACATTGTTTAGGTATAATTCCTCATCAGGACAATATGCTTTTTTGCGGGGGGGGATCATTAAGCAGGAAAGTGTTTTTTTTTGGGTCCGTGATTAGCGGAGCTTTTTTAAAACCAACGTCGCATTCTGTAGCTACTCTCTCAGGCCGCCCACAGAGGCCACTCCTCTGCATCTTGGATGCGAGGTGACTGATAACTGCGCTGGACTGCCTTGCCTGACAGGACCCAGATGTTGTTTATGACGTCGGCACCTCTCAGGGTCTGTCTCACATGCATGTCTTAATGTGATTTTCCTGTTGCCCGTGACATCAGTGCCACTGAGGACCTTTGTATCCTACACAACCCATAAAAATGCACGACAGACGGAAAATGTTCGGTGAAATACACAAAGACCTATAGAGGCTTTCGCTTGGTAAAGGTGGGGACATTTTCTTCGATGCTCATACCCACATCGTGTGTCGTCTGCGGGAGGGAGGGGGACACTTTATCGGAAACCTGCCCCTATGTCGCTGGATCCAATTTCCTGATGGCTTTCATCTCAGAAGCAGCGTCCCCCGCCCTCCAACAACTCCCCCCGTCTGCCTCTCGAGGACAGGAAGTAGCTGGGGGCACAGCGTGGGGGCAAGTTTCTAGGTCAAGGCACCTGTAGGCTGTGGCTGTCAAATGCTGTCAAATGCTGGCAAATTCAGCGGCAAATGGGCGAGCAGTTATGAGGACTCACAGCCCAGGTAATTCTTCATAAATAGCCATCGCCTTCGTGACATCAGCACTGGCGGTTCGGCGACTGGGTCATGCGCCACGGTTGCCATGGCGACTCCAGCCCATCGCCTGCGCTCACCTTCGAGCAGAATAAAGGCTCACTTGTGAACTGAACTTTACTCCGCGAAGGTTTGGCAACAGCGGGGGGGGGGGGCTTTTATTATTGAAAGACCGAGGTTTTCCTGTATTTTACAGCTTCGGCCTGAGATCGATTGGCTGGTGCTGGTTCGTTTGGCCCCGCTGTGTGATGCAAGCATAGCCAGAATGAATGTTTCATCATTCTTTTGTTATTTCGGTCATGCAGACCGCTGCCGACAGCCAAAATTGTTATGTTGTAAAATCGTACACTTGTGCGTGACCCCTGTAGCTGGGAACAATACTGGCCCAAGACCAGGTGCGACAGGTACAATTCTCGAGAGCTTCTTTTATCTGCGATAAATAATGGCCGAAAACCAATGCTGACTCTGTGTCACTTGTTAGACCAGCCGGCATTTTCATACATGTACACAGAAGCGAAGCCTGAGAATATGGTCTGTAAGTGCAAAGCGAGTGTGGACCTTTTGCAGGTTCGGCCCCGTACCACGTACTTGTGAGGGAAAAGACACCTCGGGCGTGAAAGCCAGAGTCTCTCCAAGCCAGTCCCGGTTTCACACGTCAGCCGAACGAACAAAAGTCATGATTCGCGGTCAGTGGGCGTAGCTAGAAATTCGGGACCTCCTGACAAAATGTCACCTTGGGTCCCCCCACTTGGATTGCCACTGAAAAAATGTGCTGGGAAGGGGGGGGGGTAATTTTCCCCAAGTGTATTAATTATTATTTTTTGTACTCAGGGGCCGCCACCAGTCTAGGCCCCCTGAAACTGCCAGGGTATCCATGCCCCCCCGATTCCCCCACTCCCAACCGAACACTGCACCCATAGTAGAGCCCCACCCCGCAGGTGTGTTAGCTGCCCGCTAGAGGAGATCAGGAGATCAGGCCAGGATCTTATATACCGCGCACTGCTGTCCCTTCTCCCACTGGCATTGTGAGCCGTTTCTGAATACACTGCGCTATAGCTAAACAGTGCACCTTGTACAGATAGCATTGATAGCATACTGATTTAACGCGACAAACTGCTGAATTAGCCAGTCCTGCTAAATCAATGCAGGCCGGCACCAGAGCAGACATGTGACCGATAAGCTCCTCTCCGCGCTATCGTGTCTTGGGCTCCCTCTGTCAGCCGTACGGGCGACCCCTGGCCCCATCGCGGCCATGACGCCTCCCATGGCTTGTTTAACAAGCTCGTTACTGGAGGGAGACGGGCTTAATTAGGCCCATTAGGGAAGCAGAGGCCTGATTGGGCTAATTAGGCATCCAGCTGGAACAAAATGGTGCTGATATGAAGGCCCGACTGGACTGGAGTTGGCAAACCCTGAATGATTTATATTTCTATATGACGTCCAAAGGGATGTACGTGCACAGAGGATTAAAATCGCATATATGTGCGGCTGAGCCGACATCCTCTCCCTGTTTGGTCCAGCTTTCTACAGCTTTCTATGGCACACTACAGTTTTCATCCTGGAAAATTCTTCTCCGGTGCCGGTCAACCCATTAGATGACAAAGGCGTAGGGTGACCAGATAATCCATGTCAGGGAGGATAGGTTGAGCCAGGACAGAGTTTGTAAACTATCATGTCAATTAAAAGCACCTGCATTTCACTTCAGCACAGAGTTTTTGCTGCGTGCTGATTGGTCAGTCTCCTATAATCATGCAGGTGTCACTAATGTTAATGTGATACAGCCGAATGAGTCTTTCAATCAAGGATACAAACCAGGTAAAGCACAAGAAGAACTGAAATATTTAGCCGAGTACAAGGAGCCTTTCAGTTTTAAAGCAGTTTGTAAAACCTGAGGTAGCTCAAAGCGTCCTTCCTACATAAGTGGGCACCTAGGATGCCATTATCTTAACAAGCCAATTTCACTTTGTCTCAGACAGGGGGCGCCAGCAATGAAACTTGCCTAAAGCTCCCTGTGGACATTGATTGGTACAGCCTCCCCCCCACCCCGTACCCCTACTATATGGGATACGCTCCGCTGTCCTGTACTGGAGTAGCTGTTATGGAAAGCAGATGGGTACAAATGTATAAATTAAGCTATAGAATAACAAAATCTCAGTAGATACATTTATCTCACAAGCAGCAAGACATATATTTCAATGTAATTTGTATTTAAGTTATGTGAGACTCGAACCTACAGCTTCTTTTGTAAGTTTGGACCCTGAACCCTTACATCACCCCCTACTCTAATACCCTCTGTCACTTCAGCACAAGCGGTTCTATGACTTAATTTTCTCTGGCCAAACCAACCTGAAGTTAAGGCTAATATTTTCAAGACTATATAAAGCCTGCAATGTTTTTTTTTTTAATCTGAGAAAGGGACAGATTTATTCAGCTCACTGTGCCAAAGAATTCCAAGTAAATACAAAGCTTAAATATTTGCAATAGCCAAGATGTTTAGCTAATTAAAAATAAAAGATAACATCAAACTCGATTTTCCTTCACTAATTATTTGCCTTGGCAAGCACTCCATTCCAATCGCGTTCCAGAAATCACGGACATTCTCAGTGACTTGGGAAAATGAATTCAGAATGAGTCGTACATGGCCATTAAGGATTTTATTTCAGCTAACAAAAAGAGCACATGATTGTCTGTGTTCTGTGATCCACGGTTTCCTGACTAACTACAGATGAACAGATCCTATCACCTTCAACGCATTTCTCTAGATGAATCATTCTGTTACTAAAGTAAAAAAAAAAGGCTCGAAAAAATGGTATTAATATTAAGATAAATTTAGTATACTTTGTACTGATAATTTTCTTCGCAATCTGAACTGAGCTCTGTTTACCATGAAACCAGTTCATATGTCACAAGCATACATTATAGTGCTATTATTTGATGTGTAGATTGTGTAGAAAAGAACAGGCATGGGATAAACCTTATGAGCTAATTTCAAAACAAAATACACATTTCAGCTGCTATTTTAAATATTTATTCTCCAGGGTCGCCTATTTCTTTTTATTAAAATAAGAACTTCCCCCGGCTAATGGATAAACTTAGTCTGCCATGAACGAGAGCTTGACCAAACATTTTATTTAGCTTGCACCCATGCGTCCATCCATCCACCGTCAGCTCTTACCCCGATCAGGGTCACGGTGGCCTGGAGTCTGTCCCAGGCAGAGCAGGGCGCTGTGCCACCAAGGCGCCCTAAAATCCGCTCTATTTGCTTATTTTTGATTTCGGGCCACGTCTACAGATCGGTATGAGTGATGGAGGGAGCGACACCGTGGATTTGGAATCGGGGGCAAAAGAGGTGAAAACCGTAACAGACGCAGCTGAACTTCTGATGAGCGAAAGTGTGCACTGCACATGCCAACTGTTTATAAAGCCATTTATCTGTCGCCGCGGAGACCCTGGAAAATTGGTCGAGATCCCTACCCGCTGCACTTTTCAGCTAGGTCGCGTTTTCCTTTTTGTCATTTCCGGTATCTCATTTCCAGAGTGTCACTCCTTCCCGACTCGGTGAAGCCAAACCTGACAGCAGACACTTAAGGACCCCCGTTATTGGGTGGGGGGGGGGGGGGGGGAAC
>JAODLC010000054.1:4263224-4274612 GCA_026781145.1 Hippopotamyrus pictus | reverse complement strand
ATCAGGAAGACTATTCCATACTCTGACTACACGCTGTGTAAAGAAGTGCTTCCTTAAATCCAGTTTGAAATGTTCTCTCGCTGATTTCCACCTATGGCCACGAAAACTGCCTTCTGCCAACCTCACTGTTAATGTTAACCCCCAGAACCTCCATTACTGCGCCGCGGACGAACAGATTCCCAGACTAATTGTCATGCAGAGTACGGCGTCATTTCGCACATTTTCACTCTCAGGCACTACATGCTGATGCTTTCAAGCTGCATGTGATTCAGCCCGCTGACAGTTTTCTCTTAATTTCATTTAGACTGAATTATTCAGCCGCAAAAGTCCAAATAAAAGTAATAATAAATAAAAAAAAAAACCTCACTGAAACATTTTTGACAGCTGCTATATATAACAGTCAGTGGGTGGGTTATTGCAGGGTGAGTGAATGTCCCAGCATGCACTGGGGCTGGTCTGTGCGTGACATGGGACACTGTAACAGAAACAGGGCTGTGCCAAATGCTAAAACCTCCGTGGTTAAGTACTTGTGGCAGCAGTGTTAAAATCACCTGTCTGAATCACCTGTGATCACTGCTGTCTGCTTTGGTACTCAGTGAAGCCTTAACCATGTGCCTTGCTTTAGTCCTCCTAAGGAACTTGAACTTGCAACCTACCGGTTCAATTTAAGAGTGAGGGAAATATTAGCCTGATAAGATATAACGGGGCTGTCCAGCTCAGCATTATAATACCCCCCCGCCCCAACCCCATCTCCCAGCATACGGTGCGTGTGGAATAGGGCCATCTTTATCCCGGGTTGGTCGAACAGCATCGGAGCGGGAAAATGGCATCGCTATCCACAATGCCCAAAGTCCTCATTAGGCAAGCGGAGCGTGTTATGGGGTCAGAAGCACTCTTAGGCCAGATAACTATGTCCTGCCAGAAGATGTTATCTCTACCCCCACACAGCCCCAACAAACACACATTAAAAATCAAGCCAGGGTCTGGTGGAAGAGACTGAAAGTGAGTTTATTTACTCAGAGCCTCCATTAATTTTTTAAATCTGATTTACTGGTCAGAAGGTCTGACCTGCAAACACCCTTACCTACCTCCCTTCACATACAAGGCCCTAATAAACCTCTCAAAAAGAACTCTGTTCACACTATTTCACATTTCAATTTGTTACTTGAATGGGTCAGGCCCAATATGAAACCGCATAATGTACCTTTTAGCAATGCTAATGTTTTCTTTCTCTAACCCAGACATACATTACGTAAGACGCGAGGGAGAGGATGGTGAGAGATCTTTTCAAACACGGTATAATATAATGCGTTAGAGCTAGTCTTGTTGAATAACGACGTCCTGGTTGGAGTGACCTTCATCAGTCGATGAGGTCGTCATAATCACACTGGTTCTTACTCACATTAATGAGCCCCTTATACATAGATTAATTCTGACACGATAAAAGTCAATTGCAAAGAGGATGTTGTATTGAACTCCTGCCTCAGGAAATTAAATATGTGTCTACTTCTGTTTGGGATTAATAATGGGCAGGTTTGCCACTATGATTTGTTGTAATGCTCATGGAAACGTCTAAATGTCACGTCTCAGTTCTAAAGTCTACATCTTCATTTCTTCATTATGCAAAACACTGTTTTTCTTGCATAATAATATAACATGATATATTTATTCTGAAATTAAGTAGGTTAGAGTTAAAGCGGCTCCCACAAATCATAAATACCTTCAAACGATATTTCCTGCAGGTTTTCCTGAATGTTAATGCTGCTTCCTGATGAGGGTAGAGAGTGGACGACTTCCAGTGTGCCAGGAAACGCCATTTTGGGAAACTTCCCTCTACATCTGGGGGCCAAACGCTATCCAGAGGGGCTAGCAGGGCATTTAGCTGCAAACCCGGTCAGTTAGGATCACATTAGATAATTAGCTTTTTGAGCTCAGTTGGGGTTCTATGCTTTGTGATACAGACTCATGTGTTGCACTGAAAACTCACACAGAAATTAATCAAATATAGATTGTAGTGCATCCACCACAACCTTGGAGCCCGACCATCTATTTAATGAATCTGTCTCAACAACAGAACCAATAGAATTTTGCTTTGGACTCCCATAGATGCCAAAAGGCAGAAATCTAAAACCACAGGCTTTTAAGTGCCCGTCCTTCTCTGTCATCGCTGAGTTGGCGCTGTCAGTCCCTCTTGATGTAAATAACCCCTGACTGGGAAGCAGGACAGAGAGGTCTGTAATGGGAACAGCTACCCGCAGTAGCCCATGAGAACCTTGACGCACGGTGTGGAAAAATGATGGACGTGAAGAGTTTCGCTCTCCTCTGGGTTCCCGCGTTTGCGTTTTAACCCGTTAAATCCCCAACGTTGCCGACTGAATCGCTGGCAGCGCCACAAGCTGACGTCCCAGAGGACCTCGCGGGGGGGGGATGAGAACTTCTAGTGTGAAATTGCATCTTGCAGCTGGTGAGAGAACCTGCGCTGGCATGCCTGTGAGGTAATTAGTGCTGTAATTGGAACAGATAAACACATCGCAGCTCCAAATACATGTAATTAGCATTAGGGTAAGGGCCTCACCAGGACCATCTCCTTGCGTGCAATGTGCCTGTTAAACTCAACAACAGACAGGACTGTACTTTAAACGAGGTTACACACGGCCATTCCACCCCGTGTTTCTCATGCTAAAAGATAAGGGTGTTATATACACTGCTATGTACGATAAGGCTGTTATCAATCTGGCTGATTAATTGGACACACTTCACCAAATATGTGTGTACCCTATTTAACGTTTTAGGGTTGCATTCCTCTTTTCAACGCGATACTATTTCGGTGCAACAGACATTCCCAAGCGGGGAATCGGGCACAGCAGTCAATCTCCGCTCAGCCCCGGAGATAAGAGCGCAGTTAAGCAGGGCGCTTCAAGGGACCGACAATAAAACCCGTCTTTATGCTGCATCCAGGAAATTTAGAGCCTGAAAGTAAATGAATCTTTCCCGTGAGAGTCAGTTTAACTAAAAACAGAAATCGGAATTTAATTATTGAAGACCAGCGTGAATTGCTTTGACAATAAATCAGTACTGCCTGATTTATTTACCACTGCGCGTTTTCGCCGTGCGTCGTTATGTGCGTTTTCCCTTAATTAACTAGGTTTATTGGTAGAAAGACACCATTCTATTAACTATTAAACAGCTTTCATGGTGCTTTCCGTGATGTATATCAGAGGCACACGGAAAACAGGCTTATTTTTAACCCCTATAAAATTTATTGTTTACCTATAACAAATAAAACGCCTCTATCTCTAGAATGTATTACAGATTAATACATTTGAATGCATTCATACATTTATACATAGCTTACACCAGCCGACGATCTATATCTTTTTTTTCCTGAAATTAGGGGTGAAATAAGTTTTAGAATGTTAAATATTAAGTGCAAGTCATACATTACTCACAAAGTTCCTTTTTTGTTAATATGGCCTGCTTTTATTACTAGTGCTGCTACTTTTATTCTCAGCAGCGTTAAAGATGACAACAATAACATTGATAATAATAATAATAATAATAATAATAATAATAATAATAATAATAACAGCGGATTGTTTTGTTTAAATTATTCAGTTTCAATTATTCTGACCAATGTAAAATAATTTTCAAGAGAATTGCGTGTAATATTAATGCCATTAATTTCAACATTTTGAATTTCAATAAATTTCAAAAAAGATTATTTTTCTGACTACACACCGTGGAACAAAAATTGTATTTTTGTAATAATGAAGGTGAGTTTCTTACCTGATTTCTAAGAGGATAGGGGCTCTATTTTATGCGTAAATACGGATGAAAAACGCGAGTGTATTTCAATGTATATGATCTTAGAGGGGGTTCAAGGGGTAATTTAATTATCACTGGGGTAATTACTTTAGTAGATAAACGATGGTTTAATAAATATTTTCACAAAAAAACTACACTTTAAACAAGTATACCGTGGAGGCATTGCAGGACCATTCTCTTAGGGGGTTCCTATCCAAATTACGCACATACTTAAGCGCGATCATACACTCAAAACCAAGCGTCACATACCCAGAGGCAAAACGAAGAAGAAGGGTAACCAGCAGAGGATGAACACTCCGACCACGATGGCCAGCGTCTTGGCAGCCTTTTTTTCTCGGGAGAATTTCATCAGGCGCACCGAGACAGAGCTCCGAAACGGGTGGTTTTTGCTCTTCGCGCTCGCCGCCGACTCCTCCAGGACGCTCCGGCAGTGGATGCGCAGCACCACCTCCATTGACTTGTTTCTCTCCCGCTTGACTCCCGCTTCGAGACTCTTGGTAGTCCTCCTGGCCACCACGTACACCCTGAAATACATCACCAGGATGACCATGAGCGGGAGGTAGAAAGAAAACAGCGAGGAGAAGAGAGCGTAGCCAGGCTCCTCGGTGATGCTGCAGATGCTGTCGTCCAGAGGCGGCGGTTCTTTCCACCCCAGAAGTGGCCCGATTGAGATCACCATGGAGGACAGCCAGACCACCACTAGAATGACCCCGGCTTTTTTCTCCGTCATGATGGTGGGATACTTTAAGCAGTACTTCACTCCGATGTACCTGTCTATGGAGATGATGCAGAGGCTCATGATTGAGGCGGTGCAGCAAAGCACGTCCACAGCTGCCCAGATGTTGCAGAACACCCTGCCGAAGACCCAACACCCAAGCACTTCTAAAGTCGCCGAAAACGGCAGAACAATTATGCTCAGGAGCAGATCGGCTATGGCCAGGTTCACAATAAAGAAATTAGTCACGGTCTGCAAGTGCCTGTTGCAGACCACGGACAATATGACCAAAATGTTCCCCACGATGGCTATCAAAATAAAGACGGAGAGGAAGACTCCGACGGCGATGAACTCAGTATGAAGTGCGAGGTTTGTGCAGGTCGTGTTGCTGATGTTCGCGAAAAGTTGGTCCAAGAAAGAAAGATTAACGGCGTTGTTCGTGTAGATCCCACCATAGCTCTCGTTCATCGGATTAGGACGGGTCATTTTAAAACTCCATGCAGAGAACTTTTAGATGAGCTACTCTGCGACCAACGACGTGTAGCCATTCACAACATGCCACAGACATGCTGTCTAGCATGTGGGCATGAAACGGATATGTACGCACCGTATTTCGTGGCGCAAGATGTTACGCTGCACCATACCGCTGGACCCAACGTCACCAAAACCGTCCATTTCTAATGCTAAAAATTGAAATAAAAAATCACAGTACTTTTACTCCGTTATGCAAAGCGTACATAAACCTGAATCTCAAAAATAAATAAAGTACTTAAACATATGGACGTGTTTTTCCAAATTCATTTTAAAATTTTACGGAATTATTTCAAGGAAGCATCCTGGTTTCTAATTCTCTAGGTGTGTTGCTTTATTCAAAGTTCCCGTGTGCGACATTGTCAGGTGTGCCGATGGTCTAAAAGAATTATGCCTAGCAAGAAAAGTCCCAACCAATTTGCTGAGCCACCGATTGCGCTCTGGCTGCTCCAGGTCTCCTCCTACCAAGCAACGAGGGAACCGGTGACGCGTCGACTCTTAATCGCAGCTCCCCAGATTGCCACAAGGGGTCGCTACCTCCCCGGTTTATTCCCCCGTTCCCCCGCCTTACATCAGAACAGTGTGTCTTTAGTTTACCTGTCGTGTGTCCCTCAGTTTTATTTGACCATTAGGTATCAACCATCTTAAATAAACAGAATAGATATAGTGCGCTCTGGAAATTAACAGTTTTTATATATGCTTTCAGGGGTTTTGTTCTTTTTGGAACCTCTCCATGCTGTAAGCAGCTTTTTAAGATCAAAGGGGTTTATTTTATGGACCTTTTGATAATGAGAAGATTCAAATGTTCTTAATGGAGCATTCAGGGCCACGTTTATCAAATCAAAGACACATTTTAATGAAGTCGCTGATAAAATATCTTTAAATTCACTGTGGATATGTGGCAAGTATCATTGACCCCGTAGAATAAAATAAAAGCATCCTTCATCCGTCATTACAAGAAATTTGTCTATCCAGAAATATTCATGTTCATATTGAAAATGTTAAGTAGCAGCTAGATTATGTATATCACTGTACCTCACGTAATAATACAGACATTTTCTGTCAGAAAACAGTCAGTCTTCCGGTATATAAAAGTACAAGATTATATAGTAGGTATGTAAAAATTGCATTCAGGGGGTTTCAAAATATTACATGCTTAATTCTCATGTTCTGCTTCTGCTTTGAATAAACGTGATGCTCTGGAGATTTCCATAGTTCTGTGATGTGATATTGACCATAAATCTTTGGGGCCATATAATGAATTTAAGAGTAACTTTTTGAAGACTTACTGTTTCCATTTCGAGCTCCCTATAGGGAGGCATCAACACAGGTCCATCCGTTGTCCATGAGATCATAGAAACAGGGACACTAGGTCCTAGGAATAGAACTACTAATATCGGGCTACAGAAAATGTTTAACCGTTTCAATTTTCTAACACCCTGGAACTGTATAGAAAATTGCATTATTAGACAGACGAATTTCTTCTGCTTATAGGATTACACAGTTTATTTTGATAATAATGAGTAACGTTCAGATCTGGATAAGGTCTTCTGATGAATAACTCTTGATGAATTAAAAGGTATTTAAAACCGCCCTTTTACTGGTTAATTTAATCGTGCTGGTTTATTCTTAAGAGAGTGATAAACAGAGAATTACCGAAGCACTATGCAATAGCAACAACAAGCTACGGAGAATGGGAAGGAACAAAGCAGCGGGCAGATGTATCTAAGCGGCCCGTATTTAGACGAGATCTTGAGGCATAAATATCTAGCTGACGGCATGCAGCTGCCGCACACTAAGTCTGACTACAGGGACCTGTCTTTACGAGCCACTGGGGCCACGGGTCGAGAGGCTAAGAGGGTAATCAGTGGTGACTTGTGGGCGGGAGGTCTGGGAAAATATAAGAAAATGTAAGTCGCTAGGATACGGTGTGTCATGGTGTGTGTGCTGTGGATTCTTTTTCTTTAACCGGAGTGGGAGCATGTGTTCACCAAAGCGGCACATATGAGGGCTGAGAAAACAGGCCCGGGACACGCCGTTCACCTACAGATGTGCTGCAGTTCGCTGGAATGAACCATGAAATGCTGGTTAATCGGAACAAAAATCTGTGCAGACCCCCTGCTCTCCCATATCTGGATCCAACGTAAGTTAAATCATTTCAACAGCTTCAAAATAAGGTCTAGAGAGAATGTAACTATACGCTCTTCAGCTAGGCCTATTGGACAGGTGGAGTAAGATGCTCCTGTATTGCCCATACAGTATTGCAGAACCTTTGACATGAACTTCAAGGGAGGTTATGCAGACCTCCACAAGATATATGCCCGTTTCCCAAACACACACAACACACACACACACACACGCACACACACACACGCACACACATAACGAAAAGTGTACCAGGTCGTATCGGAGACGCTCAGAGCTGATTACTGGCCGTGGCTGTAAATAGGCCTACACACCATCTGACCTGCATATGTTCATTAAAGATAAGATAAACTTTACTGATGCTGGGTGAAAATCTTATGCATACAGCAGGGATGAAGATTTGCAGACCCATCTGGTCTTGGAAACTGAAATTTACTTCGGGGCCCTTGACTGATGTTCGCATCCAGAAACCCAGTTGAACACACAACTTTTATGAATGAGTGAATAATAACTGAACGATTCACAGACTAAGGTGCATTCTTTATATAAACGACTGAGCTAACAATAACAAATATAATGTATTTCATCAATTAATTTCTTTGTCAAAGGGAACGGAAACTTGTTTATTTCCCTATCAGTTTGCCTGCCCCGCTGTCAGTGACTTCCGCATCACCGTTCCTACACCCAAACTCTCATTTCTGGATCCTTGTTCGTTACCTTTCCAATCTCACTCGAGTCATGGTTATCCATAAAATACGGTTTTGTGACACCACTTGGGCACCAGGTCTGATCGTAATAATAAACATGTAGTCCTTTTGGCTCGCTGCCCCCCAGGGATGCTTTAGCCGTTCCAAAAACGTTAAAATCTCTCCTTCACTCAGTCTACTGTTTTCCTCGCTGTCCTATACCTGCTCTGCTTTTATTCATGCACAAGTTAATGAAGCATTATTGTGGATGGTGCCTTTGCCCCACGCTCCCTTTCTAAATATATACGCACCTCCGTCGCCTCTTACACCTAATTCATCCTTTCCCTCCACCCCCTGAATATTTTTATGTATTCCTCTCTTCATTTGCGGAGCGCTTACTTGCCAAGTGAAATATGTAATAGATTTATGCATATGTTAATAAAACGAGCCGGTGAGAAATCATGAATTGCGCTGCATAAAGCCCTTAACTGCCGCTGGTGAATCGGACTGGCTGGGAGGCACCGCACCGACTGCCAAGGCCTTTCAGCCCAAGTCTCAAAAAAAAGGAGAAATTTTGAGTTTCACATTCTGGTTTGTGATTGCAGCTTTTGTGGAATTTGAATACAAGTTGTTCTTGCTCTCTTAAGAGGTTTATAACTCCTTTAACCGTTTGCATGTAAGCAAGTTCCTGCCTGGCATCTGTGTCCTATCACAGTGGTTGTGATCATCTCGAAAGCTCTCAAAGAGTCCCCCTCACAGTTTCCTGTGATAAATGGGAAGATCTGTTTTCATGGCTTTGGTCCAGTAAGTAGGAATCCAAACTATTTGCTGCAGTTATGGAGTCCTGTTCAGTGGTGGTATCAGCACAAAATGCCCGATTTATAAATGCAACTGAACACAACGTGTCACGCTCATAGCGTGCATTTCGTTCTCACTTGTGCTGTTCGTTTACCTTATTTAATTTTCTTCTGAGAAATCAGAATAGAGTTGCATATATTTTCTGTAATCAGTTTTATTATGGCGCGCAGCTGCGACCTTGTAATTAGTATTGCAGGTGCGCATGAATCCACAGGTGCTCAGTTGTGTGGCACACATGCATGGTGGTCGCTGTTCCTGGTGCCCGTCATGAAACCGAAAGTTCGACTTCATTAGGGCATATACCAAAAGGAAAAGTTGTCCATTAGACTGTCAGATCTCTAGATTGCAGGGCTGGACGAACAGGCAGACCTTGACCCCAGATGGTCATGAAGAGGTGGTGCTGGATCCAATGGGGAATGTCAGGCGTTTCTTACCTAAATGAGGAATGTGGGGAAAACGTCCTACTGTCTGAGCTGTGCCAGTGATGAAGTTATGAAAGAAGTGAAGAAAAATATCTGAAATGCAAATAATACACAATATTCATGTCAATGTAGACTTGTTCATCGCTATGATGCCCATCCATTTTTTTTGCTGGTCCTGATTCTCCTCTTCATCTGGTCCATTGTCTGCTCGTCTAAGACTGCTTAGCTTTGGTCATTTGTGCTTCAAGTGGAAGTTCAGGATTGATTTGACCAATAATCTGTCTGTTTTCCTTGTATGTGGCATTCTTAAGTCTTTGCCAGCACCACAGTTCGAAGGCATCGATACTCTTCCTGCACTACCTCTGTTGTCTAGCTTCACACCCAGAAAGTCACAGAAAGTACTAGATTCTGAGTGCAAAGCAATTGGTTCAGAACAGCTTCATGGGCAGAAATGTAGAACTATAAGCTATTTTTTTTTTTTTTTTTTTCTAAAAGGGAGAGGGAAACTGTGAGATTGTCAATATGGCCCATTCTGGTAGTTTAGGGGTATTTGACAGATCGCATTTCCTGTGATAAGACTCACTTGAGTCACTCATTTTGTAGGTCACTTTTCTCGCTTGTCTTTGGAATAGAAAATGTGACAAGGAAAAACCATTCATCTTCAACTCTATGCTATCGCTTTTTTATGAAAAAAAGAAAAAGAAATTGTGACCAATGAATTTTCACAAGTAAATGTCAGTGTTATAAATCACATGGTATAAATCAAGCGTTCTGTCCAATTTGGGGCAGTTTGTGTTTTGCATTGTTTATGCACAATTTGTCTGAAACGGATGTTTTGTTGCCATGCAAAGGAAAAAAAGATAACAAGGTTAAGACACTGGCAAGTGAGGTTACAAAATGAGTTCAGAGACTACGCCCACCCCCAGGCCTGTACCCCCACCCCCAGGCCTGTTCCTCCACCCCCTGTCTCGTGGGTCCTGTAGGCTCTGAACATTGTTGTGTGTCGGGTGCTGACACCCTGCGAGTCAATGTCCTCGCCTGTGCAGCTGCGTCCTGGCGGCGTGACCCGGGCTTAGGGGAGCCAAGGGGTCATGCTGTTCACAGATCAGCCACGGAGAGCAGCGTCCGCTGGGAGCAGCCGGGTCAGAGAGGGCAGCAGCGCGGCTTTACGCCTCTCACGCACACACGCATGATAACACTGACATCCACACACACAGACACACACACACAGTACTACAGACATCCACACACACAGACACACACACACAGTACCACAGACATCCAGACACACACAGATACAGTAACACTGACATCCACACACACAGATATACACACGCAGTAACCCGGCCACACACACAACTTCACACACACACACACACACACACACACAGTACCACAGACATACACACACAGTAACCCGGACACACACACAACTACACACACACACACACACACACACACACACACACACAGACACACAGACACACACACACAGAACCACAGACATCCAGACACACACAGATACAGTAACACTGACATCCACACACACAGACATACACACACACACACAATAACACAGACATCCTTGCACACACAGATACACACATAACAGGCTGATGTTCCAAAGTACAAGCTGGAATGCATGCATAGCTCAACACGACAGTCAAAAATACAGTACAAATGAGCTTTCATAAATAACCAGTGTGACACGTACTATACATCTGGCAGCAAGCAGCATGCGTATATATACACACACACACTCACACACACACACGTAGGTTTCTTTACCTGTCACCGGGGACTTGAAAGTGGTATTTGATCTCTAACTTCACAGCAACGTGGAAATGCATGAAAGATAAAATCAAGCACAAAATTTGTCTCTTTTAGTTTGAATTATGGCATTTTTGTTGGGAGAAACATCCAGAGGAGGATCAAATGAGGCCGTAATGTTAATAAAACACAATCACGCACCTATAAGCTTGCAGCCCAGTGACGATAATGACCTGTGACCACGTTCGTGGGCATCATCCCCCTTCAAAGCGGCGGCCGCGTGATAACCCCGCATCGTTACCGAGGCGATACGGATTTAGGGGATGCAAAGCCACCGGCACTAAAAGCGTTTCTTATGCGAGGCGCCTCTTTCTTGAACATTCCGCCGCTTCATAAATACCAAAGAGCCGGGGTCTATCTCAAAAACCAGCCGTGT
>JAODLC010000054.1:4247112-4263124 GCA_026781145.1 Hippopotamyrus pictus | reverse complement strand
AAACCAGCCGTGTCGTTATTTCACACTGAAACGTCACCTTCGGTGGGGGCGGGGGGGGGGCAGGGATGGGGGTACAGAAGATGGTAAATTATAGATCTGGCCCAGCAGCCGGTCACAGTCACAGTTAGTGTCTTTTTTTACATTATATATTTATAGCGAAATCCACATTTGAATATATGGCGCCCCCAGAACAGGAAGGCCTTTCTAACATATCTAACGGCCACCTTCTTTCCCAGATGGCTCATTAGTGACAAGGGCGCAACAACATAATATCCTCTTTGCTAGCACAGGATCAATTAATTACCTTCAGTCAGACACAATAATTACCGCGCATAGAAATAATTAACTGGGGCTGCAGCTGTCATGCTGACAGTAACTATGGACCTTTAGCGAATGATTTAGAAAGGGGGAGTCATGTGCGGAAGATGGGGGCTTCTGTTGTGCCTTAAGACAGTCAGATATATAACCTTTGTTTAGTAAATATTCTTCCGTAAAATGGTATGTGTCCCAGTGAAGGCCTTTGCTCTGTTACTCTGTTAATTGGCTGTATGATGGTAGGAACATGTCGCTCAGTAAGATTCGCACTGAATCCTTCATCCGCTCTCTGACATTTCAAGCTCCCCCCTCCCCCCAGCTCGAAGGATCTGCGGATAAAGCAGACAGGCACGTTATGAAATATGGCAGGTGCTAATCTCTTAATCTGTTCAGTGGGGAGGGGGGGGGGACACTGTTAGAGTCTACCTTTTCACGTAGCCTCAGGGAGTTCAGATCTGACAGTCTAAATGGGGCCTGGGATGGATGGATGGATGGATGGATGCTTAAATTATATGGAGCATCTCTGGTGTTTGTTTCTAAGTCTGATCAGTGCTTTGGGTGCACCTGATCCTCCAATCAGCGCTTTGGGTGCACCTGATCCTCCAATCAGCACTTTGGGTGCATCTGATCCTCCAATCAGTGCTTTGGGTGCTCTGATCCTTCCATCATGCTGTGGGTGCATCTGATCTTCCAATCAGTGTTGTGGGTCACCTGATCCTCCAATCAGTGCTTTGAGTCCTTTGATCTTCACAGGGACATATCATACCTTTGACTGGGACATGCTGGGCCTGTCAGTTATAGCCATTTTGCTGTGATGGGGTGGGAAGGCTTGCAGGGGGTTTCTTGGACAGAAATGGGGAACTGTATCAGTGGGCACGCTGTGTGGAAACAGCAATCAGTCAGATGGAAGCAGGGTCCTGGCTGGGCGATGTGCTAACAAGCACAGCCTGGCATGTCACAGATCAGACTTAGACACCAGCAAAGTCAGTTTTCCCCAGAATAACACATACGCACGCGAACATCGCAGTGGCTAGTGTCCCATTCTGGCACCCTCAGAACCGTAAGGAGCTCTTGCCACCAGACTTAGCCAAAACACGGCCTCGTGCTCGGACGGATTTCCAAGTCTGGCGGAACATAGATGAAGAAGGAGCGGGAGATTTTCCCTCTGAGTGGGGCGAGTCGAGCACCCCCTCATAACTGGGAGTCCTTCCAGGTGATTTTGCTGGTTCGGAGCTGGGAACGAATTCCGAAAGCAGTGAAAGAATGACAGCGAAATATAAGGCCTTTAGAAAATGCGTCGTGTAGAGTCGCGACTGGTGCACGTTATTAAAGTAGACAAAAATGAAGGGGACGGATAAGGCAGCATGAAAACACAGATGAGCATTTACTGTAGGAGTCCTGAATGCCTCTTTTCAATGACCAATGACAGTTGACTTAGAATTCTGATTTGTAAGAATCCCCCCTCCCCCCAAAGTGGTAATATTTATGGAGGAGACCCCCCCCCCAAACGTATGCATTTTCCAGCTGTGCATCTCAAGGATAAAAATCAGCATTTCTTCTTGTTCCTGAGGTCAGGCAGAGCATTTACTTCCCCCCAGGTATTCTGCCAAACTGCCTCTGGCCCTAAGGCCTGCCAGGAGATAAAGAGACCGGGGAAGCCCTAGGGGATTAGTCTATGAGGTCACACAGGACCACTGCCTGCCAGCTGCGGCGCTTCCATGTGTCCTGCTGCCTGATAAAGGTCCCTGTATCCTGCTATGAAAACCCCTTTAGCTTTTTGCATGGGGTTCAATTCGGCGTGCTTGCCTGCTGCAATGGGATTTTCCGTTTCTTTCTAATGGTGCCACGTCACAAACACACTGTGTTTTCTTCTCTTCATAGTTATTATTTGTATGTCTCCTGTGTGAGTGGGGTTAGGGGGACAGTGCGTGACTTGGTGGGTTAGGACGCAGTGCCTGTCATCAGAAGGTCGCCGGTTCTAATCCCAGGGTTGGTGGAGTGATGTCACTGCTGGGCCCTGAGCGAGGCCCTTATCCCCAAATCGCTCCAGGGACTGATTGACCCGCTTTCTCTAGAATGTAAATCACTTTAGATGAAAGCGTCCGCTAAGTAAATTAATGTTTACTGTAAGTACTCTGGGTTTATCATACAGTTCAAAGACTGTAGTCAGGTAAACTGCTGCTTTTAAATTTTCCTATAATAGGTTGGACCTGTGTGGAACGACATTTCAATACACTGTATACTGTGTATATCGTTGTATTGACAATAAGCCAATCTTAATCTTAATCTTGGACATCCTCCCTGACCCTGTACTTGTCAGGGTCAGTCCCTGCCTGGCCAGTAGGTGTCGCTGGTCACCTCTTTCCTAACATTTTTGTATTGTATTTTGATTGTAATTGACCCACACCTGTCCCTGGATATCTGTGTAGATATATGCCTGCCCTTGCCCTTGTTCCTCAGTCGGCCATTGTATTTGCAGCTATTGTTGCCCTGTGTTTGCTGCCGGTTTATTATGGCAGTTCCTGTGTTGACCCCACCTGAGGTGGACTGTCTATCCTTCATCATGCCCATTCATAATAATACTGAATGGATGGATGGATGGATGGTATGACAGTTGTGTCCATCACCACAGTTGGATTTATCAGGCCAGCAGCTCAGCTATTCGGAGACAAACGCAAGTCACTCCCTGCCATTCAGACTCCGATTAGTGAGAGGTGAAGCATTGATACCTCTCTACGTTCCCTGTTACGTTTCCACATTGTACTTCTGGTCCATGAATAGTCTTATTAGGTTCTTACCCTGTCAGAAATCGTTGTGTAGGTGTTGTACAGCTCTGTCTGCTTCACCTTATTCCTGGGCATTCATCGGAAGCTCATCTAGCTGCATGTATACCTAACTGCCTCCTTGGCAGCCTTATGTTGCCTCAATTGTACATCGCTGTGGGCAAAAGCTTCTGTTAAGTTAAATAAATAAAAAGCGAATGAAAATGCATTGTTCTTGAGAAGAAGGAGGTTTAAGACCTTCGGCTTCCGGTATACTGAGGGGAACAAGGCCTTCGGGTTCCACAGCGACGAGACGAGTTCCTCCTTGGGAATTGATTTTGCCGTTTCCGTCAGATATTTAGCGATAACTTGCTAGGGGGGAATAGCCCAGTCCTGGTACTAAGCCCCCACAAAATATCACTGACCCAAACAGTTTCGACTTTCCAAGCAGAGTGCTGTTCAAATGTTAGGTTCGTACGGTAAGGCACAGCACCTCATTTCCCGCATTAATCAGAGCTGCACGTGAAAACGTGCTTTTTAGAGGCAAAATATAATCCGGTGGGATCGTATGGGGAGTACGGAGCTGGCGCAGCGTGGATGCCACACCGGTGGAAATGACTCACAGCCGTGCCGGTAAATCGCCGGCAATTACTGGCACGCAGCTCGGTAATTGAGCATGGGGTTGCCACGCCGACGTGCTTCAGCGTGTGCTGAGACCAGGTGGCCCTACAGGCGATGCTGGAAAAAGCAGAAAAAGCCTCTCGCACTCGGTGCCATATCGAAAGCAGGGATCTGATTATGCCGAGCCAGCTTCCCGCTGCTCATACAGGTGCTCACTGCCAGTTGTTTTACAAACATTTGTAACATTTAACAAGCATCGTTGCATTTATGGGAAGAAATAAATGTTACGTATTTAATTTCCCGCTCATGGACCGGTGATACATGGGTGTGAGTGTCAGTCGGTGGTTTAATCGTCTCCATTTTTTTAGGAGGTGAGTAGAACGCGCAAACATGAGGGGTTGTTAAAAACGTTTTGTTTTTGGAAATTAACCAAAGCCTCTGCAAGCCCTCCGATGTCCTGCGGCCCAGCAGAATACTGGGGGGAGGGGGGGGGGGCACCCTATCTTAAGGCCAGCAGATTTCTTTACTAAGCTGGACCAACACTTTCCCTCAGAAGATCAGGGGGGCGGTCGGCCATTTTCAGCGTTAGATCAACCTTAAGGTCAGGGAGAGCCCTTTGTGGGGGAGGGATCAGGTCTTGTTTAATTGACTTCACCCTCCCCTCTTTACCTGTATACAGTAAATCGGTATGTTCTATTTTGTTCACTCCCAGTAGCCCGGATCCCCCAGAAACCAGCTAAGAGTGCTACTGGTTTTATTTTTGTCCCAGCTATTGTTGTTTTCATCCTCCTTGTTTTGACTGCCATAGTCTGTCCCACGTCGACCCTTCCCCTGCTCCGTTCCTGAAAAGGAAAACTCCCGTCCCCAGGTCACATGACTCTGGTCCCCATTGTGAAAAGAGTGCATCTCGCAGCAATTTATTTTAGTCGCAGAATGCCACAGTCTTTATCTCCCCCAGTCCAGTGCTCATCTGATTTTTGTCTTCTGAACCCAAAAGAAAAATAAATGATCTGTTACTTTTTCTCACGGAACGTTGGATCATTATCCATCCATCCATCAACCAGTGTCCTGTACTGGACAGTGACACTGAGAGGCCTGGAGTCTATCCTAGGGTGTGCAGAATGCGAGGCTGAGATCCAGCCTGGACAGGATGCCAGTGCACGGCACGGAACATGCATGCAGTCCCTCGCACACGCAACCACATGTTACGGGGCAATTTAGAGACAGCAATGAGTCTATCTGCCTGTGTCAGTGGCTGTCGAAGGAAATGGGGGAACTCTGAAGGATCCTGCAGGAAGACTAATGTTGTGCTTTCAATGTCAAATAAGAGCAGTTGTCTTCTGTTCAGAATAATAGGAGCCTCAAATCCCTTTAGGGTGCAGTGGTCAATCTCCTGCTATTTGTGCACCACAGAGTAACAACAGAGCTTAAAGTACTGCAACAAATCACAGGTAGCGAACTGGGAGATTTAGGCAGGTCACTAAGCGGCACGTCACACTCGGGGTGGGAGGGTTACATTAGGAAGAGGGCTAAGCTCCTGAACAATATCTGTAGTGATGGCCAGTTCACCCCCGGGGGCAGCCCAGGGAAAAGCCTGAAAATCATAACTGTGGCAAAAATGGTTTGTTGATATTGCATCACAAATTTTAATATGAGACCAACAGGAAAGTTCGGCCCTTTTGACCCCATAAATGTAAAAGTTGAGTGTTTTTCATTCCTGTATACTTAAGGGGATTTGCTTTTTGTTAGATTAGGGCTGCAGATTTGCTAGGCGTGTTGTTAAATATTCATTCGATAATTTGGATATTCTGACATATGCTGATGCACACTAATGAATGTCTGGTTGATGCCAAAGTATCGGGGAGTGTCGGGGTCATGTGACGCATCATGTGACACGACACCAAGTACTCTGTATTGTACAGCAATGTTACAGGGGCATCCTCAGCGGGAGCCCTGGTCATGTGACCTAACAGTTCTCCACCTACCTCCCTGCTGACATGCCTGAGCTATATAATGAATAATTTGGCATTTTATTCATGCAAGCAAACTATCCAACCTTCATTGCCACTTGTTTTTTCTATGAGTTCCTCTTGATTTGGACTCCCCCCGGAGGCGGGGTGTGTGTTGGACAGACCCAGTGTTTGCACTCTGTTCTCGCTCTTCTGTTCTCACGCTGGACGTGTGTGGAGTTGAGAGCCCGGGGGCCTCCGCGGGAGTTTTGTAAGGGGGTGCTTGTCCCAGCCCCCCCGGGGATTAGCCCAGAAGTATTTTTAATAATTTCCGCCAAAGAGGGGTCATCCGCTGCAGAACAGCGGAAATGCTCTGAGTACAGCGGTTCATTCCCGGGTCGTGTTCGCAGTGCTGTAGAACCGGAAGCCCGTGACTGGTCCGGCGGAGAGGTCCGGTCTGCTTCTCAGGAGTCCTGGAAAGCCTCTGTTCTTGGGAATGACAGTTTTCAGAATTGGAATCAGAATCAGAAATATCTTTATTGGCCAAATGTAAACATGCAAGGATTTTCCCTTGGTGAGTGTGTCCTGGTAGCAGACAAGAAAATGTCACAGCAGTTTGCACATGAAATTTTGCACATACAATACAAGACTGGGAGGGAATAAAGGGTGAAGTCAACAAAGTCAACAGCCAACGTAAGTAAACAGAGGTGATGCTAGGAAGAGACACAGGATCACGGCTGACCGAAGTGCCAAGTGTCGGCTGTTAGCAGACCAGTTACTGCTGAGGGAGATGACTGTGGGCGAGAAGCTGTCCCTCTCTCTGGAGGTTTGGCTTTGGTGGCTCTGGAAGAGATAAAAATGTAGGTAAAAGCAGCTTTTGACAAATGTACATCAGAAAAAAATGAACGCATTCTTGTGAGAACCTAAATGACAGAACGTGTCATTCTTTACCCAGGAACTTGGCTTATACACAGCTACTCCCAGCCCAGGGTACGGGTGACTTAACCATGGACTGAGGCGCCGTTCTGCTCCTCAGGAATCATGTGGCTCACAGGGGACACAAAGCACTCAGACGCATGTTTATGTTATAATTATTATTAAAGTTATTTGAGCTACGGCTGGTTCAGTAATTGGCAGGTTCTTTTGGAAAATGAGGAGGGAGAAAAGAGTTAAAAGTAAATGCGAAAATTGGGGTTTGTTGTGGTTAATTATGACTCTCATGATGTCCATTAGCACTTTCAGGCATAAGGGCCCCTTTCATAGATGTGCAGTGACGGGTCTATATTGGGGACGCTGTTAACACACTGGCGTCATATTCACATGCTAACAGGCTAACAACTGGTAAACAGTGCTGCCTTTGACCCCGCCAGCCCCCCACCCCAAACAGGCGTTATTCACTAAGAACAGGTCAATCGTTCTGCTATGCGATCTGATTACATAACACACTTCAGTTCACCAGCTCTACCGACGCGGCGCAGCTGTGTGAGGAGAGGGCCACAGAGGAGTTGTGATGGGTGCTTGTCCTTGTTTAGCATTTAGAACATTCCGGGGGAGGGGAGTGCTAAGTGGGGGAGCAGGGCCTGGGTTAGTGCACGGTTGCAGTCGGGTTGATGGGACAGCACAGCTTTTGAATTGTAACGCAACGGACGGACCCCCTGAAATGCAGATCTTGCTCAAGAACCTCTGTGGAGGTCTCATGGAGGAAGAGGGGTCACAGCCGCCAAATGGGTGTAACACAGCAACCCCGCGTTACGGAGACTGAGCGTCAACTACCTATGCTGCAGGAAATTCAGATTTCAGGGCCCAGAGGCTGAATTGCCTCTTTGTTTTGTTCAAACCAAGAGAAACTCTAACGTTGGAGAGCAAACGAATGAAGCCACACACAGAAGTTATTGCATCACAGTGGGATTTTTAACCTGTGTTGGGTCATTTTATGGGTAGCTCTTAAACTGCTGGGAGAATTTATAACCCAAATATTGTCCAAAATAATTATTTTATTTCGCATAACTACTTATACAGTGCAGGGTCACTAGACTAGATGCGAATCTATTGCAGGGCGCACCTAGGCAACTCAGAAACAAGAAGTTTTTCTGGGCGGCAGTGAGGCATCAGAAAATGCCCAGAGCTGGGGGTGGGAGTCGAACACACAATCATAGGACGTTTGAGGCCACAGCGCCATCCACAGCGCCACCTGCTGCTTGAATAAGTATAATTAAACATAACATTGCTAACTATTTGTAGCCAGGGCTGCAGTCCGCTGTGTCAGACTAAGAACCATAAGGGGCTGGGAAGAGAATAAATATGCAGTAAGTGGATGAGCTGGGAAGAGGTGGTAATGTTGTTTTGTGTTGACATGTTGATGTGTAATTGGGAGCTATAAGGACCTGATATTGCTAGAGGGGGTTCTGGTCCTTCAAGCCGTGGAGCCGAAGGGGCGAGATGATGATGATAGCCAACCAGCAGACACCTCGGCGGGAAACCGTGGGAGGGTTTTGTCCAAGGAGGCAGAATTATGGTGTAGGACCTGGACTAGTGAGGACAATCAGAGGGTCGCTTCCCTGGAACAGGGCTTGGTCTGAAATAGCCTTATTTGGATTTTACTCAGATGGCAGGGCATTCTGGGATTGCATGTACAGCAGTAAAATAAAGAGTGTTTGAGGTGCAGATGAGAGGAACGGGTGGTAATGCAGATTCGGATCAGGTGACGATCTCTGCATTGTGTGGGATGAAATATCTCGAGGTAAAGTGCTGTAGCTGTAGTGGAGAGGATAGAGGATGGTGCAGACAGATGGAGAAGAGAGAGAGAAGAAGGGGATAAATATGGATTAGGAGGTCAGCGTATCGGGGACACCTCATGGGAGGACATGCCCAGGGCCATACAGGGGAATGGAAGGCATTATAACCGGATTATCTCCGCCTGGCGGTCTCTTTCTTCGATCCCTCTCCCTTTTCTTTGTTCTTCCCGTACATGTTCATCCAGGTGACGTATTTTAGGGCGTACGTGCTGGCCAGGGCGAGAGAGTCACAAGAAAGACACAGTGCCGGAGCTTTCTAGACCATTCCGTGACCTTTAAGGCATGTGGTTTAGCGAGGACTTGCAGTGATTGTCTGATGGGGGGGGCTCACACTTGAACTTGGTCAAAAGACCCAGTATCCAAGGGAGAGAAAGGCAGGGGGGTGAGGTCATAATATATCAAACTTATCAGCAGAAATTGTTTAACATTTATCTTCTCCAGCATTCCTTACACCGGTTGTAATTCCCCTGTCCATCACGCACACCCACTTGTCAGGAGAGTTCCTCTGCACCTTTATCTCATAATTCACTCATTCATTTGGGATAAGTCTGAAACATGGCTGAAACCGGACATGCTAACTCTAGCATAGCGGCAACCCAGTTCGAGGGCTTCAGTGCCAACCCCCAAACAAATGGGGAGATGGACATGTTTTGCAAATGTGTTATCTCAACAGCCTTGATGCAATTCTGAAGCAGGTGAGGGGGAGGGGTGACGATTTCTCGCCTTGTGTTAATCTCCTGTCTTTTGTATAAGGCTTTGAATACCTGTAATTACAAAAAAACATGCATGCAACTTTGCCATTTTGTTCTCTTTTGGGTAGTTTGTTACTGTAGCCCCCGTCGTTGGTCACCTGACATTTCTGTGTAGTGCCCCCCAAGGCCCCCTGCTGTCACCGTGCTCCACATTACCAGTTTTCTATTGAACATCTAGGCCCTTGGCGTGATTCACTTCCTGTCACACGCATCAAGACAAGCGGTTAAAATATGCCCCCTTTCAGGCGCTTTGCTGATGAATATATTTCTGCTGGATAGAATCGGCCCAAATTCATTGTACTCTAAAGGTGGACAATTAATTCCGTGCCACCACCTTGTCAAATCTTGTATAGGGGTGCTCTCCTTTTCTCTGAAGCTTCTCTCGCGTCTTTGAACCAGTGCACCCTGATGTGAGTCATGACGGGCTGATCGACACCCGCCTTGTTTGTGGGATGGTACTGGCGGCTGTTGGGGGGGGAGGCGCTCAGCATGGGTAGTGCCAGTGATTAATTACCGTGCTAAGTGAAAACCTGCGTTTTGCTGATAATTACATCCAGCACATTGCATTAATGTGGGTCATTGAGAGAGTGGCAAATGCGTAATAGGAAAAGGTGTGTGTGTGTGTGTGGCCACTGCAAATCAGATGTCCCAATGGAGCCATTTTCTCCCACCCCCAATGGCTGCAGATGTATAAAAACTAATCTGGGATCCAGTATCTTTTTCTTTTTAATTTCACTAACAGAAATTCAAAAGAGTGAAAATGGGCGTCCTCAGAGCAATTTTCTTAATCTTTCCACTTGTTTTCCCGTCCAGAATGCCTTCCACCGCAAATCGCAGGAACGGCCAATGAGCCCACATCCCCCCGGGCTGGAATAAGCCATATGCGGGAGATCTCCCCGCGGAACCTCGTTCGGTCCGCTGTGGGGTGGTTTTGACCCGGCTCTCTGAGGCCGCGGCATTGTGTTTCACTCCGCCGGTGACGTCAATGCTAAAATGTTCTATAGCTACCACCCAGGCTAATGTGCAGTCCTGTTTGGAATCCCCAGCGACAAGCACACAAGCTGGGTAAGCCTTTTCTAAGACTTAGAGACTTTCCATCGACTAGTGGGGGAGTCTGCAGAGCCCTTGAGTTTTATGGTTCCTCTTTTCTCACAATCAGAAAGACCCATACCTGTTCTCAGCAACTGCTAGGTGATCGATGGCTTCATTTAATCTCGGTCGGCGTTCTTTCTTGGCGGCTGAATGTTTTCGGGCTGATGGTTTTCATCACGACGCAGAAACTTTATTGATTTCAAATGTGGACGGGGCTATTTTTACGTTGTCAGTTTATGGCCTACATGTGGAGGTGTGCCGCTTTCTGCCTGTCCTGCGGTGATGAAGAAAGCAGGATCTCGTGGGTGAAACAGAGCAGAGGGGAAAACACTGTGCTGTCAACACTTTGACCATAACAAACGATCTTGCTGATTTCATGTAATAAATATCCAGTGGGCTTGACTTTATGGCAATGAAATTCACTCCGACACCAAGCATGAGTAATAAATTCGAAGCCACGTTGTGCAGATATGCTAACATGCTGTACTTTGTAGTAAGTCTTACTATTAAGCGGGGGGGGGGCAGCCATTTTTATTACTAAACAAAATAAATCCATCAGTCGCATCACAAAAATTATCTGGTCAGTATTAGTATGGATGGAAGCTGGTATGGTTTTGTATGTGTGTGTGTGGGATATGTATGTATTACGTTGCGTGGACCAAATGTCCCCTCAATGTGATAAAAACCTATTATTTTGACATTTTTTGGGTACTTATAAGGGGAAACTCAATTTAAAAAAAATGTGTGACAAAGTGTCAATCAAAAAATTAAGAATGCCTAAAGTCTTGTATTTTGTTTGGTTACTTCTGGTTAAGGTTAGGGCTGGGTAAGGGTTAAGGCTGTCATTGTTGGGATTAGGATTTTTCCGATAGAAATGAATGGACAGTCCTCACAAAGGCATGAATACAAGTGTGTGTGAGAGAGAGAGAGAGAGAGAGAGAGAGAGATTGTCCTGGGTTAGACCGAAGTCTAGTCCAAGTTGCACCACGTCCCATGCTCTGTAGTCACCAGGTCTTACTCATTGGTTAATGAGAACTAATAAGAGACATTAGAGGTTGGGTTAATCCCCAAAAATGCAGGACAGTCCCCCAAGCTCACTGATTCTAAATGCTGTCCTCTCCGGTAACGAAGCACAAAGCCGGAATACGTTAACCTAGCTGACATGCGTAAAGGGCGGAGCATTTCCGACCGTTTAGTGGAGTTTATGGTTGACAGTGCAGGGGCAGGTGGGGGGGGGGTAAGTATTAAACATGACCGTCTTTTAGATTTGTGTGTGTTCTTTTCACGATACTCAGCGATCTTGGACCTGCAGTGGGAAAACCGCACATCTGTCTATGGGCAGTTCTATGGTCTTACAGAGAAGGAGGGCAAACTCAGCAAGACGCTGAAGGATTAAGAATTACATTAAACCCATTTCTGTATCACTGCAAATATAAAAAGTACTTAATGTTATTTCGGGAATCTACCCTTTGTTAGTTATTGAAAGCTTTTCTAAAAAGGTGCATTATTTTCCATGAGTACTCAGCATATTTACTTTGACTCATGATTGTTACCTGAGGATTTCTCACCGATTTACCGGCAAACATGTTTGAAAGTGCGCATGACGTAACCAACAGGATGTCAGCTTAAAGCGAGCATAATCAGACCCTCGAATCCAGCTCATAAATGCACTCATTATTCATTTCTTGTACTGCCAAGTCTTGCAAAAAAATGTATTTTTTTGTCCTCATTTAAAAGAGTTTCATTATGGTCTGTCAGTGTGTCGAAACTGTGACCATGGTCTTGCCAAGATTCCAACACACATTATTTGCTGAAAACAAAATTGAAAAAATTAAGATTTAGATGTAGATAGAGTCTATAGTTTAATATAATTTGAACAACATGTAACCTGCCTCATTCATGAGTTTACAAAAATGTTTTGTTGAATTACATATCTGTATTTTTTGTGTTTTTTTTTTTTTTTCTTCATTTTTTACAATAAAACATTCAGTCTTCTGTGTGTGGCACATACGCTAATACATGATACTGATTGTTTTACAAACACATACTGATGTTAGCAATAGCTAGTGAGAGCTTCGGAGCATTGGGTTTCATGTCCTCCATGATGTGAAAATTGCAGATTTCCTGTTCAATAGCACAAAAGTCAAGAGCATAAAGTGATAATAGCAGTAATGGCATAGTCAGTCACTAAGGCAATAGAGATTCAAGATTTCATTACAAGCACTCTCCGTTAAAGCTGTTACATGTTGACGACATCATTAGCGTTATCGCACAGAATCATTATGGCTAGCATCCCATCAGATGTTTAGTTCTATAAAACTTACTTTTGCTGCAACAATTTTGCCAAGGTCCAAAGCGAAAAGTGGTGCGCCTTCAGGTTAATTTTGGTCATCGAATTGGCAAAGTAATTAAGGTTAGGAAGTCTGGCTTCCTGCATCAGTCGTGCGGCTCAAATGACAACCAAGCAAAGTGGAACTTGACAGTAATGCTCATCATTTGGTTTTTGGAATGAAGTATGAAGGAAGTATTCTCAATGCAGTTAAAAGTTTCCTGGGATTATAGCTGGTTAAATGCTGACAGCTCAAGCACATCTCACAGAGGTTAAAACTTTTGAGTCAGATCAAAGTACTTTCAGTTAGCACGCCTGACCTGTAGTGAGGCCTCAGAGAAGCGTCGGTTATGAATGAGGGATGAAAAATGCGCCCAAACATTTCAAAGACAGTACCCCAAGTGAGCAGCTCAAACACATCTCCTGTTGCCTGTGGTGGGGTTACCTCCACTCAAGCCATGCATTTGCATGGGGGCCCCAACATCTGGGGACCCTCTGCTGGTCACAGTCACTACACTATTACGTAAACTCATTCTTTTTCATTAGATGCTGAAGCAGCATGTGCAGCTAATCAGCTAGCTAGCTACGTCCTTCAGACTCTACTCACCAGCCACATGTTTTTGAAACATCGGGGAAGAAACAACTTGCCTGTTGCCTGCCTGTAGAGATGATGGCTGGGGTGGATTAAGGCAGTAAAAATGCAATTTGTCACCGAATTTCTAAACCGCATCAAAGTGAGAAAACAATTATATAACTTGTGTCGAGTAGAGAGATTGTGATTTCCGCTTCATCTGTTACTCGTCGCTGGCTTATGTCCTGTATTTGTAGAAGGATAGTGAAACTAACATTATGTTCAAGACACATATTAAAACCAAAGTACTGTAGAGTGTCCTCAAATTTTAATGGTTCAAAAATAATATTAATAATGCATCCTGGCCTCCACTTTTTCATACTGCTATCATGCCAGAATCTCAAAAAAAAATCTTGTAATGTGTTCATTTCTGCGCAACATGCTGTAAACACTTGTTTTACCAAGAATGCCAGAAATGAGTATTTTTGTTTCTGCCTAAAATACAGATGTGGCTTTCTGGAACAAAAAAACACATGCAGTATTTATTTGGTCTTGAGCACACACAGACCTTGTAAATGCATTCATAGTAATATCACAGTCTTGTCCTAAGGGTAATATATGGTACTTTCAGAAAGAGGCTGGAGTCGTATGATTGATATGTTTCCAGTGTAATGTATTTTGTGCACAAATTGTGTGTTCTGGGTAGAGATTTGGAAAAGAGTTTTTTAAATCTCTGCTCCTCCAGTCCAAACAGCAAGACCACGTAAGTGACCTTGAGGTATCCATATTTTGACTTATTTTGAAGTGCAATTAGCTAAATGTGAAATATTATTAACTGAAAGGGAACATTTCTCTCCAGAAGAATGATTTATTATTTCTGTAAGCATATAATTTACGTTCCTAGAAGGTTCACTGCCCACAATCCTTTCTATCTGACAAATCATGTATTTATTACTACTAAAATACCCAGAACAAAACAAAGGATACAAATAGACGCAGAATCCTAAAGTACAAAACAGGATGCATACAGGATAAATAAAAAAAATTATAAATTACATAAACTATATGATTTATAGAGTGATTGAATTAAAGGTTGGTAACAATTTCTCTGAATGCCATGTCAATAAGAATCTATGATCACATTCATAACACATTATAAACATGGCTATAAACATTTATATAAAGGCATAACACATTATAGCCATGTTTACTATTACAACTGCTTTATGAAACTTTCATCTATAGATACTTTTACACTGCAGTACAAAGCATCATTAATTCTTATACCAACCATTATAATGCATTATGAAGGTATCTATAGTGCAGTAAAGATGAGGAACATTGGAATTGCACTTAGTAATAATGTCTTATTGCCAATATACCATATACCAACCATAATATGCATTATAGTGACCGCTTCAAATGAAATGTTTTATAAACTACACTGGATTATTAATGGTGTGTCATTGCATTAAAAATACATACATTTTTTGTGATGGTATAGTATGCCATTAGATAACAGCATGCTGAAACTGAGTTAATCAAACAAAGTTACACAGTGGTATGCATTTTTGTCATGGACTTGGGTGGTTCTGGCGTGAGGGCGTGGCATGGTGTAGGCTGAGAAGACAGTGGACGAACCACTGGCAGCTCAGGGAACATGGGGGTTTATTTACAGAGCAGAAAACACTAGAAACACTTACAAAACAAACACAGACCACTAAGGGTCAAAACTAAAAAGAGGATAACAATGACTAACTACAAATGGATTAGGGCAACAAGGAGAAGGTAAACGGGCAAAGTACAAATAACACAACTGACATAGAATACTGACATACAATGACCCAGCCAGGAAATGAACTAAGGAAGGAACCTAAGTACACAAGTGAACCAGGTAACGACACAGAAAGACATGAAGCAATTAACCAATCAGGAAGGGGGCAGGACACAAGGACTGGCACAAGAAAACAGGCAACAGGCGAAACTAATAATTACATCAAGGAACTGGGGGATCAAACAGGGAACCTAAGAAACTGACAGAAACAGGGAAACCAAATCTAACACTGGGGAATAACAGACAGGTAAAAACAGAATCACGGGCACAAAAGCAAAAACCAAAACCGAATACAAATCACAAAACACAGAAACTAGAAAAAGTGATACAAATGAAACACTAGGAAACAAGTGAGACTTAAAGCTAATTGTGGTGACATATTTGAAGATGTGTTCAGCAGAAATCTATTAAGGTTTTGGTACGGTAACTGAAGGTACAATACTGAATTAGCTTAAAAGTCATTCATTAGACTCATTTGACGTCTATTTCATACTTCACTCCAAATGAATCTCTCCACTAGCGACTTTAATTTAGTTTAAGTTTGATTGATAAAATTGAGACAACTGGTTTGCTACCTCTTTTTCAAGTAAACTAAACATTTTAATTTGTCTGTTTTCTGTACACCTTTTATAGACTGAAAACCCCTTGCATTTTGGGTAGACTGTCTTAATTGAGGTGTGCTGTCTTGTACTTCGTCAGTTCTGGAAGGCAATAAAATGGATTTCACTGATCTCCCCAAGTCCAGCGGATGACTTTTTGTCCAACTGAACAGTCAAATGTCGCTGCGGCACCAGCTCTCCTCAGGTCAAAGTGTAAAAAACCACAGTAACTGACAAACCATATTCTATTTCTAAATCTCTTTATTTTTAAGGGTACAATGGTAGTGCTTCTCTAGGAAATTGAGTCAGGATTGGAAGTAGGGATGCTCATATTGACCGTTTAACCGTTAACCGACCGAATGAATTTTGACCGATTATTACTATCAGTTAAAC
>JAODLC010000054.1:4180963-4197033 GCA_026781145.1 Hippopotamyrus pictus | reverse complement strand
CGGCACGGACGAGGCCCCCACCCCACTAGCGGGCCCCCCGGAGCCCCGAGCCCCACCCTGCACCCACGAGGCCCTACAGGTCTCATTTTCAGTAAAACACCAACAACCCCCACAGATCAGGATGTACTATACTGTAACGACCAATGTGATGTTGGCCAGCAGAGATGACTCCTTCTGGGCTCTTTTGGATGAGGTTTGTTGGAATCCTGTTTTTTATATTTAGATTTCCCATAAGGAGCTATTAGCCAATTGTTACAATGAAGTCATTTTTTTAATGATTCAGATATTTACAGTACGTCTTGAGTCACTCAAGCGCACAGAACGCCTTCGGCGGATTGCAACTGGAACAAAACACAAACTTTGAAAACTCTGCTGGGGAAGGAAGGAACCTTTTCCCCCCCTCGTACAGAACACTCACAAAATGCTTCCAACGCACCCCCTGAGAATCTGCTGAAGGCGGGCTGCCCGTCCACTGTGCTTCATCATTTCGCTACCCGGGTCCTTCACTGAGAGCACCTCAAGCATTCGATACAGCCCTTTGCGCGCCTATCACTTGAAGTATTGAAGTATTGAACTGAGAAACCACCAGCCATGTTTCAAACTTGTGAATCTTAAATGTGAGAAAATTCAAAGAGAGTGAGTGCCGTAAGTGTTATGGGTGCTTAGTCCGTAATCCCACATAATGCAGATTACATGTAATGCATAGTACATTTTTAAAAGAAAGTTATAGCAAAAGTAGATGTGTAATTAAAAACCTAAAAAACAATTCAATTCAAATTTTATTTGTATAGCTCATGTTGACAACATTACATTGTCTCAAAGCGCTTTACATTATCCCTGCCCAAAGCCCCCAGTGAGCAAGACAGAGGTGACAGTGGCAAGGAAGAACTCACTAGAAGGAAGGAACCTTGGGAGGGACCAGATTCAGTTCAGTTAGTCAGAAGGGAGAAAACGTAACGTTACACCTTACAATACAGAATATTACATATAACCTCATCCCTTCAGGCACTGAAAAGGACTCCTGGAAAATAGAGTGGATCACTGATTGCAAGTGTAATTATTAATGGAACCAGCTGTCAGCAGAGTCAGATGGTCCAGATTCTGGAGGAAGGGGGTCTCTAAATGCACTGTGGAGGATGATTGTGTTGGGAAACCTGCAGTCACTGCTGGACAGTGTCACAAGTCAGGTGTCTCCAGGAAAATTCAATTCTGCTATAAAGATCTCCAGATGTTTTGGGTCTGAAGCTCAGCTTCTTAGTTCCTCCTGCACCTGACATATCCTGCATGGGGGTGTCCTTCCATTACATCTCCATTTCTGCTGCCGGGCCAATCTCAAGGCCCCCATCCTAATGACAGAACCTCTACACAGCCCTTTTGGGCCTGCTCCTACTTCGGGCTGAAATGGAGAACCTGCAGAAGCTCGCCGGAACACTGCTGCTGGGAAGGGTTCTCGCTACCTTGCACCCAGGTTGGTCCCTTAGCCAAAATGATCATCGTACCGCTTCCTTTGTTTTTCAGTCCTCCGTGTAGGAACTTTAATATAAATAATCCGCCCGTCAGATTGACCTTTTACTTTTATAGATTGGAGGTCTATAAAAGAGAACAAATGACGATCCCGTGTAATTCTGGCTCCAAAGACTCCCTGTCACAGTATCACTCCACTTTATGAAACAACGCAGAGCCCATTTTTCAAGTCCCTGGTACTTGATTCAGCTTTCCTCCTGAGCATGCTCCTTACTGAGGCGCTCTGATATGGATTCGTGCTGCCTGCGATCCTCCACGTCTCCGTCCAGATTGCCAGGAGCTCTGAGTGATTTCACTTCAAACCTAAGTACACAGCGACTTTCAGCAGACCATCATGCGAGGGTGCATAGCACGGGTCGCTGCGTTCCGAACGCCTGCCCCAAACCAAACACCATCCATCATAACAACGTGAATTCATTCGTTTCAATTAGTGCATTATTTCAAGATAATTTATTTGCAGTGTGAGTTAGGTGGCATAGTTTGTGTGTGTGTGGTTTTTGTTGAATTCTATCAATGAAGTGATTAAATACTGCCACAATGTATTCTATGTAATAAATCACAGGTTGAGCTGTGATTTATGTCTTTAAAAACTGCAAGATGCCTCTTATAATTTACCAGCAAAAGATACGTGTTTACGAAGGCATGGAGTAGCCATACGATGTCCTACTGCCACCGTCTTCCCCGGGAAACTTTCTTTCTATGGAATGAAAATCCGAAGCAGAAATGTCGACTCGTAAGACATTGCTAATTTAGCGTGAAACTGAAAACAGTAGCAGCCGTAAACATTAGCCGCAAACAGAGCTCATTTCATCGCTGGTCCTTTCAGTAGCCGGTGGTATAGCTGAAGTTTATATGAATAAACATAAATATTGATCTTTTTTATTAATCGGCGCTCTTGATTCCCACTTGTGATTCAAGGTAATTTTCGGCGTGCTCGTGGAGCTTATCGCTCAGCAAAGGTTTTCAGATTAAGTGCCTCTCCAGTGTTCAAGGTTTGAGTGAGGGAGTAATTACTGCTCAGTTCTGACGGCGGAGGAAGCTACTGTCCTACACCTGGAGGTGTTTAGCTCTTCTGGGGGGCAGCAGCCTTCCTCAAGGTAAATCGGAATTCTAGAAGGATTCCATTAACGAGAACGGGGAAACGGCACTCGGGTAAGGGGTCAGCCAGGGCACATGAGTAAATCAGGCATCCAGCAGACAGATACGTCCCCAGAACGTTTTAATGAGCATATTGTTGTTCTCACCTTGCCCCCCCTGGGCCGGACCCGGGACCGATGATGGATGCGGTCTCTGTCTCGGCATCCGTGGTTAAGACATAGCAGAGCTACCCTGGAGGCTGAGGGGAGAGAGTCCATTTTTAACAAGGTGGGGGGGGGGGGGTTGATTTTGGCAAAGCTGGACACTGGCGATTCATCCCAGTTGTTCCAGGACACGTGCAACACGTTCACAACACCTGCAACAAATACACAGCGCAGAGTTTGATGCCACTGAATCCCCTTTCAGAGATTCGGTGGAGGAATTTCTTGGCTGAAACATAACTTATTTTGACCCTAGAAAAATAGCCACACGGATCCCTGACACTCAATCGAGATGCGCATTTATTCATGACCAGTATGGCCTTGTGTTTGACAAAGAGTGTGCCAGCTCTGAAGGGTAACGCTCTCAGGTCAAGGCTGTGTGTGTTAGTAGCTGTGGCTGTGAAGATATGATTCCTCCGTGACATCACATGACACAAGGGGGCACCGCGATTGGACGGCTGAGCAGTAATACATCCAGCATCAGTTTTATTCAGTCTACCTTGACAGGTTCACTCGATCCCTCATGCATTGTATGATTATATTTGGAATTCTTAATTCCAAGGCAACAATGTTTTGCTGGTAAATTCGAGGGAAGCTGCCAAGCTGCTTGGTGGAAATCAGTTTAGCTGATTCCCCGAATCAGTAGGAGGATGCTGGGCGGGCAGGGGGGGGGGGGGCAGTTTGCTGTCCTAACCAGTGCTCATTAGAGACCATGATGGACTGGGCTCCTGGAAAGGTGAACTCCCCCCGCCCCCACCCAGCGTGGGCTGCTCCAACTCCAGCGATGGGCAGGCGGCCTCTTGTCATAGCAAACAGCTCGCTAAAGGGACCTGCGTAATAAATTGTGCCCACGCATAATTGCTGTCATGCAAATGACCCGGGAAGACTTCAGTCTCCATTGACAGCGTTTGGGCTGTGCGGGCATAATTTTATGCACTTAATTAGGGATGATAAATTCCTCATTTGCATTCCAGAGTGTTCAGATTTATACATTATTCTGTTGGGCAGATACTGTATATATTTTTAACCTATACTTTGGCAGTGCATAATTTGTTCTCTTATGCGGTTATAAATTATACCGTTTACCTTCTTGTGCTAGGAAAGCCACAGGGATGCAGAGGGACCACGCCCACTGTGATCTGACATCCAATCGGAATTCAGCAGCTTAATAAGACACGCAGTGCCCTTGACTGCCCATCGGAGGTGATACTGAAGAGATAGTTGAGCATTGTGTCGGTATTCAGTGAGGTGGGATTATGAGCGACTCCCCGGAGGATTACTCAAGAAATGCGTGGAAACGGGAAGATGATTCCCGCAAGGTTCTGCTTAGTCGCTAACAAGAAGGTGGGATCAGCTGAAGGATCCAAAGGATCCAAAGCTGTTCCTCCAGGGTTTTGTTCAGTTCCCTATAATCTACCGAGCTCTTTCATCTACACTGTTGCCAGAGCCTTTGTCTGCTTGGCAATTCCATGAGGCCTGAGTGTCTGAGTCGTGTCTTTGTTCTGCTTTGTTCCTAAATTACCCCCGAACATTTACATTTGTTTATTCGGCAGGTACTTTTGTCCAGAGCGATGTACAAGTGAGGGTGATAATGCATCACAAGCAAACAGCTGTCAAGGCGTCAGTGCTGACAGGCAGGGCCAACAGTGAGTGCCCAGTAACAAGTGTCCGTCAGCATTGTAGCAACAGCTATAGAAAACACTGTTAGAACCTGCCTGGTATGATACATAGAACCCTAGGCAAGTATCTAGTACACGTTGCTAGTATCTAGTATGAACTAAGTCTATGTGCAAAATGCAAACACAGGGCACCCAGTATCGGGAAAGTGACGCCTTTTCAGTGGGACAGTCATCAGTGACCCGGGAGGGTTGACGTTTGTTGTGGTGTTCCTGGCAAGAGATGGACTGTTTCTTGTACAACAATGGAAAAGGATCACTCACAGATTCAGCCAATGGAAAGCATGAATTAACAACTGAAAGAATCAATCGTGGCGCTTTGCCTGGTGTGATGCTTCTCTTCTCAGGCAGAAGATGGCGCCAGAGAGCTAAATGCTTTCGTTGGCTATCCTCTGCTCATCCATCGCTGGAGTCTAAGAAACACCACAAACCAATTGAGTCTCACTCAGTGCATCTCTGAAGATAAGAGTGTGTGCTGCATATGAAATAAAGCACATATTATATTCTCTCGACTGTTTTCTGAATGTGCCTCGCTGTCCTGTTAGAGAGCATTTAATTTATTAAGTTATAAGACTATACACGAAGGTCATAGGCAAAGATATGAGTGGAGCAAGAACACGCTGTCTTCCAGAAGGGAACGTATCCAAATATCTTTGAAATGAGAGATTGCATCGCTTCTTATTTTGTGTGTTTCTCTGAAGTCAAGCTTCCAAATCTATAAATAACGTTCAATTAATCAACCGGCACTCAACAAGCTGAGGTCTTAGTTCACCGAAAGCAAAACAACGGCGAACAAAAGACATGGTCCTGTTTGCTCCGAAAGCGGAGCTGTGCCAGCTTACAGGGCAGGCAGTCACAACTCTGGCAATTAATACCATCTGATTGTGCCTGATTCCATATCCAGGGGACACTCCGTATCCGAGTGACAAGTGCTCGTCGGCTTAATGAAGAAACGACTTCGGGCAAGACATCCATCCATATTCCATAAATACTTACACAGGACAGGGTCAGGGTTAATGTGGGGCCTGTCCCAGGAAACTCAGGGTATAAAACGTCCCGGATTGGTTGGCAGTCCTTTAGCATCATGCAATGTCACATGATTCCATATCTAGAAGACATTCCTCGCGTGCTGCATCAATTACTGCATTATTGCTGTGTTCCAGCACAAAATGGGGAGCATCCTCATCCTTCACAGGTTTTCTATTGGATTTTTATCCCAACTCAACTTTGCATTGTTGTGTAATTGTGTTTGTGTTAAATCTTCATTGTGCGTTTTTTTGTGACTCAAATGAGGACCACGGCTGCCCTCTTCCACAGCAGAGCTCCTTAGTCTTTAAATCCACACTATATTCCCGGCTGTTTGTCACAAAGTATCCTTCAGTGGTATGCTGATTTGTTTCTAAAGCAAACCAGAAATGTTCATTTCCATTCCATCACACAAGTGTCCAGTGACCTTTGATACATGGGTCTGGCTTGCATTTTTTTCAGTCTGTCCTTTAGAGAGACCAAAGAGAGACTTCGGATTGGCTTAGCAACACAGCTTAGAATTTTATGTATGTGTTTATCTATTCATTCATTTTTTCTTGAAGCATTTTTTCATTGGCAGACACGTATCTCTGACATCTGGTTTGACTGCCTCTGCATGGCGATGCCCAGATTTAGCACATGTCAATATCCACTTTGATGTAGAGTCTTTTTTATATATCAGAACAGCAAGATCAGTCAAGAGCTGTCAGTATTTTTCCAGGGTACAAAGTATACGTGTCTTCATTACTTTGAGCACTGTACTCCTACAAATGAATTCATGCTGCATTTCACTCTGTCTCCTGTGGGGGGCGCCAGAGGAGATCGAGAAACAATGTTCCATCATTAATAAACTAGTTGCGAGGAAGGCGGGAGCTGGCTTGTTCCCACAGTCCCTGCAGTGTGTTTATGTAACCGTGGGGGAACCTTCTTCTAAGGTTTAGAAGGCCTCTGATCACGGCTTGTTCTTGTGGAGATTTCAGTCCAGTCTGCAAAAAAACGTTGACCAAAAAGGGCGATAGAGCACGCTTTTAATGAGGAGCATGTCTCTCAAGCATATGGTCTGTCTCAGATTTATTCCCCGCGGTCTGCTTGTTTCTGTCAGGCAGGTGATGCTTACATACAACAGGGACAAAGGGCAGATGTTCAAGAACGTAGGAACTTCAATTCAATCAAAGATTTAGATGACGCTTTATTTTTTCCCGTAGTTCACAGGGTGCCTGATGTTTACAGAATGGAGGACTGCCTCCTGAGGCCAGCTTGCAGAAACGTTGTACTAATTCTAACAGAGAGATATGCGTAGAATTTGCCCGTTATCAGCAGTGAACCTGAAGCTGATGGGCTCTCTGCTGCCTCCTAGTGGCAATAACGTGACACGCATGACTTGCTTTTGTGTGAAGCTTTTATTGACCTCTCTCTCTCACACATACTGTTAAAAGGCAATAAGACCCTAACAAATAAAATATGTTATTTAAATCTAAGAGCGTTTCTTCCCACAGAGTAAGAAACCACAGCTGTTTCAGTAAAACACTAAACAGCACAAGTAGTGATACAAAAAGAACGCTCTTTCTATAGATTTGAGTACAATCGTCTTCAGACCGTAAAGGTGACCTGTCCTCAGTTTGACTGTAGCTGGAAGGGATCGACAACCTTTTATTTTCCCTCAAAGGAAGGATGAGAACCTTTTGGACGACGCTGATCGATTAGCACGATTAGCACGATTAGCACGTGCCAGACAATGATTCATTTATGGGTCTGTGATGCTACCAGTGGGAGTCGCCGCTCAAAGCTGCTATCACACATTAGCGCCAGAGCGACTCCCACTGGGCCGTGTCTGTTCTTATCTGCTAAACAGAGTGTGTTTTTACCTCGACCGCCTCTCATGGCTCCTGTCTCGGTATCCAGAATGCATTTCCTCACAAATGACAGGATAAACCACGAAGCTAAACTGACGGGGGCCCTGTGGTATGGTTCCAAAGCGACGCAGATTCAGCTGATATACGTTACAAATACTTTAACCGCGTTGGTGAACAGGAGCTCACCTGGGAAGAGTGAGGATGAGGATGCTTGGGGGTAATCAGTGACTCACACGGCAATCGCGCCTTCCCCACTATGTTTAATATTTAGCATGAGGGCTGTCTGACCGGTGAGATATTGTACAGCACCTTAGCATAGCATAGCACAGAATAGTATAGCGTAGCATAGCATAGAATAGCATAGGATAGCGTCGAATAGCGTAACGTAGCATAGCATAGAATAGTGTACTTGACCAATGCAAAAACAACAGCCATAATTACCTCCTGTCAATGTACAGAAACAGCCATAACTGGCTGACTATTATTATATAATTGGAAGGTAAGCCCCATGGTGTTTTGTGTCATTTTGGGGAGGACTACTGACAACTCTGTATTAGTTTTAATCAATTCTGGATGAAAGCAGAGAATTTTACAGAAAGTACCAGTTGTCAACAGTTCCTTAATCCACAGGCTATAATGCTGCATTTGAGCACAGAGCCCATGGATCAAACGCGGTCGACCGTGTCTTCAGCGAGTCGACAGCACGGCGTGGTTGGCTCACTCCATCGAGCCCATCTCTTCAGGTAACTGGTCAAATCTCACCCTGACTCCAGGGGGGTGACATCATCAGAGAAGCTGGCTTTCAGGGTTCAGAAGTCAGCAATCCTGGTCTGTAAGAGCTACACCCAGACCCTGTTGGGTCCTGACCTACTCTGATTATACTTCACATGCTTGGGGTAATTATCTGGATGATAAGTTACCTCCCCTGGTATTTGGTATAAATCTAGCAGTAATGAGAACCTGCAGAGCTGATACTCTGGTGGACTGGAGCTATCTGGAGGAGGGGTCCACAGGCTCTGCTACTGGTGCATCATGGGATGTGACTTCCCGGCCCCCACCAGAAGCTCTTGAGGTTCAGCTGACGGTCGAGGGACTCCTTCCTGTTTTCTGGCCCCCCCTCCCCTCATTCTCGGGGCTCAAGTCAGCAGGTCGGTCATGTCTCAGTGCTGACTCAGCACGATCCAGCGATTCTACCTCTCACCGCCCCCGCTGTCCCAGTCGCCCTGGCTATGTTTGTGCTAGCTGTGTGCAGGGGTGGGGGTGCGCTTCAGGGTTTATTAATGACCGTAAGGCACCCAGCGGCCCCGATGAGGAAACTTCTGCTGCTAATCGCAGCTTGCTGAGTTAGCTAGTCGCTAACGAGTTTGCTGAGTCAAGGATGTCCAGCTCTCGTAGGCCCCTTTCATTGCAATCAACATAAAATAACATAAAATAAAACGTTAGTAAATAAATTTCTTTAGCAGTGCATCCATCAGAAGGCATGGATTAAATATAAAAATTAATATTGAACGTTTGTGCCACTGGGCTACAGAAGCCAATTTGACGTTCTATTTGCACCCCAAATAGTCATCAATTTTCCTGCAAGTGTAATCGTGAAAGAGCTGCCTTTCTTTACACCGCATTGCATAACTGTAACAAAAACCAAGAGCAGCAGAGCCTGAATCAGTGAAGCAGCAGCCAATTGTGGCCCACCGCGGGTCATAACTCTCCCCAGCCTGTGATTGGCCGAAGGTGGCTGGGTGTCTCTTGCTATTCTGGTTGCCCCTGGTGACGGCACTTACAGTAAAGCGGGCCAGTGAAATGGCTCCTTCTTCTACATCGATGCCATTAAACCACATTAATACTTAACAGCCTGTTTTTTTCCCTTGCGAAGGCCATTATCTGTGTCTCTCAGTAAGCATTTCATGAGGCTTGTCTCTGCACACAAGGACAGGTCCACAGGAACAGGCAGGGGCCAACAGATTCAGTAATCACTGCCAAGGCGATTTCACACCCACATCTCACTCTGTAATGTAATCATATTTCTTACAATGTTCACACCAAAGATACCTGGTAAGATAGCAAGTCCATTATATATCATAAAATTACACCTTTAAGTTTCCTGTAACCATTGTTAAAAAAAAAAATAAAATGTTTTCTCTTTGTGGACCAGTCTGATTAAATGTGAGCACTTTTCACTGTTACATATTAAGGCCCAAAGTTGTAATTACTGAAAAGGACTATATTTAATAAACAAGAACTTCTAATCAATGATGTAGTGATAAGATGACCGATAAGATTTTGGCGTTATGCTGCCTTTTCATCTCAACCGCCCTCTTAATTGATTGTAAATTTTCAGTTTCATCCTCATTCTCCTCATTTTAGGAGATCAGCGCCCGTGATTTGCAGCTTTTGTGGTGCTCTTCTTCCATCTAGTGGTACATCAATGTAATTGCGCACAAATAACATAAACTTTAACTCCCAGTTGGTCTGTTCTCAGTAAGGGAGCCGGTCCAATATTCTTGAATGAATATGCAAATTATACATATACCACAATCAGCTTTCCATATTCTGCAGATTTTACACATAAAATAATGCGTCCCCATAGAGCTATTACGGTATTTTGCTTATATAATTCTAGGTGCTGTCGGTGTGCAAGGGAATTTATTTCTTTGCACATCCTCAGATTGCGTTCCCCCCCCCCCCTGCCCCCTTAGCCGGCACCAGAGTACTTCGAACAAAACTGCCGCACCTTGATATCCAAAGCCAACCCGTAGCCCGCATCAAATGGCGTAATAAAACGAGGCCATTAGCAATCACGCACTTAGCATTTTCGCATACCGGTGTCTAGGATATTACCGGATACATAATTGCGTCTGTGAATGAATGAGCGAATACTGGAAGATTGGGAGCGGGGGGGGGGGGCGTTGAAGGCAGCGAGAGTCATCTGGTGTTCGATCGTTAAGTGCTCGACCGCAGCAAGCATGCAAATATGACGCAGGAGGGAACGTTTTAAATCGCGATTTAGCATGCAAAATGGGTCTATGCTTTCGTAGAAATAAAACGCATGCCATGGTATTAAAATGCTGACCTCCCCAGCCAAAGTATTTAGCTGGTTTGACGTCTTCGGTTCGGAAAACGTAAATTGTAAGTATATAGGCCTAAACCAGCTAAATATTGGGGCAGATAAGACTTTATTGGAGTTGCCAGGGTGATGTGATTTTAGATACGGCAATGTAGGCCTGTCGACCCGAGAGCCCCATCAACTGGTACCACAAACTAACTAATTCAAAATAATTTTTAAAATGAAAACATCTGCAACGTCCAAACCATTGTTCAAGCTAACTTTGCTGTGGTTTCCTGTGACATCTGTGGTCCAGTATTGTTGAACATATGATGAAATAAAAAACATTCTTCTGAACTAATTCTTGTTCATGCCGCAATGTCATGGATAAACCGCGCTGTCAGTTTTCAGGGCGAAGCGAGAGGAGATCAGTCTTTATTGTTCGACTTCAGTTAAACAGTAAGGCCCATAAAACTAATTTGAAGGAGTCATTTGGGTTTTTTACTTTTATTACTAATGGAATCGCCTTCTTTGCAGGGACAGCATCACCCCCACGTCCTAGAGGAGCTCCGACACAGGCTCATAAATGTAACACCAGGGAGAAGGACAAGTAAATTTGCTAGTGAAAACTCACCTTCGCCTGCTGGTCAAACAGGACGTGTAAAAATTGCTTATTATGATCAGCCTGCGCCTTTCCATTATTGTGCTCTTTAAAGCACGATTGCATATCCATTAACGCAGTGTGCGTTTAATCTATTGCTGTAAAAACCTGTAATTTCCAGGTTTGTGAGATTCGGAAGCTTACACATAATTTCATGCTGTCAACAGTGTAATGAGGTACTAATATTCACATCTTAGTGTCTAATTAATGAACAAAAACACAATCAATTAGCGCAGGATGCTGTTGTAGCTCCAGTATCATGCTGCTTGTTGTAACGACTTCCTTATTGGAGACTCTTTCCGGACCCGGACAAGGAAATAACTTTTGCGCATTTTTTTTTTTTTTCTTCTAGCGATTTGCTTCTTTCTGCCCTGACAGTTAATTCCTCATTTGCTTTTCAGTTTACAGAGTCGCTCGGCTGCACGGAAAAAAAAAACAAAGCATGGAACGTCGGTAAGAAGCTATTTGGACGTCAAACCTGGGACCCTGAAACTTGGGAGCCGGCCTACTTGTGGGCTGAAGGTATTCCGAGAGGAACCTTTTCACATGTGTTCGAGTAAGATTACAAAGATGCCAAAGTGAGCTTTTGGTGAATAACTTTCTGCACTGTCGCGTTCTTCTACAGCTCCAATTAGTCAGCGTTGGTGCCCTATAACCCACCCAGGTGTCATGCCTGATGTCTCCTGTCTGTCGCTACAAAGAGCTTGACTTTTTCTGACTGGATCAAAAGTGGGTGAAGAAGAATGATTAAAGGTAACGTTAATTACTTAAGGACTGATTAAGACCATCAGGACAAATTTGAAAGTAGAAACTCATTGCTCTCATTAAATATAATTAAGAATAGATGCGGCAATAGACTGGCCAGTTTTATGTGGGTTGGGAGGCTGTACCAATGATCAGAAAGTTGCTGGTTCAAATCCTGTGGTTGGCAGAGTGATTTCACTTATGGTATTATGGGCTTCAATCAAAGGTAACTGGACTTTACTGCTGGGACCTTGAACAAAGCCCGTAACCCCCAATAATCCCTGGGATTGGTTGACCTTGTTCTTTAATCTCCACTTGTATATCACTTTGGGTAAAACGGTCTACTGAAGATGTTAATGCAAAAGGTGAATGTAGAGAACACTCAAGTACAACTTTTTGTACGGATGCCCTAGTGGAAAAATCCAAGCTAACTTTGCTGTGGTTTCCTGTGACATCTGTGGTCCAGTATTGTTGAACATATGATGAAATAAAAAACATTCTTCTGAACTAATTCTTGTTCATGCCGGAATGTAATCAGCGATGCTTACCACTTACCGACCGAGTAACCACCACCGATGAGACCAGTGGGTGTGTCGGTTCAGCCGATTAACGAAGCGAGGCTTAATTGCGCATTTCCCGGGTGATGCCGTTCTCGGGTCGCATACGAATGTGCCTCTGATGCGGGAAGCAGGCACAGAAGGGGATCGATCTCCGTTATCTGGTGGGAATTTTGTGGTCCACACAAAGATGCCTGAAGCTTGCCAAGGCGGCTGTTTGCTTAGGGATGGTTTAAGATTTGGATGAAATACCTGCAGAACGGCAGGACCTGTTCAGCGGACGCACATTGTCATCATCCACATATGGAAACCAAATGGAAAGTTGTTATGGAAAGTTAACACACGACGACTGAGGAGTCCAGCCAGCCTCCGGGTTGATGCCATCAAAGCCGACAAGTACCTCCAGCCGGACAAGAGAAGAAAGCTTCATAGGTCAGCGGGAGTCTTTAGAAAACCCTTCGGTCCGAGAGCTGAAGCGTGGCGATGCCAGACTGCAACAGGGATGAGGAGTGCCAGACATCAGAGCTGAGGGCACCAGCAGGTGGCGTGGTGATTGCGGGAAAGTTCTAACAAGAAGGTCTTTGGATGATCTTCTGACGGGGAGGAGGAAAACCTTTTGACTCCGACTGGCTCCTGCTCTGGGGGCAGGAGGCTTCTTAGGTCCGGGGACCTTCGTGTCGTGGTCGGCCATTTTGCTTTCACAGATAGAATCACTGCTGTAGCTTTCAAATGCACACTACATGCATTAATTATGTACCTGCGCAAGTTGTGTGGGGGGCATTTGCCCTCATGACTTCTCTTTTAAAGAAGTCCCTGGGGGGGTCACCCATTAGTTTACGGTCTGGAGCTCCAAAAATGTTTATGGCTCCGTAAAGCTGCCTCGAGCTAGTGAAACAACCCCCCCCCGACACAGGCACTCACATTTCTGCTTCTGTATTTATTTGTGGGAGCATCTAACTGACTTGCATTTAATGATTCTGAACCACGTTAATACAGACCAAATTTTGGCACTTCAAGCAGGTGAAGTTGTAGGAAAACATGTTGTTTTTTGTTTATTTGTGATGCCCCCACAACATCTGTTACTGACTTGGTGTGGTCGTTTTCTCTAAACGTGTCCCAACAGCATTTAGTAAAATACAGCATGATGCTAACACGGCGGGGCTCACGCAATGAGTATAGCGCATTCGTTGAACACCTGCTACCCGCTAGACTGCATTACACTTTGTGTTTGGCAGGGGGCAGTAGAGAGACATTCAGTCTGTTTCCTGTACAGTATGGAGCCATGTTGCTATTACAGGTAACTTTGTGGTTTTTCCAAAATGAAAAGGGCAGAACTGAAAGTACCTGATCCTTTAAAACCGAGTTATTAAGTAATGTCAAAGAATGAATCTTATACACTAGTATCAATTAATAATGGACGGTAACCCAATTGTCATCACGAACAATAAATTTTGTCTACATGCTTTGAGCTGCATATGTTAGCACGCCTCGCTGTTGCACGAGAGCGTGTGTGATTAATGCTGACCTTTCTGTTAGTGTCACCCGGCTGTGTAGCGCTGATTCGAAGCCACATGGAGTTAAACATTCCATCCTCCTGGAAACACAGGACGTGCCTTTAATGGATTTCCCGGTGACCTTATCAAACACGAGCAGCTAATTAAGGCCAGCATGCTCACTGATGGTCACGTTGCCGTGAGACCTCGGGCACTGCATGTCCACAGCGCCCCCCCCCCCCAGGAGAGTAAAATGAGCCTCTTGTTAACATTCAGATGGGCCTCCCCAAGCTATGCGGCATATTTTCACCTTTGTTCTCAGTGAGATTTGCGCAATTGTCACTTCCTTAAGCGCACAAGTGCGCGCACGCTCACACTCACGGGGGGCGTCCTGAAGGAACGCCGCTGGTCACACTTCCCCAGAAACGCATCAGACAGCCTGAGGAGGACGAGACGACAAGACGGCTTGCGTCACATCCATGGGATCGGCGGCGGTGGTGAATCCTCTTTGGAAATTAGTTATTGACACAGAGATGGTGGGACAAAAAAAATCACTGTATCCCTGAGGGCTGTGAGACACCCCCCCCCCATGTTTAATTTGCTGTATGTAGCTCAGGGAGAATGTTCTGCTCCTTATCCTGGGCACCTCCTTCTGTACTGATCGTTGGTTCATTAGCGCCCCGCTAATTGCGCGGGTCACGCTAAACCGGGCGGAATTTGCTATGGAGATTAAACAACAGCTTCGCCTTGTCTGCCGCCCCCCTTCCTGTGTCTCCAGATGATTCCGGTCTGCATGCTTCTTCATGACCGATATGATTGATGATTAAGGGTGCATAATAGATGTATCGACGGCCTCACGTTGGCGCGCCCACACCACAAGGCTCCGTGCTTTGATGCAGCCCATCCGGGGTGGGGGGGTGGGGGGGCTTGGCTCTCCCTGAATGCTGTCCCGTCGTGCCCCTGAAGACCCCGGTGAGGTCGCTCTGGGTGCGAGCGTCCGACAGGGAGGGGGTCTTTCTGCATGGAGGGAGCTGCCTGCTCTGTTTGGCAGCTTTCGTCTCCAAAGCTTCAAAGGAGACACAACCCGCTGGCCTCCCCCTCCATCCACCGGCTTTCGGCCATACTTTTTTGGCCCCATTTCATCTCTTTTGGCTCTCGGGCATCCTTGTCTCTGTGCCAGTGTCTGTGACCCCCAGGACCCCAGCTCCCGAGCTCCCCAACCCGCCACCAGAAACAGAGCTGCTTCTTTTCCGCTGGGTTCCTCACGCCTGGATGGATCGATGTTCAGGGTTGGACAGAAACGAACGCAAACTTTCCTTGTGTCCTACCCATAATCCCTGGATTTCTCATGTCGCCAAGACACAGGGATTCCTCCTGTGAAGGATTTCAAGCATTTAGCAAAGATTTAAAAAGGTCCAAATAAAGATAAATGGGTGAGTAAATCAAATAAGGGTGAATGTAAATCTTGGGATTCCAGTTAAAATGTTTTGCTATCTTCGGAGAATAATCGGAGCTCTAGGAACGAGAAGTGGGGGGAAAATGAGCAGAGCTGGGATGTGACAGGAGCAGATCTGAGCAGACGGGTAACGAATAAAGCCTCACACTGCAGCAGTCAGGCCAACCCAGACTGAGATGTGGGGATCCGTGCGGGAGACTGACGGGCCAAGTGAGGAGCAAGCGCGACCCTAACCCCGATGGGTCAGAACACAGAACGTAGCAGGATGGCCAGAGCTACGGATTATTTACAATTTTAATCATATGTCTTATCGTTTTATACATAATTCCTTCTGAGTGCGATCCAAGGACGCAGGTGAGAAAAGCTATTTAACTACACACATGTGCAGCGTTTGTGGATGTGACACACATGTTCTCTGTTTGTCTGTGGATGTGATATACTTGTAATGCGTATGTCTGTGAATATGATACACATGTACAGCGTATGTCTGTGGATGTGAGACGTGTACAGCATATGTCTATGGATGTGACACCCACGTACTGCGTATGTCTGTGGATGTGATACCCATGTACTGCGTATGTCTGTGGATGTGATACCCATGTACTGCGTATGTCTGTGGATGTGAGACGTGTACAGCATATGTCTATGGATGTGACACCCATGTACTGCGTATGTCTGTGGATGTGACACCCACGTACTGCGTATGTCTGTGGATGTGACACCCACGTACTGCGTATGT
>JAODLC010000054.1:4166662-4180863 GCA_026781145.1 Hippopotamyrus pictus | reverse complement strand
ACTGCGTATGTCTGTGGATGTGACACCCACGTACTGCGTATGTCTGTGGATGTGACACCCACGTACTGCGTATGTCTATGGATGTGACACCCATGTACTGCGTATGTCTGTGGATGTGACACCCATGTACTGCGTATGTCTATGGATGTGACACCCATGTACTGCGTATGTCTGTGGATGTGACACATCCACATACTGTGTATATCTATGTATGTGATACACGTGTACAGCGTATCTCTGTAAATGTGGCACATATGTACCGCGTATGTCTGTCTACGTAACACACATGAACTGCATATGTCTGTCTGTGTAACACACATGTACTGCGTATGTCTGTCTATTAACACGCATGTACTGCGTATGTCTGTCTATTAACACGCATGTACTGCGTATGTCTGTCTGTGTGACACGCAAATCCTGAAGCATGGGCTTCATGGGTGACGGGGCAGTCAGCAGGTGGCTGCATCCTAAATCTACACCAGATCTGGTTGGGGGAGGGGAAATGCCGCGGGCCGGATTTAGGAGGATTTAGGACCTCTCCTGTGCCCCTCTTCATACTCATTCGTGTTCAAAGATACAGGTTTTATTTGGTCCCCATGGAATGGAAATTGGGGCGAGATAAACCCCCCCCATCCCATCATAGCCACTCAACCCATTAGGCGACTGGTGACTGTCTAGAGTGCCGTGTGGCCACACGCCCCATCTTGGACTATATACTGGACTGTAAGTTACCTGTAAGACTGTATTAGCATCCCTGTGCCATCCAATCCTGTGCTGTTTATAGTTTTCAATCAAATGTAACCAAACATTGCCTCGTGCTGGTCCTAACAGCAGGGGGCACTCTTTCCATTTTATTAGAGCTGGTGACTCATCCCTATCCCGACACGCCTGTCTGGTCCCCAGTACTCATCACTGCTCATCGCCGGATGAGGTCGTGAATCCTTGCGGTGAGCCCAACACCGTTGAACGCCACCAGTCCAGTCGACACGGACGTTTTCCCTCATCCCTTTTAACTCTCTGTTTTCTGTACATTAATACTATCTCAAAACGGCACTACAGCGCCATCTGTAGGCCGCCGTTACCTAGGTCGTCAATAACATTTCCCTCCCTGGTTCAGCTTTACAATGATACCATTAAAAATTAATTGCCACAAAGTCATACTTGTGTTTTATAGGTTGCTGTATATTTTATGAGCGACAGAGCGCCCCCAGGGGTTGGGTAAAAGCAGCGACTGCGTGACGGTATGTATGGCTGCAGGGGCCGTACGATCAGTATGCATGGATGGCTCACTGTTATCATTGTCACGCTATTGTGTTTTTAAGCTTTGCCGCTGTCTGGCGTGATGGAGATGCACATGAAGGAGGTGCCCAGGGGCCAAAGTCTCGGACCGTGCCACCCCCACCCCCCACCGGGACGGTGTTCAGTTAGCTGTTAGCCCAGCTGCTGTGATGACAGACTGATAGTGGGCGGCACTAGTTAGTTCTGATGAGGGTTATGCTGTGAGCGCACCAGCGTGTGGGGTTCAGCGTTAGCGCCAGCGTCCAAAGAGAGCAGGCTTTGCCAGGATGGACACAGATGTGGGCTTGACCCTGTTGCTGTACTCTGTGCAGTTAAATATCTTATAATGGGGTAAAATTGGGGGCACTGTTTCCTCACCCCTCTGGGACCGGTCTCCATCATGGCTCCATGCGTGTGGAGTTTGCATGTTCTCCCCATGTCGTCGTGAGGTTCCCTCCGGGTACTCCGATTTCCCGCCACGGTCAAAAAACATACTGAGTTACCAAACTGCCCGTAGGTGTGAGTGGTGTGTGAGTGTGCCCTGTGATGGGTTGGCACCCCATCCTGGGCTGTTCCCTGCCTTGCCTGTAACTGGACGCCCCACGACCCTGAATAGGATAAGCGGTTACAAAAAATGGATGGATAAGTGTAGCAGTTAAATTTTGGGTTAAAGCGCTAAATCAACATTTTTGGAATGATAACGGGACTTTGGCATCATTCCCGGGACTGTGGGGAGCCTATTGTCCCATCCTCAAAGTGGGATGAGTGTTCGGTCAACACCTTGCCATGATGGTGGGAGAGGCGCCCCCTGCTGGTTGTCCTCCGCCTAGCATTGCCATTTCGTGCCTTTTGAGGGAGATTGAGCCGGGCATTGACTTCCTGTAGGGATTCACCTGGAGCTACAGGAAACGTTTGCTCAGGTGGTGCGGGTCTACAAGGCAGAGAGAGCAAAGAAAAGAGACAGCAGCAGGTCACAGGTCAAAATGCAGGTGATATTTACATATCGGCGCCAGCTGAACAGAATCTTCTAGAAAGTTTTTGGTCAGTAAGACGTAACGTGTCGCAGTCTGGCTACACCTGACGTTACCGCCTGTGGACTTGTTTCGTCGTCACGCAGCCGGGCTGCTGTCCTCGAGCATCTAATTCCGGCGTGTTTCCCTGAGATTGGAGCTTCATTAATCTAAGTGTTTTAATTACCATGGTTGTGGCTGATATACCGTTGGGTCAGAAGCAGAAAGCTGGAGCTCTCTCAGTTTATGAGATCTGTAGACAAATGTCTTGTTTATTTGTGAAGGAAGAGCATGTCGCCATAAAGATGCGAGCCGTCCAGGACGTCAGAAGCTTATCGTGATGTTTAGCGGGCAAAAATTAGAGCAGTAGTACTTCCTGAAGCCCTTAGGGGACGCTATAGGTGTGGACGAAATGTTGTTTCTCCATAAATTTCTCAAGATTCCCCCTACAAGGTGATTCTGTCCCCGCGAACGGCATGACTGAACGTGTTTACGGTGCCTGGGTGGGTCCGTGTGCAGGTTTAGCTTTTTTTGTGGCCTTTACGTTTTGAGCTAACGTTCTCACAAAAACTGCAGATTTTGAAGCGCATGCCCGCCAGCGTCCCTGCAAAACAAATGCATTGTTTGAGGCTCCAGGTTGCATTTAAAAATGGCTGATTGTTTTTTACCGGTATGTTACTCGTTTTCCTGAAATGACTCTGTCCCCAGGGATGCCGCTACACATGTAGCCGGAAGAGAAACTCTGATGAAATCACGTATGCGTAGTAATAGTAGGAGTAGCACGCGGATGGAGAGCAAATCGAGTGTGGCCAGCAAAAGATTGGTTTTGGACATTTTGAATTTGAATAGCCATGACGATAGAAACTTCAGCAGGCATTTTGTGAACCTGGCATGTTAGTGTGAATCAGATACCCACCACGCCCCCGGTGGTCAGACATGATGGGCTGTTAGTAGATGCTTTACCTGTTTTTCAGGCCTGGGGATGTCTCACATTGATGACATCATGTCTTACTCCCTGAGGTCAGCATTGGGAGGTCGTGTAATGAGGTCACACAGTTGGGAGGGTGGACATGTTTTGAGGTGGGGGGGTGTGATTTTGTGCCATTCAGCATGGATGTGGATGGGACCCCGCCAGCCCTACCGCCAAAGCCCCTCTCTGTTAGCCGTACTCCCTGTGGATCTCGCCGTATTCGCCTTCTGGCTTTATCGAGGGTGCGCTGGAAGGGCAGCTATACGCACGGCGGACGGGCGGTTCCGTGAGCGCCAGCGTCTGCCCTCCCCACAGTGGTCATGTGGGCCGCTGTAAATGACTCTGCGCTGCGGCCCAAATGAGATTTCCTCTCTGACCGCGTCGGCAGAGGTAATAATACTTCAGGATGTGAAGCGCTTACTGGACAGGCCTGTTCTCCCATAAGCTTTTATTGGAAAAGGTGTTGGATGTTAGGCATGTTCATGCTGCAAAACTAAAAAAACAATCAGCAGGTTATTGTGTGTGTGTGTGTGTGTGTGTGTGTGTGTGTGTATCTGGGGGGTGGTAAAGAACTGGTTCAAATTAGACCAGTGCAAGGTGGGGGTGGGGCTCAAATAAGTCACACTGCTCTAAGCCTAACAAGTCCAGGAAACCTGTTATCCTATTCTACCCACTTATGCAGTTGACTGGAATGGTTCAGCCCCATTGATGGACTTGAACCAACAACATACTGGGTCCAAATGGATGGAACTTGACCACTTTCAACCTAAGAACCACAGGAGATGTAAAGACCACCAGGAGGGGTGTACTTCTGAAGGTGCAGTGTGGAGAAGGGGAGCAAATGGATGCTTCCGAAGCACTGCTTCATTGGAGATGCATGCAGGTCTTCACAACCTTCAGACACCAAGGACTTTCGTAGCTTCCCACTGATTGATTCTTTATTTCCCACTATTTACCTCAGAATTTGTTTCTTTTCTCTTGATATAGTCTGGAAAATGGAACGAGTGGTTTTTTGTTTCTCTTCATGAAGACATTTTTCCTGAGAAAACTGCATCCTTGAATTAAAGGTGATAACGGTTTGCAGTATAATAACAAGATGAAGATATTTGTTTTTTTCTAAATGTAAAATAGCATAATGGAACTCGGCACAGGTGGAATTCTGAAATCCAAGGTCACACCGGGGTGGCAGGAAGAAGATTGCCCTGAAATGGGGCATAATCAGGCATCCATCCTGTAATCTCATTGGTGTCTGCGACGCTAACAGGAAATGACACGTGAAGTGGTCTGGAGAGAGTGTGAGGTCTCTGCCATCCCACAGAACCCCGCCTCTCCTGCAGTCCTCACGACCAGCGGTGAATCGTCACGCGTCGGATTTAAGGGGCTCAGCTCGCTTCTGAAAGCCGTCCGGAGTTGTGCTGAAGTCAGGAAGTCGGCAGACGAGGGGAGCGGCGAGGTTTCTGGAAAATGTTAGCAGAGGTAGCGGCAAGTAAGGATACAGGAGGGAGGTGGGAATGACGGAAAAACACGAACAGCTCGGATCGGGGGGACCCGAACGCCCGCTACCTGGTTCCCAGATGTGGGTCAGAGTGCCGGGAGTGATAGGGCGGCCTCTTTTGGGAGCTGGGGGGTAGTTCGGCAGGGGTTAGCCGCCCTCCAAAAATACACTCACACATGCTGACACATTAAAGAGCAGAGAGACACAGAGGTGGTATCTTAGCTTTGGGAATTCTGTGCCATCTGTGCAAAAAGGTGGGATTTTCCTTTCTGCAGAATCCTTGTTATGATCCACTATCCGCGATACAAGCGAGCAGAACTTCTGTGTCGACGAAGACGCCAAGATGCACAAACGCCCTGGCCGTGTTAGGAGGGAGAATGTTAATTCATGTTAATGCAGCAGTCTGCGTTTCTGTGCTGTGTTAATGATGTCATTATATACCAGTCGGAGTTAGGAGGGAACAGACAGCGATTATCAGAGATAGTAGTCGAGCCCCTAACCCTGGAGACGTGGGGTGAGGTGCCCCCTGGTGGAGTGTTTTGGTCGATTGAATCGGTAATAAATGTCTGCCGCTGTGTTCGAGGAATGATAAAACATCTAGACGATTTATAAAACTATCAAGTGTTTATGTGCCACTTTCTAAAAGTAAAAACAAGAATCACTTATTCTGTAACTATGGCAGAGGGTGCTGGTGGAAAGCAGAGCCATTCCTAGTAATCTATTACAACGCCATAACCGCTCATTGACCGTTTGTTACTTTTATTTTTTCCTGAGGCAAACTTCATTTAATTATAATTTTTTTCTTTTAACTTTTGAAGACTGACACCAGCTGGGTAAAGGCTAGTTTTCCTTCTTCGGGAAGAGGAGCCATTTTAAGGAGATGGAAAATGGAAATTCAAAGATCCCTGAAGCATTCACCGCTGTGTTTGAGTCACCGGAGCCGGGAGGGGCCTGCAAGATGGCATTGTCGAAAAACGGGAGATCTATGGGAGGCCTCCGCTTTCTTCAGAAGTTGAAAGTTTCCCGGGAGGGGACCACTGTGCATGGATGATCCACGGCTCCCCCTCCTTGGAGACGCTATCTGTTTTCCTTCCGGATTCTGACGTCGGTCGGCCCTCGCATGATGAAGGAGGAGGCAGGAGTGGTGTCGTGATCGAGGAATCCCTGGATCTACTCACTGTCAGATGCCGTACAGACACCCCAGCAAACGTTCCGATCTGCGGGAGAGCTGCACGGTTCTTCCAAAGCCTTTTTTGTTTTCCCAACTCCAAATGCTGACAGGTTCGCCTTTGCTTCACCCTGAAAAAAAGGGGCGTCGACAGGCATGTGGGGTGGAGCTAGACTATGCCTTTCTGTAAAAAGGGAAAAAGCAAGCGGACACACAGATTGGCCGCCTGTGCCTCTGTGGCCATTTCATTATGTATGCCCTCTGCTTGCCGCTCCAAAGTGAGTGCGTGACATTAATCATTTACTGTGTGACTCCTAGGGATTCCTGGAGATAGTCAGGTGTGTGTGCATAGGCTGATGTATATGTGGCCAGGGATGGTATTCTGGGGGGGCGGGGGGGGTGATGACGTTAACTTTAGGCACCAATGTGCAGTTGACAGACTGTACAGGCATGACATGGCCACAAGGTGGCATAGCGGTTGGGGACTGCATGTCCACATGGTGCATCTGTTCTGTGATGCTCCATATGAACAGACAAAGTTAGTGAAAAACCAGAAATGGAAAATCTAATCCAAAAAAAAACACAGATTGGGATAAATATGTATTATTCTAAAGTTATGACTGCAGGGGTTGCAAGTTCAGTTTCTGATTCAGCTGCTAATCTTGTACCATTGAAGGACGACTGAGCATGTAGTTCAGTCGTGAATGTGAATAATAATAATAATAGTACGTTAAATTGACGTGACTCTTGCTATACGAATATTTCAGTTACGCTGGTGATTGTCAATGACCTAAATATGTGTTTCTTTAAAAAGAACAGGAATGACAAGGTAAAATTCTCTTCTCCGTGTTCTCTGGCAGGTATCACCAGATTTACTGTGTTTCTTATCTCCTGAAATACAGATGTTAATTAAACACAGATGTTCTGAGTCCGACAGATTGTTGAGGCTGAGGCAGAGACGGGAGCTCCTGAAATATTGATACCCCGGGCCTGAGAGAAGGAGATGAGACTGAGGTGTCCAAAGTCCCTGCAGTCATCTAGGATTCTACTCTTTAAAATGCAAAATGGTGGCAGCTGGGGAGGGGGGGGGGGTTCACATTCATTCCTGACAGGGAAAATGGAGCTGCAGGGGAGTGAGATGGCCCCCCCACTCACCTCAGACTGCCTCTGAATCTAGCCTCAGCACATTGTTATGGTGAGACAATCTACAGCAGTGAGCTCAGTGGCAGATAATATAATCTAATCCATTGTTAAGAAGGGCTCTGCAGGACGATGCTGGCTTCAGTTTGTCACACTGACTTCTCTGCGGTCTGCCTCATTCTCTCACTTTCTGAACCGTGCGTTGCTTGCTCATGTCTACGCGATGTTTTATTGACATCCTACCGAGCAGGTGAATGGATGGCCAGCATGGAAAGGTGACTGACAACACATGATTGTGGTCCTAAATGTCAATCACGTTTTGACATAACCTTGCCCCCCCCCCTTGCCATCCACAAATATGATTTGTCGACAGAAAATTGGCAACACTGTGGTCGAATCACAGTTTATCCGCATGAAGAGAAAGGTCAGAGGTCAAACCCCGGCTGCCCCATGCTCTGCCTGACCTGAAGATCAAGAGGCAAAGCTCCCTCTTTCCCTCCAAAACTTCACGCTGACACAACCTAAATGATTCTCTTTTTTGCATTTAGTCATGAGCCTTATTTAATTTATCATTCATCTTCAAGGCTCAGTAGAATCCCAGAGTGACCAATTTTTGCCTACGAGGGTCTTTTATACTGTGACAGCGCATGAATCCCAATGGCTGGCCGTGCGGGCGAGCGTGCCTGGACTGCTCCTAGGAGAGGAGTCGCCCGCCTCAAAGGCGTTATTCTGCAACGTGATGCTGAATGTGCACTTTGCCCTTCCTTCCTGAAGCCCTCAGACTTCAAGCAGGTCTGCTGGTAAATGTCTGTCCTGTCCTCAGCAAAACAGTAACACTTCCATTCTTGAATGCTAAACAAAGACTGGCGTTTTCCATCATGGGGAATTTGCAGTCAGCCTCGTGGGTCCGGGAATTTGACGGCCATGAGGCTCTGCAACGTATATCTGCTTACTTTGATAGCTACAGTTCATCTAAGATTGAAAATTAAAATGAAAGCAATACTTGTCCAGTGAATTCGGGACTACAGCTACGTACTATCGATCATCAGAAACTGTTTAAGCTCATCTATAGTGGTCATTTTGGTCCTTGATTACCCAGCGGTGGTAAGTTCCCGTCCACCCCCTGAAGGACCAAATTGTGTGATAAATCCCCTGCCAAACGGGAGATTAATTCGGGGGCTCTTCTGTGCAGTTGTCTAGGATTTAAAATCCAATTAGCAGCCCCCAGCTGCCATTCTGAATTTGTTATTGCACGCCCCGCTGGATTATTTAATCTGGGGAGGGTGGCGATGCCTTCAGACTAGCTGACTATCATTCCCTTTCCCGATGATTTGCCTGTCTTTTGTGTCCCGCTTGCATATTCAATGCTTTTGGTTTAAGGTTTCATTTTTGAACAAAGAGCGCCATCTAGTGGGGTCTAAGAAATACAGCAAATGGTTCATGAGGCGTCATTTTCTCCATCACTAGTTAGTGACATCTTGATGCGATGAGCCCGATGGCTAGAGGCAGGATGCCAGAAGAACTACTCAAAACTCAATTGATAATTTACCTCCACACAACCCTTGCTTGTTTGGGCGTCCTCTGTTGGCCACAACCTGTCACTACCTTAATGAGGGGCAGGACCTTTTTCAATGGAAACCCCAAAAAAATCAAACCTGCTTCTGGGTGGACCCAGTTAAAGTGAATATTAGTATAGTTACTTGGTACATTTCTGACATTTAGCGGTGAGATGGTTAAAGTAACTCACAGCTACACACCTGAGATTGTTTGATTTATGTCACCCTGATTGACCCCAGCTCACAAATGCCACCTGACTCTGGCCTAAATGGTAAGATGTGGAGCTCACAAAAGTGACTTTGTGACATGGAAATCATAACATCACAAAAAAACCCATCCTGATGTGTCTGCTTGGTGGAATTTTCATCACCATGGGAATTTTGGTGATTTTTGTGACTTTCCAGCGAATATGGCCACTTTTGTGGAGCGTGACCAACCCACCGGCGGTCGAAGCTCTTACTGCTCGATGAAAAGGGAAGAGAAGGGAGAGGAATATGCCCATTGTCCAAGGTGTGCCTTAATATCACCGCGTTTTTCAGTGCTTCCCTTTGAAGGAACCCCAGGAGGCATTTTATAAGTAATAACGGAAGCCGTGTGTTTTCCCGAATTTGAAAGAATGCGCGGGGCAAACGAGTTTTTAATTTTGAGTCCTCCGGGACGCACCGGAAAGCGATTGAATGGAATTCATAATCTGAGCGGACACCTCCAATCCAGCTCACTTTTTCATATTTCAAATTAAGTCTCTTTTTCATGTTTGTCTTTTTCTTTGACAAGTATTATATTACCCAGGAGAGTGGCAGAGAGAGACGGGGCCCAAACTGAATTAGCGCTGCTAATGGGGCTTCCTCTCCCTGCGGCCCTGAGCTCATGAGGAGTGTAATTTTCTGTTTGTAATGTTTCAGCTCCAAGTTAGCGAATTCCCTTCTGCCTGTGGTAGGCCTGTTCTTTGGTACATAACCGATGAACGTCCCCACAGACCTATGACAACACGGCATGTCATAAAGCAAGGTACGCAAGTCGTCTAATATGTAGGATGATCATTTAAAAACCTGATGCTATCTGTACCATGCTTACATATCTAAAGGTGATGTTGTGTAGCACTCTGGATTGGGACCTCGTGATTGGATGGTCACCAGTTCGAATTGGCCCCTGAACCATAGACCCTTAACCTTCAATTGCTCTAGGGACTGTCTGCTTTCTCAGTTTTATGTCCCCCTTTTTGACAATGATTGCTCAATTTTGAGATAAAGGCAAATGCTAAACAAATAAACGTAAGAGGTCTGTAATGGATCAAGGGAATTTCAAATGGTGGTTGAGTTTGATGGGTTAATGCGGGATACGTTTCTGTTCCTCTCGAGATGCTTTACTGTGCCGGTCCATCAGGGGACTTCTGTCACTAACTGTGCCAGCGGTCCACTAAAAGATGACCTTCTTTGGTGCTCGGGGGCCCCAGGGTGGGGGGCGCTGGACCTGTGTCTGCTGACTTCTTCGAACCAGCGGACGCTGGATGGTGTGCAGTGGCTCAGAGATCCGTCGGCTTCTGTCAGATGTGTCTGATGCAGCGGCCTGTTATAGGTGATGTGTAATCAGATCTACATCATTTACAAGGACTCTGTCGTGCTTAGTAATGCTATGACAACAGAGGATAAATATAGGAGAATTAATTATGGCAGCAGGGTGGCTGGTAATAAGAGAACATGATTGTTCTGAGGTTTAAATCTGTGTTTGGGTTCTGCTGTTAACCCCTTTACACCCAGTGACAGAGAGAACCATGGCGCCAATCACACTACATCCAAGTAAATAGCAGACTGCTTGGATTTTAAAAAATGTTAAATGATATTTTAACCGAAGTTTACCACCAAATCTGTAGCTGTAAATATCCCTGGCAAAATATACACCACAAACAATTGCAAATAGCTTCCTGTTTATATATGCATGACTTTAATAAAAAAACATGAACCCACCTGACTGATAGTTAGCCCACTGGAGGAAACCAAAAGCTCCTGGGGGGTGGGGGGAGGCTGAGATAGGACTGAGGTGAGAACTGCCCCCCCCCCCAAAAAAAAAACAAATACAATAATCCCTTGACTCATTTTGTGAGATGGCAATGTAATAAATAAACTGTTCATTCGGCTCTTGTAGGAGATCAGTCTCAAATACCCTTGTGTGTCATGATGGACTCATCAGGAGAATACTATATTTAAAATATATTTCAATTCTGTTTTTCTCGTATCTGTTTTCTCAAATATGTCGTACTCAGCTCAACTCCTCCCAGCCCATCTCCGAAGATGTGGGAGCCTAAAATTTAAATTGAATCAACCTTTTTTTCCCATCAAAAAATGAACAGCAAAAATAGATATTTGAAAGTGTTTTCGGTCAAATGCAATGTATAATGGCAGAGTGTTTGGGAAAAAAGTTTATACAAGCACCTCTCAAAATTAATGGAGCATAGAAATTACACCAAGTAGAAATTTTATTATTCAGTCACACAGGTCTTCAGTTTGAGGGAGATAGATTCCACCTTGGTCCATTGCTTTCAGATGAGATTTTTGCTATTTGCAATGTTTACTTTGTCACACATATTCTAACTACAGCTTGGAATAACTTACAACTGCCATTTGGTGCCAAATCAAACTATTAGTCCGGTTTTTGAAAGAAGCATAACTTCTCAGAGAAACCTAAGCGAGTCATGAAATCTGATATCCTGCGCTAAAAATTAGGTTGGCAGAGCCCCAGTTAAAAACTTTCCCAAAAGCTGGAAAACACTTAAATGTGACAGCAGACAATTTACCTGTGGTGAACAACTCAGAGCTGCATACACATTTAATCAAAACAAATGTTGCGATATACGGGTAGTGGGAATCAGAAGGTGTCTCATTGATGATTTCCAGGCATCTCACTCTTGGGTATTTTACTTACACAAAAATGTCCTGAGGGCAGAAGGAAAAATGATTGGTTCAAAGAAGTAGCTAATCGGGTTGTAGATGAGGTGGGTTCAAGGTACTAGAAGAGGAGAGACCAAGATAACTGATTGGTTGGTCCTGCTTCTTCTAGTTGGTTGGACCCACCTCCTCTACAATCTGATATCTGATTGGTTACCTCTCTGAACCAATCATGTTTCCTTCTGCCCTCAGAACATTTTTGTGCAAGATTCGCTTGAGCCCCCAGCTCTGATCAGACAGGCTGGTAGTTTTTTTAACGTTAGGGGGTGGCACTAGAATGATGAGCACCCCATGCTGAACAGTCATCATTTCTTTGCAGAGGCAAACAATCTGAAAGTCAGTGTCAATACAATACGCAGTCGCTTCAAGGAATCTGTCTTATTTGAATGCACAAACACCAGAACTGTTTACAAGTCTCCTGAGGTTATCAGTTTCTACTAATGCTTTGGCTCAAGATGTTTAAATTATCTGGAACCTACCATGCCACCCTGACTAATTTGGCAAGCTAAAAATTAAGCTAGATCCTTCACTGATGACTCAGGAAGAGTGATGAGTTTTAAATAAACGGATTTCACTTAGATTGCTGATGAAGGTTCCACTGAGAGCCCTGCTGTGAAATTGAAATATCACTGTCTGTTTCAAACGCGACATCGCGCCAATGCAACGACTTATTCCAACACTTTTTTTGGCTAGGAAAACTTTAAAGCCCCGGGAATTTTCTGCATAATGTCGGGGCTGCTGTGTCACGGCGACATCATGATGTGACAGCTGTGCCTGACAGGTCGCCCTGCCTCTGAGTGAGTTCTTTTTCTTAATTTATATTTTAAGTGTCACGAAGCGTTGCTTGGCTGGCCACATACAGTAATGGTAGCCGACCGCAGAGAACCGAATAACCCGAACCGTATGCACACTGATCGCTCACTCCTACCAATTTACAACTATTCTCAATATGCTAGGGGTAATTAGGCTACCTTCCATTCTCATACTAAAATCAAGCAGTAAAATATGTCGTATCAGCAAAAATGTGAGCATTTATAAAGTAAAGAGCAAACATCAAAAACAAGGCAAAACTGTCCTGCAACATTAAGAGACATTGCGTTATGCAGCTATGACACATATGGATATAGCCTAAATCCGATTAGAATAAAACGGGTAAAAGTTTCAAAGCGGAAAAGGAGTGAACCTGCGCGCGCAATGCGTCAGTGCGGAGCATTTAGGTCGCTTTGCGGGGCTCGTCCGGAGGAGGGTCCTCTGAAGTGAAGATGGGGCCCTTGAAGACTGAAATAATCCCCTTTGGGAAGGTGCCCCCCTCAAAAAAAAAAAAAAAAAAAATAGGAAATGATTGACGCGCATTTCAAAAGCTGCCTCAGTGCTGCCGATGCCCCCAGTACAGTACCTGTCTGCCTCTTGCCTTTGAGCGGTAAGAACGTTTTGAAGAGACCTGGCCCTTATCGGGGGAGCCTGACTCGCCACCATGTGAATCCCCCATCATGACCGCGAATAAGTGACATTTTACAGATCTGCCATAGAGATACTGCTTCTACTCATTTATCTAGACATACACAGGAATTTAGAGAAATGACAGAGAAATTACGGGCTGGTTTAGGCCTATTGGACATTCATCTAACCACAATCCCTAAACCATAAATTCAGAAATGTCACATTTTACTACCGGAGAGATCAATGTGACGATGTGACTGTACCGTATATTTTACATCAGTGTAGGATACGTTATACTCTTTTTAGCACTAAAGACACTAAATTATATAGGCTTCCAGATATGGTTGAGTAAATCCAGTTGCATGTGAATTTCTGGTTTAACGATATTCGGATTAAACACTTATTGTACTGGGTAGGCTAGAATATGTACTGTTTAAGAGTATAAATCACAGCAGAAAAGTTGTTAGTTTCATAAAGAGTGCTCCCATCGTGGCACGCTAAGATTAATGACACACTGTTAATTATGCGTATTTTACAGCAAATTTTACGAGTTCTCCCCATTATTTAAGTGATATGAATCTGCACCATAAGGCCTAGTTTTTTTTCTCTCTGTTCAGCACTTTTAGTCTGCTCGTACATAAAATGGCAGCTGCTGATTTTTAATATATATTTTGTGGCTTTGAATTGACTAAGTGCGTCCCTGTCATCGCCTTCGCGCACGACTCGTCACTGACATAACGAGTCTGCAGCGCTTTGCTAATGCAAACCGGTGGCCGCTGTAACAATAATTTCCCACACGCCATAATCGCGCAACTAATTGTAGGAAAAATATTATAAAATCAATGTTAGGGTTTTGGCGCATTTGTTTTTATTTTTTATCATCAGGGATTTATAGCCGTCATTTCTTACATATTCATTATTCTAGGCATTTTCTGTTGCCACGATTAGATAAAACGATTAAGGTGGATTTACAAAAAGAAGAAAAAAAACAACTTTCCCGGTTCGCTCTCCAACATTAAAGAGTAGTTGTTTGTTAATATTAAGCGGCATTTTTATAATCTGGGGATGACTGCATGGCGGCACACTGCGCATGCGCGGCCCTGCGGCGGCGCCCGTCCCTTTTTGACAGCTCCGTGCTCAGCACCTGTCCCCGCCGCTGTCGCCTTTTAGTGGGAGGGGTCTTTATTTGGCCGGGGGTGGG
>JAODLC010000054.1:4143933-4153941 GCA_026781145.1 Hippopotamyrus pictus | reverse complement strand
AAAGGGGGGGGGGGGGGGGTGATGGGGTGGGGATGGAGCAGGTTATTCGCTTGTAGATGGGAAAGTGTTTGAAAAACAATGAAGATACCCATGGTGGGTGGGATTACTGGAGAGCTGTCAATCACAGAGTCATTAATCCCAACACCCATTGGCTGCTGTGGGTTAAATCGGGCAGTAATTGGCCGACATGTGGTAATCCCGCCCATCTCACTTCGCCCATTGTGACAGTGCTTTAAATGAGCTTGAATTTGGCTTTTCAGTCTGATCTAAGGTGTTGGAATTTTGTACTGTTACAGGTCCCGAAATTAGACCTTTAAAAACGTGTTTTTTTTTTCTTTTTACTAATCCTGTCTTTTTTTTACTGCCGAGCTCTTAAGCCTGTTTGGGGTCCGCTGGGACCCCACCTCTCCTCCCATCTCTGCACTCCTCTGTGCGTTACGCTCCCTGGTTAAAGTTTCATGAAGTGAATTAGCCGTGGGCGTTGGGCGTCGGGAGCCCGTCCTTGCTCAGGATAACCCACCTCGCCGTGGCACTGTCTGCGATAAGGCGGCCCAGTGACAGAGGGGGCGGCTTGGTTCACGCGCTCGCCTGCACGTCTGCCTTATGAGTCAGGGTGTCGGGAGAGTCCGCCTGCTCTCCGAGTGTCATTTGGGCTGACGTTTGGTCCGTCAGACGTAGGTTTTGCTTACAACCCGACGGACATGCGAGGTCACTGACAAACATAACGAGGATGCAGCAGTTTCGTCAGATTGTGTTCTGGTGTTTTTGGGGTTTCTGGTCGGCTAGGGTGGGTTTGTTGTTTCTGGAGCCTGACTCAAAAAGTCACTTCAGATGGTGGTTAGCAGGTAGCTGGTTAGCATACGGGGGGGGGTCACAGAGCCTCTGACAAAGGGGACCTTTGGATGAGATCCATCTTCTGTCGTCTCTGTCGGCAGTGTTCCATCATGTCTTGCTTTGGTTCTCTCTCTTCAGCCCTGTTTCTTTTTCACTCCAGCGGCTTCCTCTGTCCTGTAACTTTGTGTTATTATTATATCAGTGACTATCAGAGCACAGTAAGGCCTCTGCTTGCTCTGATCATGACTGACGCACATCAGCGACCTGTGAGTGCGCAGTTGTCATCCCTGAGACGCCGTCACCTCGCCGCTTCCGCAGTCACGGGTCCCGCTCCTCTTCCTGCTCGCCGCAGGCCGGAAATCCCGAAACAAACGAGTGTGGGAGGTCTCGCGCGAAGGGTGGCGGACTCACGGTTTCGGCAAACGCCGGGCGATTCTGCCAGCAGATCCTACAGACGGGTGACAGAGCGACTTGCCCGGCGGATCGAAACCAATCTGTGTGTGGATGGGTGATAAAAGAAAAGTAAACAATGACTGCTGCCAGCACCGAACGGGCCACGGATGTGGAGCAGAACCGGACAGGCAGCAGCAGGACGGCTCAGATAAGAGAGTCACAGCTCCTCGCCGGGGGGGCAGGCATGCGGCGGACAGGTTCATTCCTGTGTGGCTTTGCTTTCCGCTCGCGACTGGGGCAGGGAGCGGCGGACTGGACACCGGCGGTACGGGGTAAATTCCGAACAGGCGTGTAAAAAATGCGACGGTCTGTAATGCGGAAATCCATCGCCTGTGAAAAGGTCGTCCGTGCTTAAGGACGAGCAAGCCGCCCAATATATCCTCATACCACCTTAACAGCCAGAGCCAGAGGTACAGCCAGAGGGTTTCAGTTCCCGCTGTTGGTCCGGCGATGACTTTATTGTGTATCAGTATGGGCCCGGGTCTCCCTAGCTGTATGCTGATGGCTCGTGGGTCACATGGTCCGCAATTTCCCGTCCGGGCTTCTCACTTCCTGCCCCGGGGGTGCAGTCTGTGGACGTCAGGACCCATCTGGGGCTTTGTGGCCCTCGAGCCTCTCTACACCAGAGAGGTGGGTTGCCACGGCGACCGCAGCCCCTCCTCCCCACGTAGACAGACACACATGCTGTCAGGAATCTCGGGAATGTGGGATTTTCTCCTGAACGCTGACGATGTCAAAACTGGTTCGGAAACTGAGATTAATTTTAAATGTTATATTTTTGAAAGGAAGCTGAAATAATAATATCTGAATGTACCCGCAGTAATGTTATGATTGTGACTGTGCATTTGCTGGATTGGAATGCTTAAAATGTTATTTTCTTCTAGTAAGATTCACTCTCAGCCAGTAAACCTCGTCTTTGGCTTGTTTTTCTTTTGTCTTCTCTCACAATGTGCTTTTCCGCTGCGAGGATGAGAAGCTTCCAGCAAATTACTGCCACTCGTCCCGCCCACCTCTCCAACATTGTCAGTAGCTGTCACTTTTTTTTTTTTTTTTATGACGGGTGTATAGGATGGGATTATCATCGGATCAGCATCCTGCGTCACTTGTACAGGGCTTTTGCAGCTAGTGCCCTCTTCTGGTTCAGGTTGAAGTGACCTGTGGGGCCCAGACAGGAAGTGAGTGCCGGCCCCTTAACTGCGTGTGTGACTGTGACACCTTTGACCTGGTTCTGTGGCAGTGAAGCTTGAAGAAAAAAAAAAATCCTCTATTTTCTGATTTCTGTGGGTGTACAGCTGGTTATGAGGACTGCCATTAAAATTCCGAGCATTCCTTTGAGAAAATGGCTGTTTATCAAACGGAAATATGACATGCCACAGAAGGCCCTCTCTCAAGGAGCTCAGGTCTTCACCAGCCCCGCAAATGTGGGATTAATGTCTGCAGTGTTTGAGTAACACGCCTCTGTGTTGCGAGTCCAACGCCGGGGAGGTGATTTGTTCTATATCCTGTCCTCTGTCAGACGCACGCTGATATCCGCACCTCCGTATGGACTGCCGTGCGTCATCAGCGTTCAAACAAATCTTGCTCTCCAATTTATTCCCCTCACGCGCGTCGTCGTGCGAAGCCGGAGCACCGTTCCACCGCCCGGGTAAGGAGACAGGATTTTGGATAAGCGGAAAGTGGCTGTCGGGAGAGGACGAGCTGTGTCAGGTCGCTCTGGGTCAGGTCCGGCGAGCCCCTTGGTGCCGGTGACACGGCAGAGCTGGCTCCGCTCAGACAGGTCACAGTGTTCTGTCGAGGAGAGCCATGCTATTAGTGACACCCACGTGACTCTCATTGGTCAGAGCTGGTCAGGGGGGGTCTTAAGACTGAGGGATACCCTTACCTTAAGCACTCTTGTTTAGCCTGGACCCAAGTGCAGAGCCATCTAACTCAGGACCTGGTGTCTTTTTGTTGTCAAATTAGCACAGGCTGACAGCAGATATAGGGTTTCTTGTTGTTTCTGGGGCTCTACTTTAGAAAAAAATCACTTTGCCCCCCCCCACCAGTGTGGAGAGTGTTGGTGGCCATCAGGGAGCTCCTAAACCTCAGGGGCCTCAAGCATATACAAGGTTTGTGTGGTGGAAAAAAACACCACAACTGGCTGGAAGGACGAGGGATGGCGTGAACTGGATCAGCGCTTCTGCTCCTTCCCGGGTACCCACCCAGCCTAGCCCCCATCCCCCCCGGTGCCTCTCTGGTCTGGGTCACACATTAACCGGCAGTCAGGTGGTATCCCGTTCAAACCGCCAACAGGTCCTGTCCCCAGGCAGAGGTCTGGGGACCTTTGGTTTGGCATGCGCTGGTGACGTGCTGTCGGTGTGTTACCGCTTTCCGCATGCCTCTTGTGTGCGAGTCGCCGCGAGGCAGAAAAGCAGGCCTGTCAATTATCAAGCAGTGGAGCTATAAAACGACTTCTTTAATGCCATCCATTAAGTTTAATGTTTCCTAATACCTCTTCTCCAGTCTTTATGGAGCATGAATCTCCTCTCTTAAGACCCCTGGAAACATTAAAATAAGAGATTGCTTTTTGCAGCGAAACAAACACCCGTTTGTCATTCTTCAGACAAATGTCCCTCTCTCTCTCGACAGGAAACCATGACGACCGCCACGTCCCCCATCCTGCTGAAATGGGACCCCAAGAGTCTGGAGATTCGAACCCTGACTGTGGAGAGGCTTCTGGAACCGTTGGTCACCCAGGTAAGTCACGAATTGGCCACTCCATCTGTCACTCATTAGGGAAAAGTTGTCTATTGGATGGAGTGGGGTCAGGGGAGGGAAATTTTACTATGGGATAAAGTAGGTAATTTCTAACTGACAGCTGGCTGAAAATGCTGGAAGATCATTGGCAGTTTTTACGGCCACATTTGGGCTGCTGTATTTTAGCGAGGTAATTAAGGTAATTAGCCGAGAGCCGAGATACAGACTCAGAGAGCACGGAGCCACCGTTTTCGTACATTTATGCATTTGTTCTTTTTAAATAAAATGGGTTTTCGGGTCTGAGTAACTAGCCTCCGAAGTGACAGGCAGCGCTCTTGGTGATAATCTCCAGGAAAATTGCCTCAGTCACTGTCACGGTGAAGCACGCTTCTGAAATGTCACCGGGGTAAGGAAAGGAACCCGGTAGCCTTGATAAGTGGCATTCTGTATGGTTGACGAGCAGTGGGGGGGATGTCCTCCTCCCGCTAAACGCGGGTTCGAGCATCACTCTGCCCCTCGGGTGAGACTCTTACATAAGTAATTATTCCGGAATTGGTTCTAGCTGCTTCGATGGCATGTGTTTATGTTTGTGGGGGTTATGGCATGCAGAATAATACAGCTTCGCTGGTTATGATCCCATAACTATGCGGTGCTTCTCATCATCTTGTGAACACGCTGTAAGGTGCTGTATTTACGCAGCGTAACCTTGCCTCCGAATGGTTATTGAGACTTTAATGTGCTGCCGGAGTTGATGACCTGGACTTTGGGCTCGGGTTGAGTCGTCGAGGTACTGTCCTGCCAGGATGGCCAGGATGGGGACAGCGAGTTGGCGCTTGTGGGGGCGTGTCGCAGGGAAAGGGGTGCTTGCTTGCGGCTGCCGAGCGGGGTGAAGCTCTGTGGGCTCGCCAGACCTGTAGTCCTGTCGATTGAACGGGCATGTCGTTCCCAGCCGGCCTGGTGGGGGGGTGCCGTGGGATAATTGCTGCCATCCCTTGCCAGAGGTTTACCGCTGTCCGCGAGGAGTCCTGGTTTGGTGTGTTGCCATCGCTGGACAGGCCGCAGAGATATTCGCCAGGGTCCGTCTCCGCTGGCAACCGTGGGTGTGTTTCGGGCTTATTAAGATATGAACCGGAAGATATGCAGCAATATATAAGTAATAAGACGGTAAAAACTCCCTTCTCACCATCAACAAGCACCCGGCGCAGAGTGCGTTTTACTGACAAGCATTCTGTTTCTGAACCGTCAGCGATCTGAGCTTTTTAATGTCTGGGAACGGACATCATCACGGTTACCTGCAAGAGAGAACTTCTGAATCAGACTTTTAATGTAGGGCAGTGTGTCCTTAGGTTTATGCCGGTGAGCAGAATTACTTTCCAAATTTGTTCTGCCTGTCTGCTTCTGCATGTCTGTGTCAATCTGTCTACTTTACGCAGTTTCTCATTGCTTAGCAGCTATACCAAGAGATCTGCCAGGGACCATTCAAATTAAATATCGCTTGGCATTCTGGGAAATGAGTCCCGGCAACTTTCAGTCATTTTTCTTGCTTGCTGTAATGTGTCGGGGAAGCATTCTGGCTTTGTGAAGTGGCTTGAGATGCGAAGAAAATCTTCGGAGGAGCGGGATAAGATACTCTGTTGAGGCGCGGGAGCGAGGCTTTCGCATCACAAGCTTGGCGGTGATTGATGCGATGTGTCACGTGGCGTTCCTGCCCAGCGCAGCATTTCGGCCCCTGTTCCTTATCACGGCAAAGAGGGCCATGTTGGCCTTCCGCACTCTGCTGCCTGCCAGCCCACGAGATGGATCATCTGAGGCCTTCACCCGTAATGGAAATGTACTGCGCCCGGATGTAGGTGAGGGGGGCTTGTCAGTGTCCCCAGACTCCTGTGTCTTACTGCTGTGGTCTGTGTGAGCTGGATCTGTTATGTGGGATTAGCCCTGCTTGCTATGGTCTTTTTGAAGGCTAATGTATACTTCTCTATAGAATCTATGCCATAGTTAGCCACATACCCTACATAGTAGCTTATGTCATACCTTGCCACTTGTAGTGACAGGCTACACTGTAGACTATGGCTTAAAATACGTGGCTACTTGTGGTGTAGATTCTACACAGAAGTTTAAATCAGTCTTGCCAATTTGCTCAAAGTAAGACATAATCTTCACAGTTGTTTGTCAGTAATTTGTTTTTGAAAATCTGTTGTGCTTGCGTTAATTATATTCCATTATATTCCATTTGCAATTGGATTCCTATATTCTTTAATGTTTGATTTTCCAATTTCTGTCTCCTGAAATTATCGTAACAGTTCACCATTTTCACCCATTATAGTTATACCCAGCCAGCTGTTATTCATCACTCCTTCTGGCTCTTGGTATTTACAGTATACTCAGCAGGCTCTTACTCGCTACGCCCATCTGGCCCTTGGTAGTTATACTCATCTGGCTCTTACTCGTCACGCCCATCTGGCCCTTGGCAGTTATACTCATCTGGCTCTTTTTCGTCATTCCCTTCTGGCCCTTGGTAGTTATACTCATCTGGCTCTTACTCGTCACGCCCATCTGGCCCTTGGTAGTTATACTCATCTGGCTCTTACTCGTCACGCCCATCTGCCCCTTGGTAGTTGTACTCATCTGGTTCTTTTTCGTCATTCCCTTCTGGCCCTTGGTAGTTATACTCATCTGGCCCTTTTTCGTCATTCCCTATTGGCCCTTGGTAGTTATACTCATCTGGCTCTTACTCGTCACACCCTTCTGGCCCTTGGTAGTTATACTCATCTGGCTCTTACTCATCACGCCCATCTGGCCCTTGGTAGTTATACTCATCTGGCTCTTATTCATCACTCCTTTCTGGCCCTTGGTAGTTATACTCAGCTGGCTCTTTTTCGTCACTTCCTTCTGGCCCTTGGTAGTTATACTCAGCTGGCTCTTTTTCGTCACTCCCTTCTGGCCCTTGGTAGTTATACTCATCTGGCTCTTACTCGTCATGCCCATCTGGCCCTTGGTAGTTATACTCAGCTGGCTCTTTTTCGTCACTCCCTTCTGGCCCTTGGTAGTTATACTCAGCTGGCTCTTATTCGTCACTCCCTTCTGGCCCTTGGTAGTTATACTCATCTGGCTCTTACTCGTCATGCCCACCTGGCCCTTGGTAGTTATACTCAGCTGGCTCTTACTCGTCATGTCCATCTGGCCCTTGGTAGTTATACTCATCTGGCTCTTACTCGTCACTCCGTTCTGGCCCTTGGTAGTTATACTCATCTGGCTCTTACTCGTCACTCCCTTCTGGCCCTTGGTAGTTATACTCATCTGGATCTTACTCGTCACGCCCTTCTGGCCCTTGGTAGTTATACTCACCTGGCTCTTTTTCGTCATTCCCTTCTGGCCCTTGGTAGTTATACTCATCTGGTTCTTATTCGTCATTCCCTTCTGGCCCTTAGTAGTTATACTCATCTGGCTCTTATTCATCACTCCCTTCTGGCCCTTGGTAGTTATACTCATCTGGCTCTTATTCATCACTCTCTTCTGGCCCTTGGTAGTTATACTCATCTGGCTCTTACTCGTCACTCCCTTCTGGCCCTTGGTAGTTATACTCATCTGGCTTTTACTCGTCACGCCCTTCTGGCCCTTGGTAGTTATACTCATCTGGCTCTTACTCGTCACGCCCTTCTGGCCCTTGGTAGTTATACTCATCTGGCTCTTACTCGTCATGCCCTTCTGGCCCTTGGTAGTTATACTCATCTGGCTCTTACTCGTCACTCCCTTCTGGCCTTTGAGTTTTAGACTTTCGATGAGCAGTGTCACCTCTCAGCAGCACAAAAGTAGATTGCTCAATTAAACTCGATTACTTGATTATTAAAAAGCATCGATTAAAATTTTTATTATTGATTACTAGCCAATATGGCAGAATGAAGATGATGCATATAGGATGAAGGTGAAAGCACTTCACATTTAAAGTGAATGAAAACTCAGTCTGTCAGCATCACCACAGTAGGACTGCAATGCAAATTCATCTTAAAGACGACTTTCATGTTTGATGGACTCACCCAATAATGCAAGGCTTGCATAGATATGTACCATTTAGCCTCTTGGAGTAGCCTAGCCTGTTTCTGTCATCACTTTGACTTTAAATCATTTCGCTTAATTTGCTTCCTGCGATTCCTCTATGTCAAAATAAAAGCTGCTAAAATAAAAGCCGCATCATCTTGCATAATATGGTACATAACCATAAAATGCTAATTATTACAGTATATATGAACATATTGGGCTGAATGATATTTCATGTTTTTGTGACATTTAAGAGTTGATAATTATGTATATAGCCAAATAGAACCAGAGTTACCAAGAAAGTATGTCAAATAAGCTGGTGGTGTTACTCTTAATTATGCCAAGACACAGAGCAGTGCCGACAAACCACTAGCTTTTGCTTAATATCATCTCTATGGCTTACAAAATATTTCCAGACAGCGGAAGATGAACGTCATTTTGTGACCATACAGGTCTTGTCTGCTTTTATCCTCTTTGCTCAGTTTTGTTCGATTTCTCATGAACACGCCACTCGGAAGTCGCACTGCTCTGCTACTGGGATCATACGAAAAGACTTCTCTGATACTTTAGGATGAGATGATATTAGGTTATCTGCTGTTCTGGGATCAGACTAACAAAATGGTCTATTTGGATCTAGCGGCCATTCATAGAGTTGAAAGAAGTGGGATTTAAGCTCTGGTATCGACGCGGCCCCCTGGGAGAAGAGGGCGGTCTCGCTGTCTGGTAGTAGGGCTTTTCAGGCATGAGTTTTACTTTGTGTCGGTGAACAATGTGAGGTTGGGGACCAGTCGGCTGGATCGGCCTGCTCGTTCGGGTTTGAAAAGCGCTTCGGGAGATGTTTACGTGGATGTGGGTGAGTGAAGCGGACTCCGTGAAGGCCTGTGTGCACGCGTGCTGTCAGGAGATGGGTTCGTCTTAAAGGCGCTGCTCAAGGCTTTGCTTTCATGTTCGGAGGAACGGCAAAACCTTTTGCGTCCATCAGAGGGTAGCAGAGGGGGTGGTGAAAAAGAAACCAGAAGGCATGGGTTCGAGTAAGGGGTGGGGCTGTTATCATAATGCAAATTAAAGCTTAATAAACATCCCGATTGGATTATGTTTGACCGGGCCCGTTTGTGGGCATCGCCGAGTAATTCGCGTCTTGGGGATGGAACCAAATGTCAGCAGGCGTGTGTTGAAAGGTGACATTTTGGGCTGACATTTGGGGTCACCTATTGGTGCTGCTTCCCTTTCAGATGCCTGAGTCCGATGTGACTGGTCTGGGCTGTCGGCATTCGCTTCGCCCAGCTGGCACCCCTCTGGCTACCGTTGTCATGGTAACCACCTTCAGGACTGTGGGCGGCGGTGGGGGGGGGGGGCACCCTGGCAGCCTGGCCGGTACCCGTTTCTCCAAGTCTCCTAGCGCTCTTATTGCCGTCAAGATGCCTGGCCTCATGTCTGTCCCGTTTTTTTTTTTGTTCCTGTTCGATCAGACTTTATCTGTTCATTTTCTGGCGGTAGTTTAGTAGCCTAGAGTCGGTAACTAAATGTTTGTTATTGAACACCTAAGCTGGGCCCTTCTGCATCCTTCATAAAATCATGGACACGGATGCGATTTCGGCTAATACCGAAAATATGCATTGATGACAAAAGTTGACATGAATGCATAATGACTTTCTGAGTAAATAATACAAGAACAGACACCTGACTTTCATTTTATGTGGTGTCTTGCTGGGATCTCGCACCTCAGTGTCTCCTGGCTGGCTGCCGGCTGGACGGGCCTTCCGGATGGTTCCCCGAGCAGAAAGAGTGTCCCGGCATTAATCAAATGAGTCTGGAGGAAAAAAAGAAATCGATTTTTCTTTTCATCAGAAAGTTCTTCTGTGTTTTTTACGGGGAGTGATACGAGACACTTGGATTTTCTGCCTGTCGGGTTTCTGTGACTTGTGGTGACACAGAGGGGTGGGGGAAGCA
>JAODLC010000054.1:4130261-4142524 GCA_026781145.1 Hippopotamyrus pictus | reverse complement strand
TATTAAACTAACTACCTGGGAGAACTGAAAACAAGGCCTGGATTTGGAATCGAGGTCCAGATTTGAAGAACCCTGGACTACACTAACCTAATATCAGTTCCACCTTAAATCTGCTCCATGCTGTAACGTCAGTTCCGCCTTAACTCTGTGCTGTCATGTCAGTTCCACCTTAAATCACCTCCGTGCTGAAATATCAGTTCCACCTTAAATCACCTCCGCGCTTTAATTTGAGTTCCACCTTAAATCACTCCATGCTGCGCTGTCAGTTCCACCTTAAATCACCTCTGTGCTGTCCATTATAGGAATATATAGCTGTGTTACGCTTATAACACTGTATGTACTCATGCACGCTGTGGGCTCGCGTCGGCGGTGCTTTCCGTCGCATGTCTAATGGACGGTAATGGGCTTTGTCGAGTTCCTGGGTTATTTATACTTGGCTGCTCAGGCTAAAGCCACACGGTCGACTGATGATCCCTCCTCTAGAAGCGGCCTACCTCTCTCTGGGTCGGGCCATGCTATTTGCCGTTACAGTGGGCTGGTTCGCATGCTTAGTTTGGTACTTATCCAGCTTTCTGATTGGGAAAAACTGTTACAAATAAAACAAAATTGTTAGTTAGATAAGGATAATATCCCATTCGTACAGGAAGAGTCCTGGAGTGTGACCATACCTGGCAACAGCAGTAGTTTGTGAGTAATAGGGAGATTTTGCTGAGTGGGGGTGGGTAGGTCCCCAACGATACCATTTGTCGAGTTGGGCGATGGGGGGGTCACTAAGCACCTTGTGACCCGGCGGCTCTGAATCACCGACTGGGCATCTAATTTCTGGAGCTGGCCTCATGGAGGACTGGACGCAAGCCTTTGATGGGCCCCCCCACCCCCCGCTTTTGTGAGGGGGCGGGGTCACCTGCATTGCCCCGCAGTGCTACCACGCAGCAGACGGCCATGCGTGTGCAGATGGCAGGACGTGATGCGTCAGTTCCGCCCCCGCCCTGCCCGAGCTGTCACTGAACGGCACTCTCAGATTAATGACCGGCACCCCCTCTATCCTACGTTTTGAGTTGGTGGGGGGAGGAGGTGAGGTTATATCTGTGGGGCTCCATGTTCCCCATATGTGACTCTTATTGATGTGTGACTCCACTAAGGTGGCGTCATGGTCCCCTGGGGTCTCTGGGGGGGCTGGGAGGCAATCTGGGGTCTGTTCTGGTCCCGGTGCGTCCGTTTGTCATCTTGCATGTCTGATCTGACCCACCCCCATCCCGGTTTAAGAGTAAATCCGTGTGCATGGAGGTCAGCTGGATTCTCCTGGCCTGTCATATCTGTCCCCCCCCGCATTATGGCCCCCCCGTGCCTTGTGCTGCCCTCCCGAATGCGCCCCCGGGCAGAAGCCGGCGGCAGAGCGCAGCCCCCGGGAACAGAGTGACGTCTCCCTCTTTGGCGCGGAGCCTTTGATCAGCAGGGATCAGTAAATCGCACAGCGTGAGTTAGCGGGCTCGCCCGTTGGAGCCTGGCATCTCTGAGGGGGGGGCCTGCGGCTCTCTGCGTGAACCATGCCAGGCTGGTTTTGGCCGGGAGCCTTGCATGGGCCTTTTTCTGAATGATTTGGAGCGCTGGTGGATGCGCACCGATGCCCAAGTTGCTCTGGAGGGCTAGTGGAGTCCCTGTCCACCCCCCTTTGGCAGTGCTGATGTCAGTTTTGGAGGTTTGTGTTGCCCCCTGGTGGTGTGTCTTCTTGGGTGTGGCAGCGTTCCCAGTTCCTATCTCTTACATTTTTTGCCTATTTTTTGGACAGATTCACGAGGCCCTCGCTAGTCTCGGTGATTTCATGATAAATTGTCTGTCTCCAAAGCATAAGGGGATGTTCACTCCCTGGAGAGACATCTGCACCCCCTGCTGGGAAGAGGGGTGCACTGCAGTCTGATTGTAACTTCACAAATGTCGTTTATTGGCATGTAAGGCGCCGATGACTCTCCGCGTCTCATGACGGTCTCTCGCTAAAGTCGATTAACGGCAGCCACAGAAACGGCACAAAAGGCGATTAAGCGCGGCGTCAGTCTGGGAACGTCAATTGCGATTCATGGCTTCCTACCAGGGAACAGACGTTTAATCTGACGTCGTCATGCATTCCCTCATGAGCCGTTTCATTTCAGTTATTTTTTTTTTTTTTTAGTGGTTTGCATTTAGGAATGCTGTGTTTGCCTGCCATTTTAAAGGTTTTAAGAGATTAGAGGATCCAACAAACAAAAGCGGGAAAACACTTGGCAGCTGGGGCTTCTGTAACAGGGGGCCCGCGGGTGCTCCAGGTTATTTACCACGGCCGAAGATTTCAGTGAGGGGTCGATAGGTTTTCCGTGTTAAACAGTTCTGGTGATGCCACTGAATGGCCGTCTTGCGGTTGGCGATAACGTTGGTGTCTCACAAGAGGCAGGTTCCATATGCGTGTCCCCAGAGGCCGTCCAATCAGACGGGGCCTAACTTAATCACAAACCCAGCGATTTTAGCAGAACTCAGGGGGAATTTAATTGCCAAACTCCTGCGCCGTCTGTCACAAGAAATATCCGTTTCTCCCACCAGTGAGCGCCAGCGGAGGGTTTCGCATCATTTTTGGCCAGTCGGCTTGAGCGAACGTGGCGCGGTCTGTCTGGCGGTGCCATGTTCGAGCTGCAGTTTCACGGACGGCTCGCGTTAGTCGTTAAACAGCAAAGAGGCAGGCATTAGACATCGTCTTCCTGCTAATGGTGTAGGTGTGTCCCTTTCCTCACGCTTGTTGTGTATCTTGTCACCGCGTGGCAAACGATCGCAGATGACCTCTTCATGGCCCTGCTGTGACTTAACACTGATCCTCCATCTTCGATGGAAGCTGAAGGAAAAGAAAGGTGAAGTTTACTGTTTTCTGGTCTGTTTGTTTTTATATTTTTGAGTTTCTGTGAAAGGCTGTGAGGTCTGCTCCGGCACGTGACAGACGCCGTCTTCCATGCCGCTCTCTCTCGCCGCGGTCTCTCCAAACGAGCCCAGTACAGGCGGCATCACCTGTTCTACGACCAGCTCCCACGCTCTTCTGTTTTCCCGCTTCGTCTCATCTTCCGTAACACGCGAGAAATAAACACCGCTATTCTAAAAACTGCCCACGCAAATGGCAGGATCGTGTGTGTATGTCTGTGTGTGTTTTTTCCCACAGGTAGATTTCCAGTTTTTAAAATGCTCTCAGACACCTCTGACACGTACAGATGGAGCCTGGATAAGGAGGACAGGAAGCCTGCTTGACCATTTGAGTGGTTTATGAGGAAAGTCGTGGCTCTTTGGTGTGCCCCCACGCCAAAGCAAGTAGCCGTGTTTCCTTCCGCATGGGCGTCATGTGATTTCTCTTGGTTCGCCCCTTTGGGGGGCAAGTCGTCATTAGGCCTGAGGCGGGGGGTGGAGAAAATGCTTATTTTTCATTCAGTGGTACGAGAGCTGGTGGTGGTCATCTTCGATCTGCATGGAGAGAAATTTCCGGTCCACTGGGAGCCGCCGTTAATGATTGGCTATCAAACGAGCGATAGATATTAGCTGGCTGAAGACGTCCCGCTGCTCTGGGGTGACGGGGACCGTGATGTGTTGGGTTGCGGTTAAGCAGCAGGGGATCAGGAGCCGAATCTCACCAGGCAAAGCCATTCTGAACCTTTGAAGTGTAAGCCGTGGTAAATTGTAATAAAAACGGAATATGAAACTTAATCCTGAGAGAGGAGCTCTTACGAGCCAATGGGCTGCCAGCGTGCCTTCCCTGGGGGGTGTTGTCCTGGGGAGTGTTGTACCTGTGGAGGCTCGAGAGTGACTTTTGAAGCGTGGTGGATTTTTACTCACTCTAATCTCCTTTCTTGAAAGCCCCCCTGGTGAGCTGGACTGTAGAGTTGGAGGTGGGGGTGATACTTCTCCCCCTGTTCCCTCTGAATTAGTGGTTTTCCAGAGGTCACGGTGGAAGGTGACTTTTGATGTGTAATCTTTCCACTGAGTGTTTTTTTTTTCTGGTGGGCCCCGTAGAATCGGCACATCCTGCCGCATTTGGCTGTTCTGCCACATCGAGGACCAGATAGTATCGCAGAAGGCCGAACGGACTCAGAAGGCCGAATGTGAAATCAGCAGGCTGTCTCCTCCAGCTCCGCAATGTATACAGCGGCCCAGTTTCCTAGCAGCAGGCCCGATCCAGTGCTGTCCAGTCCTCAGTGATGGGCCATGCTCTGAGAAGGGTCCAGCTGCAGAGATCCACGCCTCCGCAATTCACAGCTCCACTGGAGGAACCAATCAGATTGCACAATACTGCACGGCTGTCTCCATTGACAAGCCAACCACATTTCAACTTTGACTTTCATCGTGCACACCAAATAACGAATAATAAGTTCATTCTCAAATGGAAAATTCGCTGTCATGTTAAAAGCTGGTAGCAGTATTCTGTTACAAAGCATACAATTTTTGTTCCGAAAGAAATGTAATTTACACAGATGATTTTTTGAAAACTGTTACTAATGTTATGATCCGGAATGCAGAACCATACTTAAGAAGCAACAGAAATGCAAGATTGAAAACAAAGACACTAGCCAGAACTCTAAAGAAGCCATATGATAATGTTAAACTGCATTTATATTAAGTGGAAATTTGTGGAAAAATACTATAATACTTACTGGTTTCAAAAAGGCACTAACTTTGAAGCTGCTTAATTGTTGCTCCTGCTTTTTAATACTGCTAATTATTCATTGAACAGACAAAGCACTTTTATTTTCAACTCCTAACCACGCTCAAACCACGTTAGATAAATGTATGTGACATAAACGCACAATACTTTTGGCTTTTCAGCAGGGCTCCGAAATCGAATACGGTTTCCATTTTCCAAATCATGTGACATAAATACACAATCTGATTGGTTTACTCCAGTGGAGCTGTGAATCGTGGAGCTGTGGGACTCTGCAGCTGGACTCTATTGCACGCACCTGCACCTACATGGGTCCCCCAGAACCAGCAGTCTTGGTCGGGGACTGTCAGGTACTGAGACATCATCAATGGACAGATAAAAAGATTAATCCCTTTACCCCTCTAAGGTCCCAGTCCCGGCCAAGAGATGCACCAGCCCCATGACGCCCCCACCTTCTCTCTAGAAGATGAAATGTTAACGTTACCCGGATTTATGTAGCACACGTTAAAGCCACTAATGCACGAGGCCATTAGAATGAATAGATGATGAGCAGGCGAATGATTCCGACGGAGGTCTGCACGCTGGGAGTACCCCGAGTCAATTTCAGAGCCGTATCGATCAGGTGAGATGGGCCGTTTCTGATACGGAAAACATTTACGCTCTTATTTAGTCACTTAGCTACAGCTGGCCTGAAGCAACCTCTAAGCACGTAAGAGTCTTTGTAAGAAAATTCACCTTCAGCTAAATGCTATTGGACCCATTGCAGGGATTTAAACCCAAAAGTCAGGCTCCTATACACTGTGTGTGGATATTTATACTCCGTTTGTGTGGGGGTATGCTATATGTCGTTTGTGTATGGGTATTGAAGCTTACTGTATTCGTTTGAGAGCTTGGATTTATGTTCTGACATATTTCAAGAACCTTTGTAAAATTCCAATCTATCAGACTGTATTGCTCTTTACACACTGAACTTTTCTCTTTGACTGGAGATGATGTAATCTCCTCTACCACTGGAAGTCTCCTCCCTCACCAATGCTCCTATCCTCTGCCTAGAGTCATCAGTCGGGTGTATTTCACAACGACGGACAAGCATTTGAGGTCAAGGCAAGCATTGAGGAGCGAGGTCTGGAGACGACTTAGTGGTGGACATGAACTATATGGACACAAGTATTGGGACACCTGTGCACAGTTTTTGTGCTGGGGTTGTGTCTGGAACTCTGCAGTTTTTGAGTCTATGGGGCGTTGGCGACTTTGACACACTATGCACCTCAGCACTCGACCCCGCTCTGTTACTTTACATGGTCTGCCACTTTGTGGCTGAGTTTCTGTTGCTCCTAAACGCTTCCACTATCCAATAATACCACTTACAGCTGGTCGTAGAATATCTAGCAGGGAAGCAATTTTGTAAATTGACTTATTGCGAAGGTGGCATCCTATGACAGTACCACATTTAAATTCACTGAGCTCTTCAGAACAACTCATTCTTTCACAGGTGTTTGTAAATCGGACTGCATGGCTAGGGACTTGATTATATAAACTGGAGGCAATGGGTCTGAATGAAACACCTAAATTCAATGATTAAGGTGTGTCCCAATGCTTTTATCTATGTGGATGGGAATCAGGGCTGATTTTTAATTGATTAGTATTGGCTACCACAGCCCAATCTATTTAATTCCTCGTGTCAGTTGTGCAGATTGCAAGGTTCTGTCACATGTTTCAGTAATCCTGAAGTGCATTTCTTGAAAGTAAAACCTATTGAGATGTCGGCTGAGTGAAAATTCTTCGTATTGGAAACTCAAAGTAGCTACCTGCAATGTTTGCAATGCTGTCCTTTCATGAGGAGGTAGCAACAGAGCGTTGTTTAACATAAATCTAATTAGGCACGTGCAGAAACTTTGTTGGAGTTTTACTTACACAAAAATGTTCTGAGGGCAGAAGGAACAATGATTGGTTCAGAGAGATAACAAATCAGATTGTAGAGGAGGTGGGTCCTAGCAACTAGAGGAGGTGGGACCACAAAATCTGATGGGTCCTGCCTGATTGGTCCTGCCTCCTCTAATTGCTTGGAGATACCTCTTCTATAATCGGAGTGGTTATATCTAGGGGTGTAACAATATACTCTGCCCATGAGACGTGACGAGATTGAGTTCACGCGAATGAGATGAGATGATATTTTAAGGAAAACTTCAAAGAGGAAATATATTACTGGAAAGCAGCCTTTTATTTGATTAATTTGAAAGACAGAAAATGCTTTGGTTTTAATGTATTGAGGAGTTGCCGAAACCCTGGATTTTCTACTACAGAAAATGGTCTCATGTCAGCTGCAATGAAAACGCTGATATCCTTTGCTATTGAAGTGGCTCTAGCACTTGACTGTGAAAGCTGGGATGCAAACACATTTGTAAGCGTTTGTCTGGCCTTTTAATGTTTTCTTCACCGGTGCAGTGGAAATAAGTAAAGAGCGATGATAGTGCTGCAAATGACTTTGCATAGTAGTAGCGTTAGCCGCTGTGTACGGCGTTATTTTTCTACAGTGCTTACAGATGGTTCGTGTTTTGTCTGTCACTATCTCGCTGTTTATATTTTCCACCGGGTACCCAAAATGCTGCCACACAAAAGATTTAAAAGTGTCTGGGGCATCTTACATGCTTACAGCAGCTGATTTGCAGCGCATTTGCCAGACCGCTTTTCATTTAGACGAGAAATCTCATCATGCTGTAATATCGCAAGATCTCGTGACACCCCTAGTTATCTCCCTGAACCAATCATTTTTTCAGTATATATAAATACTGAATGGATTGGATTGGATCGGTGTACCAAAAAAGTGGATTGGGACATCCCTAGTATCTCTGAGCTGTGGTTAACCCCAGCTGTTGTCGAAGGGTGAACATAGCTGGAGAGGAGAGAGATAAGAGTAGCTTCTCGTCATGACATAACATTTACAAAACAATCCTGCTCTCAATGTTGGTAAGACAGGATCTGTCACTGCTGTTGGTCAATGCATGAGTGGTTTGTGCATGACTGTGTACAAAGGATGTTCAGAAAAGACAACGCAATCGTCCGTGATGACAGAGGCTAATGGCTTTTCAAACGCTTCCTGAAAAGAGTCCGGGCTCCTTTATGAATGTAAATGCTGCCGGCTCTCTCTTGTGCAGGAACGTTGATTCGCTGGTGTTCAAGGGATGTCATGTTATTGATATGCCCTAATAAGTGTGTTTATTTTTTTTTTTGGTTGGGGTTAATGATTTCCAGTTTGTTAGACAGGTCTATGAAAGACCCGTATGATACCAAAATGGAGCGGGTTGTGGGCGTTTCGGCAACCGTTTAGAAACGTCATGGCATTGATTCAGGCCAAAGTAAACGCCATGTTCCATTTTCTTATTATGACTTGTCAAATGAGTATTGATTCCCTTCCGGGTCTTATTCCCGGGCTCCCTTACTACAAGGGCTCCCCTTTTACGGCAGGATGGGTCCTTTTTACTCTTGCGGTACGTTATCAAGACTCGAGATTAAATTAGCTGCTGGCTGTCATTTTACCTGCTATCCCCGCTTTTATATCTGTCACGTCTCCGTAGAGTAGAGGGAACACGAGGAATTAGCATTAGCTAGCGCTCATTTGGACTCCTCCACGTATTCCGGGTTTGGTCCGTACATGTGTGAGGACATTTTTGTCACAGCTGCCATCCTATGAGGCTCACGCTTTCCTAATCCGTTGTGAATTTGTGAATTTGGTTCTGAAAACGACGTTACGTGGTTATCGCAGGTCAAATTCACGAGTCTCTGGCACTGAGGGGTGTTGCAAGTTGGTGAGTCACACGTGGTTTGAGCTCTTCTGCTGGCTCGCCCGGCTGATGGATGCAAACGGGAGCTTTTGGGATTGGGGGGGTGTTCTTCTGAATGCACTAACCTCAGTGAGCCATTAGGGGGTGTCTTTAGCTGGTTCTGCTTTGTTTTGCCCTGGGGTAATGCATGGTTCAGCTTCCGATAAGGCAACCATTTGCCTCATGAAGCAAACCTGCTTACCGCTGAGGTATCTAAGGAGGCCTTTCCACGGCTTCTTGTTTAACTGGTATTTAAGGCATTCAAAGGCTGCCAGGCAGACCAGCCAATAAAGGACAGGGATTAAGTTTGCTGGTGTTTATGGTTTCTGGGAACTACATACGCCCTTGCTGCCAGCAGACAAAAGCAGCGGCTTGCTCAGAATATGAAGTTGTGAGCTTATGTTTGCATAGCTGTCCTGCTAGTGGTTGACTGAGAAGGACTCAGTTGAGCTTGATGGATTAGGTGGACTTGTTCTCCAGGCTTTCGGACCTTGGTTCTGTGGTGGCCTGCTGTGGCAGGCACACGAAACAGCTGATGGTTGAAATTCATGGGTTTGTTGAACCTCGCACTTTTGACTCTGCTATCCCATGAGCGAGACTCAGAATGAAACATTTTCACAATTATATTTTTAGGCGCCAGGGTCCATCCAGGTCTCTGAAGGGGGCTGAATGCTTTCCATCGCCGACAACATTTGAGTCAATTCATCCCCTCTGCTCAGGCACTTCTGTCAGGCACTGAAATTCAGCCTGATTGTGATGAGCACCTCTTTGTGTAGAAGTGATTGTTGGCCATTAGCACTCAGCTGTTAGCACTGAGCCATTAGCTCTCATTACCTCTATGTGAGACTGATTTAATTCATTTTTTAGGTTCTCCAAAACTTAAGGCATACTGTTACGTTTGGTCTTTGTCAATGGGTTCCAACTTAGAGCTTGTTGGCACCTGGTACAGTCATTTGTAAAGTCTTTAGTCATGTGTTTACATCCCAAGCCGGTGACTGGATGGACCCCATTAACCTGTGAATCTCTGCTGTATGATGTTAACCTCACAAACACACCTTGTATGGGCTTGTTTCCAGTATCGGTTCCAATCCCATGTGGGAGAACGGGTGTTGTACGTGTGGTGGAGCTTCTTAACGGCTTCAGATTAAAGTGAAATTGACGGTCCAGCTGTTTAGAGGAGCCTTTTGGCAGGAATGAAGCTGTTTTTCTTGGCTCGGAGCTGACACCTGAAGTCTTATAAAGATGCCTGCAGTGTCAGTTCAGTTTTCCCAACAGCAGTTCATCTCCCTGTAAAATATTCTACACTACTGTAGACTCTGAACTTTTATGCTTCAGCAGTAAGAATTCGGTTGGTAAACACATCCTGTGAAGGAGTGTCGTCAGCGGGCTGAATGAGAGGTGGGCCAGGGTTTTGGGTGGCCAGAGTGAGACACATCACTCACCATCCTACGTCTCTGTCCCCCCCCCCGTGGTCATGGTGGTTCTGATTGAGCACTTCCCGCCATCTCGCAGAAACCCCACGTGAAGGAAGATCTGTACTCCTCTCGTCATCCTGCCAGGTCTTCCCGCCATGGAAACCAAGGAACATCAATTGAACAGTCAATCAATCAGTTAGCAAACTGAACAATCACGAAGCACTCCCAAGGTGATTCTTCTGTTCCTGAAATCTTGTGTCTGTTTCGATCACATGTACCAAATACAGTTACATTCAGATATGTTGATGCTTGATAGCAAAGCCGTGGGAGGGTAACCGTGGATGGCTGACTCATTTGAAAACCCTTCCTAGCTTTGGCAGCCTGCTAAACGAAACAGATCACTTAGTGAGCCAATTCAGGATCGGCTTTTTTATTTCGTATGACTTCCGGCAAGCTTGCTGTCGGAGGCGCGTCCCATCCTGAGCTGTAAGGAACATGGCGTCGGGTTACACAGCCGGAGATTGTGGGATTGCAAGATCTGGGCTCTGATTAAGCGAGCTATTCGCTGAAAGGTGGTACTTAGAGACTGGGGGAATCGCGAGTGGGGTCATATTGAGTCTGCAAAGTGCAGTTCAGACAGAAGTCCCCCCCATTCGTGCCTCTCCCCCCCCCCCAAATCTGGGCTGGGAGATACAAGGGTGTGACGGTTATTGCGTGACTATGGGGGCAGCGTTTCAAAATGCTCTCCTCCACATGTATTCGTCAGAGAGGTGCCGGGATGATTCCCCCCGCAGCGACGGAATGGCTCCCGTCAACACGCGCAGTTAAACCACCCGCGTGCGTGATTGTCGGCACTGCCGCTCCTCAACATTCAAGGATTCAAGGGCGGTGCGCGTCCTGGGGCCGCCACGTGACGCTCTTATCAAGATTCATCTACCGTCTCCGAAGGGGCCAGCAGTAACTTTGTTATCAAACTCCCTCGTTCCGCTTCAGGTCTGCGAGTTGTACGTGTTCCCATAGAAACACCACAGTGTTCGAACATCAGCTTATTGACCTCTACACCATAAGCTGGATGGACCATTTAGTGAGGGAAGATGATATTGTAAGGCAATATGGGTGATCCATCTGCTTCCCCCCCAAGAGGGGTAAGAATTTCCAATCCGATTGTCCATTAACTGCCGCATTGGAAACATGTTATGGGTGTGGGGGAGGGGAGGGGGTGGCAATCACTGATTGGTTGATGGAGAGGCGTCTTGGCGGTCAGATGGAGATCAGCCCGGCTCTGTGACCGCGTCTTGGGCATCACAATCTGCTCTTAATTAAACTTCAGTCCGGAAAAGGTGATCTGAACAGCCCCTGCTGACTGTGAAATTGGTCGGAATCTCATTATCTCTCTCTGATGACACGCTGATGTAATTCCTGCCGCTTCGTTTTCCTTTGTGTTTTCTATTTGAATCATCGCGGCGATCTCTGAATTTCGACTTGACCCGCTTTCTTTGTCACGGTCATTGAGGCTTTCATGGCATACGATTCCCAAGCTCCTCATTGGTTCATCTGAGACCCCGCCTCCATCATGGGCACTAATTGGCTGTGCTCACTTCTCGCCTCAGTTTATTGGTGATGTGTTTGGGAATGGACTCCAAAACGATCTCTCGGGTCACCAGGTGCCTCTGATACCATCTGAACATTTTTGTCTCTTTTAGTGCTGGCGTTTGGTCCGTGTTGCTATAGTTACCTTCTGTGGCTGTGCACTCGCTGTTTTTCCCCTCGTAGCTCGGAGGGATGTGGCTTTCACCTCGCTTTCCGTCGCCGGGTGTCGTGCATGTGGATGATGGCGTTCTGCCTCCCACCAGCGTGACACGATGAGAAGGCCGGATGGGGTATCGCGGCCCAGGCAACACGTCGCTCAGAGTGGCTGCTGTGGTGAGACCGCATGAGTGGGCAAAAAACAATGGTAGGATGGGGCAAGCAGTTGTGCCTCCTAGTGGCCGGAATGTGTTACTGCACAGCAGTCTTTCTGTACGGCTGGGCGGTGGAGGCTGGGAACAAAACCAGTCCGTAGAACGCACCCTTGGGCTTCCCGCTTGTACATCCTGGATCCTTCTGGGGCCTTCTGGAACTGTGTATGAGTAGGCAACCTTAAAAATGTGTCTGTAATCAAAAAGGACATATTTCCAGATGTTTCCCTCAGCTAATGGGGCGGGGGGGGTACCTGACATACCCACACCAGGGGTATGGGGCTGTTTGAGTTTATACAAGAAGCGCCGCATACTCTGTAGTGTTGCCTTATTAACCCTTAGGAGCCTAGGGGTAGGAAACACACTTTCACTGACTGGGGCATGATCACACATTTCTTCAAATATC
>JAODLC010000054.1:4074763-4086609 GCA_026781145.1 Hippopotamyrus pictus | reverse complement strand
CTCCCCCCCCCCCCCCCCCCCCTTGGGAAGTGGTCCTTCACCTTCCCATCTGATAGCCGCTACGGCCATTTCCTTTTTTTTTTTCTTTTAGTGTCTGGCCTGTAAAAGGTACAGAGGGGAGATCGGAGATGGCAGCTGTGGAGGTGGAGGGAGTGCTCGAATGTATGAAAGATCTGGTTGCTAGAGTCGCAGTGGCAGGTTTTGGGGGTGGGGGGATAATGAGGCCATATAGGGATGATGAATTGACCAATGTTTTTCGGGGGGAATCAGAGATCATGGGTCAGACATGGAAATCAACGCTTACATGCAAAGGAAAGTCGTTGGCACACATGTCTTGTTTGACAAAATGGCTGAAATGATGCACCCTTGCATCTTATTCACCTTCTTTTAATCGAGTCATATTAGGAAATGATATATTTGGGACATATTTCGTATAGCCGATAGTTTGAAGTTGACCCTCTCTGGTAAAAAGTGGTGGTAAATCACTGTAAAATGACTGCCTGCCAATAAACACACTTTATGCTAAGTGAAATTTAGCTTGTTGATCACAGGACCACAACTTAGACCTACCTCACGACCCATCCGACTCTCTTTCTGGCGTGATATACGGCCCTGTCATAACAGACGGGAGCGTGACCTCGATTTGTCACCCGTCCCCATCAGGCACTAAGCAGGAATGGCGTCTCATCAATAACGTTCCTTCAAGGGTTGGACAGCGTCCGAGGCCAGCACGGGGCCCCCAGGAGAGGGGGGGTATTGATGGGAGTTCTCCCTCCTGGGTCGGGGAGAGGGGACCAAGATCTTCCTTGGTCTTGACTGAATCGAGCCTCTGCGGGGAGCTTTGTTCTCCTGGAAGTGGATTCGTAACCGCCGTGGAGGCAGGGGTCTTACCTGTGTTTATTTCCCGCTACTGCATGCTTCGTGAGCCCCCCCCCCACACCAGGAAGGCGGTCCACCACAGGCTAATATGCACACAGAGAGTGCTGTCACCTTCAGCTGCCCATCAAGCTGACTAGCTTTTCCCCTGTTTTATTTTCATGCCCCGGAGTCCGACACAGCAGGTCGGAGGTGCCTCAGGGGGTCGGGACAGCCCCGTGATGACTGGCAGTACGGCGGCGTCCTACGCCGGGGGTCAGACTCGCGTCCACCTTCTCGTTGAGCCCTCAGCACTCCGTCTGCTAATTACAGTCACCGCTTAGATAGAAGAACCACGGACTGCTGTCACCTGCTTATGCAGGTGTGAATCGTTTACCGACTGGGCCGCCTTCCAGTGAGCTGCTTATTTTACCTGCCACCAGGAGACGTTGTTTTCCATCCAGGACAGAGACAGCTGGAGCTGATTAGCTAATCGCCAGGGGAACACTGGGGAAAAAACCCGCGGGCCTGCGGAGCAGGGACGCGTGCCGAACCACCGAGACGCATCAACGTGTAAATCTCAGTTTTAACGTCATACGCCAACGCTAATCGCACTAATCCCGCTGCCGCAGGGGGTCACCGTTAATGCCAGATGACGGATCACAGCGTCACGACTGGGGTGAAGAAGAAGCTCCTAGAAGGTTCTCCCAGTCCAGATCTGGCAGCCGTGGGCGTTTTTAGCGTCTCTGTCACTGACGTCGGTGACTGCGATATACCCCCCAGTCCTCTAGAGGGCACATGACACTTTAATGTGATTCTCAACTGTGCCGACACACTCACATGCCCTGCTGGTGTGTCCGTGAAGCGGCGTGAGTGATGAAGGGCCCAGCTGTGGGGGTGAAAGGTTCGAGATGTTTATTCCGCAGGGGTGAGGTCGTTAAGCTCGTTAATACGCTATTTTAAGCTTGGCACAATTATAACCTTAAACAAAAGCATATATTTAGCTAACAATTGTTCTAATGTGTCCAATTTAGCAATGCTGTACGCAGACGTAATTTACCATGAATACAAATGAGTGGTTAAGGTGTTGCTTTATTACTAAACATTTTGCTGTTAACAGTAATTACTTGGTTATTCTGGGTCAGGACACAATGGGTCTTTGGTGATGGATTCTCGACCAGGTCCTAATAGACCCTTAGCAATGAACATGAGGCCAATTTCCTGGGTCACGCATCTCAACATCTGATTGGTCAGCGGATGGCTGGGGTTAGGGGTGAGGGGGGTAAGTGCATCCCAGGCTGGCCGTAACCAAACGGGGACCACGGGGAACCAGGCCAAGTTCTCCGCTGGGTACACCCATCTCCTCCTCTGCTGTATCGAGGATGCTGGCAACTTCTGTCATGGTCTTCCTGAGGGTTTTATTTCCACCCGTCGGCCTCGGGTAAGCCCGCATCCTTCCAGAACATTCTTCACCACCCCGGATGGAGGTATAAGCTAAATAAAGGAGAGAAAAAGGGCTGGGAAGCATGGATGGGGTGGCGGAGGGATACGAACTGTGGAGCTCGGTGATTCGGCTGCGGTGAGCGAACGTTGCTCCCCATCCCTCTGCCTCCCTCCGCCTGGGCTGTAAGCTTTTTATTTATTTTTTTTTGCATGCTTGGCAAATGAGGAGCTAATTAAAACAATTTATTTAATGGTGAACATTGCAGAACATCGCACATTAACAGAAACATTAGCACTCTGCTGAATGCAGGCCTGTAGCTCGAGGATATAGCCACAGCATCAGCAGTAATCTGATTTATTCCGGTTTGTTCTACGTTTGCAGCTGGAAGTGAGAGCAGGCTGCAGACAACAGCCTGCTATTTCATCACCTATATATAACATTATCATTTTCTTTGTTTTATCCCGTTTCCGCGTAGGCTGGAGAAACGCAGGGCATTATTCAACTTAACAGGGGTACTTAGGCGAGTGGTTAAAATAGAAATTCACGATCAAATTGTTTCTTCGGCTGGAATAACTTAAGCTGTAAGCGTGTGACTCTCCCATGTTTAGCGGAACCACTTCGAAGAAATCGAAAACAATTGCTCTCAGGGAAATTAGAACTAAATTCAAAATAATTAGCACCCCTTTTTAATCATCCGTGGCTGGAAATTAATTGTCTTTTCATAATGTTTATCATGGGCTTTGCGGCTGATTTTAAAGGTACATGTCTTGGCGCGATATTTATCTTCCTTGCCCTGACCACCCTCTCCTCCACACACTGAAAATTACCTCCATGTTCAGTGTTTAATGTGGCATTAGGATGTAAATCTTGCTGTACCTGGGGTGACTTGTCCCTGACTTTCTGTCTTTAAACTCACGTTATTTAAAATGTAATCATGGCTAACCATAGGGCTGTTCATTAACGCGGTGCAGTGTGAGGTCACACTTTGTTCTAGCTCGTGTTTGTGTGTGTCTGTGTGTGAAGGTGGGAGGGTGACTCGCAGTAACCCCCCAATTTGAAGGTCTAAATGTGGCCCTTTGGTTCGGCTCTCTGATGTGTCGGCACGAGGGCGCCTTTGCTGCTAATGACTCCGTAAAGGAGCTTGCGAAAGGAGGGGGGATTTAAAACAAGCATTGGAGTCAGCAGGAGGGACGGCGGGGGCGAGGCGCACAGCAGGCCTGCGTCTCACAATAGGCTGACGCCTGCGATCGATAGGGCGCCCGGAGAAGGTCATCCGCGCAGGGCGGGCCTTCTAGCAGATGCTAGCTGTTAGCCGCTAACTGGTCACCAGAATACAGAATACAGTATGTAGAGGCGGCGGTATAGTGTGGCGTTCTGGGATCGAGATGCGTGGCACCTCAATGGTGATTGTTAAACCTTGATTTCCGACAGTCGCCGCCGGCAACAAACGTCTGCTAAAATGCAACGTGCTAAGAAAGTGCGACGTCGGTGCTGAGATAGGCCTCTCCTGCCCCCCACGTCATTGCGCTACCTTAGCCACCGACACTGCCCGCTGGCCTGTCGTCGCCATGGTGAGAGATTGTGTATATATATCGTGGCCAGTTTCTGGTCTCTGGTAACTATGGTGACCCACAAAAAAGGCAGTGGATATTATCTACCAAATGCGTTGTGAATGGAGTGTTCAAAACTTGAGCTAAAGTTACGGGAAAGACAGAGAGCCTGAGAAAGGGCCATAGGCTGAAGTATATTAGCGTATGTATTTATATAAAAGGTGTGAAACTGTAAATACCTGGTGTGTGACCGTCGTGACTTACACACATCATTCTACATCCTTCAGGGGGGTATTCCACAAAGCAGGATTTCTTGCTTAACTAGATAACTTGTCAGATTTAAGGTAGTCTGAACTAGATGGACTTAATCTTTGCTCACTTACATTTAGCCCAGACTACCTTAAATCCAACAAATTGTCCAGCTAAAGCAAGAAAAATCCTGCTTTGTGGACCCCTGGTGTTTTTAGAAAGATGGGTAAACAATGTAGATTAACCGCCCACCGTCGCGGTGACATTAAGACCCCGCTGGTTTACCCGACTGACCGGATGGTGGTGAACAGACAATTAAGTTAGGAAAAGTATGGAGTATTTTCAGTCCCCTCTAAGTCAGCGGCTAAATCCTGAAGTCTCAAAGTAAGCGCTCAGGAAAACGTGTTTTACTGACGGCTAAAGGCCAAAGCTGCAGGACCCGGCGTTTGCAGTTACGCCCGTGCAAGCCTTTTCTTTCTTTTTAAAAAACATCAGCTGGTCCGTCTCTGCTGCTCGCTGTCTCCTTTTGTTTGTTCGTTTCGTTTTACACCACGCGACCCGGGATGGGATCCCTCGGTCCCTCTAGCCCGACGCTCGCGGCGTTACAGTAGCCCGAGAGCGCTAGCCGTGGCACATCACCCGCAGCACATCCACAGAGACGCTTATTCACAGTAAACGGTGCGGCCCTGTTATATATCGATTTCGTATTTCGTTTTTATTGTTATATTGTTGCTCTGCGACTGAATAAAATTTCATTATATTCACTAGCACCATAATAACCAACCAAAACTCATTTGAGTGTCGGTAATAAAGCGATTACTTCAACTGGGAATAAGCCATAAAATGGTTTTCGTGGGTATGGCCGTGTTTATAAACAGCCCAGGGAGACAGAGGGGGGGTTGGGGGGGACGCTGGGGAGCAGAAGCCATATTTTGCCAGTTAATAGGTTGATGACCTTTTTAAAAATGGTATTATTGCTTAAATGGAGTACAGTTTACCAAGTGGCTTTATAATGGTATATAGATTTTCTTCACGGACATCGACGTGAACTAGCCCCATGTGTATTAAAGAGACGATGAGTGTTACTCATGACTGAACATCCACCTGCACAAGTTCTTTGTGACATTTCGAAGTTACAATTTGAGCAGTCGGTGTTTTAAGCTGAGAATTAGCATCGATTTGACCTGCCCTTCTAAAAACACATTACGGTAGTGTTTTGTTTTATTAAATAAGCCATTTTACTGGTTTATTTTCCCTATACAGAAGGCTCCGGCGTAAACACAGCCATGTTGACATGCTGAGGGGGTGACTGTAAAATTCGCGATCCGTCTCGACGTGCGGTGCTTGTGAAAACGTGAGTCTTTGTTTCAGGCTTGTCTGTATTCCCCTGGAAACTGCTGATTGGTAGGTTACCCCCCCCCCCCCCACACACACACACACACACACACAGGATGCTCGGGAATCATAAACTTGGCTGAGGAAAATTAAGAATGAAAGTTGGCCTATTACCTGGCGGCAGATGCCCTGGGGAGAGTTACTGCCGTCAGCACGGGTGCCGGGGCGTCCTCAAGGATCCCGCAGTGGCGAGCTCGGGAACTTCTCCGCCTCTTTGAGCGTCAAGTCATTTCCTCCTTTGGCAGATCGATAAATCCGGACTGGATATAAAACCCAACGGGAAGAAATAAAAGCGGAAAGAGAAGCCGTGTGCGTGCGCCGCCCAGCAGTTCCTCGGTGTCTTTGAAGTGATTCTGTTTCTCATTTGTCACACCGTACGGCATATTAGCTCCTCAATATCGCGGCGAATCATGGGACAGCCTCGGGGGGGATCGCTCTGAGATCGGAAGACTGATTCGGCGCCGCCGCAAATCTGTTCGATCGGGCCTCCCGTCTCTCGCTGTTTTCGCATCCCCTGTCCCGAACCTATAGGCGCCACACCGATCGTTATGCGCTATTGCTAATGATTCCGGTTCCGTTGACTGCGAGCCTGTCAGGTGGCGACCTCTGTCCTGAGCTCCGTCTGAAACATGTTTGTAAAGAAGGAATGAGGGCGAAAATGAGCCGGCACTGGGAGATAATGTAGGTTTGCCCAGGCTCGGAACCGAGCACGGACAGCACGGATATTTTTGAGTCTTGGAACAAGATGCTGCTATCCGACGTTACAATACCCAGGCATGGCGTCCCCCCTTCTTCTAATGGGGCCGACTTTTTGAACCCTCGCAGGTAGAGCTGTGTCATTACCTCACGGAAGCGCTCATTACGCTTGAGAGACTCGCTGTACACCTGCTCGAAAACCGTGCCCGGCCAGGATAATTGGTTGTTGTCTGAATTGCAGCTACTCCTGATTCAGGAAAGGGGGGGGTTTAGCACTTGGCTGACTTGGTGTCTATTTCAGCAGGGGAACTACAAACACAGCACCCCCCGCAGGATGGGGTCTCACTGCCAGATGGTCCCCTCTGACCCCGCTGCCCTACCGTAGGTCTTTATGGGTCGAGCGGGAAGGCCGTGCCTGGCATCCTCGCTAAATGTCACTCTGACGCTTGACAGATGTGCCCTGTCGTGGCCCTTTCAGGGGCCGTGGGGGGTCACGGAACATCACGTTTAGATTTTAATGAATCTCGCCAGTGACCTTACACAGTCACTTCTGATTTATCCTGACTATAGTAGCTTATAGATCTACGATTAATGAAGTGAAATTATCCAGAAGATGCTTTTAACATAAAGGACAAATACCTTGTGACCATTCCAGAGCTACATTTACTACCTTTTAGCCAGAGTCCTGATTAAAGGCCAGAGTGCTGATTATAGGCAGGCCAGGACTCTGGCATTCCTCCAGAACCATGGTGGTCGACTGTAATGTTCTCCAGAACATTAATGGGACCACCTCAGGCTGCTGGGTTTCAGCTACATGGGACAGTCTCGATGGGAAGCCACAATACTGGTGGTAGCAATGACAGCCGTCTCCCATCACTAGCGATGCGATGCTGGGCAGCCTTCTACTTAAACTTGCCCTTTTCTGTCCATCCCTCTGAGCGGCAAATGCCACGCGATGGCCTCTAAGTCAGCCAGTTGTGAAACTTCCGAGAGTCCGCCAGATCGCGGGTTCGATTGGCATAACCCTGGAAGCGAGACATGGAATTGAGAGACACCTATGTCCATGTGGAGACCTCAAAACACACTAGTTGCTAGCTCAGCCTGAAAGGTGTGAGGAAAAACACAGAGCAGGCCTATGACCTAGAAGCAGTGTTCCCACTGTCTGCTGGAGGACTGTACACAACTGCATGGGAACAAGAGAGAAGGTTGTAGTTTTGGCTATCATGGTTCTCCTTTTCTTCTGCGATCCATCTCCAAGCTGGGCTGGACAAGTTCCTCCTCCCTTGTAAAGTGTGCTATTCAGTTCTTCACACAGCTCTACTTACAGTTAATAAAATCGACCTCCCCCCATATGATCATGTGATGGCCCTCTGACCTCCTGCATCTCTTACCAGCCATCCGCGAACTGACTTCTGTCTGCAGGGGCCCTGGATCTGATTTGTCTTAACCTCTAAAGACCCGTGTTCGTCGGGCCCTCGTGAAATCCTGTCACAGAGTCATCAATCTGTTGAATCGTCTGGTTTGTGCATTTTTCCAAGGGTTCCCGTCTGCTAGTCGTGTATCTTCCTTTCGACGCTAATGCTGTATGGATATTCAGATGCCCCCGACACAAACGTCTCAGCAGTTAATGGCGATATGGATCACCGTGGTCCAGACAAAGAGCAAATATCCCGGCACAGAAGTGCTGTGTGCTACAATAACTGCCAATAGATGGACCTGGTCCGCCTAAAGTCGGGATGTCAGTTCAGTGTCACCAGTGTTAATTATCTGCTTCGTTTTGCTTAGGTGGCGTTTCGGATGATCTGAAATGCTGTCCTGTGCAGAAGCTTAAGGCCTAAGAAAATGAGGTTTAAAGCTGTTTACCTGAGCCATAAGTGTATGCTTACTCGAGAAATAATGCTGTTTAACATAATATATACAAGTAAATAGTAATACGATAAAACCTGAATATCTTCTGTTCTCCAAAAAGTCACTGATCTCTTATTGGATGGCTAGATGAACACCGCTTTCAGGTCCAAAGCTCTCCTCAGGGGCACCTCAGCCACTCCACGTGTTTGTTAAATTTCACCATCAGCTCACTTAATTAAATAACTTAATTGGTCAATTACTATAGGCATTGAATAGCCAGACACAATGTGATTGGGTTGGTGTATTGGATGGTACTTGTAAATATTGGAGTGATGTAAAACTGACTTCCGCAAATATGGAGTAACGTAAAAAAAATATCTGTGATAGTTTAAGGAAGTGATGTAAAATTTAGACTTTTAGTCTGTTTTTTGCTTTAATGTGTCGAACGCTATAGGGGGGGGTGAATCTGACTTACGTAAAAAGGGCTCATGGGATGGATTACTTGCGTCAGCCTAGAACTGCTCATATGCGAAGCCTTTTGGTGAACAAGTGAGTTTTTTAAAGCAGGGCTTTGTAGCTTCAGTCTGCGTAGATATACACGCTGTCCCTCACGTGTTCTGGTGTACGCACGCACACCCGTGCCCGCTCACGTGCTCCCAACAGAGTGAACTTTCCTCGCATTAGCGACATGTCGGAACGTGCCCCGAGGCGTGCATCAGTCAGCGTCCGATGCCGGTTACCGACGTGATGCGCTAATCTGCAGGCTGCCCGCTGCTTTAAAAGCGTTTCTGACATTTCACTCAGTCGGTGATGATCTATCCTTTCCAGCCGGGTGCCACAAAAACAGCTGCATTTTACAGCGTGCTATGCTCTACTTGCTCTCAGAAGTTTCATGTCTGTGAAGTGAGTCCACTCTTAGGGCGCACCAAAAATAAAATACTTACACAGTAGGTGCCGAAGCCTACTACTCGATCTTTAATGAAGTACACAATTTATGTATGCATGAGAACGGTATGCATACACTTGGACACACTGCATTTGCCGTCTTGCATATGACCTGACCCGGATGTTTATTCAATGACACAGCTTGACGCCTGAAAAGGTTAAAAGCTGTTATCAACAAAAAAATACATTTTTGAGTCAACTTGGGTATTGTTTTCTACTGACATTTTTTATAGGGCCAGTACGTCCTTGACATACATTTCTGAGCAAGAAATGTTCTTTGTCTCTGGTTGCAACTCCAATGGCCTTGTGGGACAGCGTACTGTCCATCATCTGTACACTTTGGAATTTCGCAGAATGTGTCATCCAGATACCGTTTGCATACTGTCTCATCCATACTACTCATGTTGCTTGCTACATTTTGCATACTACGTAGCAAACAAGTATGCGATTTCAGACACACTCTTACATTGCTCGTCTTTGTGCACCTAAAATCATGCACCTTACCTGTGTAACGTGTAACATTTCCTCGCCCATTTTCTGGTAAATCAGCAGTTGCTTCTTCTGAGGCCCGAAGTACAGAGGTAGCGAGAAACCCTTGTATCCCCAGCGTCGTCTTTTTCCGAGCATGATTAAGGGCATAATCACTCTCTCCTGAAAGTGCGGAGTTGTGGGAATAAGCATCTTTATCCTTCTTGGGTAATAGCACGTGCTTTTAGCAGACCTGTTTTTATGTACCTGCCCTACTTTAAGGAAAGGGAATATGTTTACAGATATTAGCGATGGCCTGTCATTATCTTTGCCTCGGCGGTGGGGGAGAGGGGGTGTGGGTCATGGCGGTTTTCACGGTGTCAGCAGGGTCGGGAGCTGGCCTCCGAGTAACGGGAATGGCCCGCGATGACTTGGCACACGCCAGGCCCGGAAGCAGCCCTTCGGTTAATCGGAGGCCCGTTTGTGAGCACGACCTGCTGTGATGGGGTTTGAGAAACCGCCCGAGGCCAGAGTGCTGTTTTCATACGTCTCCCCTCGTGTTTATGCCTGGTTCAGTGGGAGCGAGTCCTAATTACGAGCCGGTGATGTACTTCCTACCGTTTCAGAATAAATGCTTTGGGGGAGGGGGGTTAGGGTGTCAGGGAGGTGGAGCGAGCAAACTGGCTAGTGGAAGCCACAGCACGTCAACCCTTTCTGCTAAAGGTTTTTCATGGCACCAGTCACAGGCAGCTAAAGTCTTTCAGCTGAAGCCCTTGACAGAACGCCCCACCCGCCTGTTGCCATACTTGACGCGGTAATTGATGCAGTGTGCTGCTTTGTTTAAGGGTTACAGCCTGGCGGGGTTAGGAGTACAACGGACACTGGGTTTGGGATCGTCAGTCCCAAGATCATATGGCCTCAGCCGACCTAAATGCACAGATAAGCGGGTGATGTCCCGTGAATGTCTGACGAGTCCATCTGAATCACCTTGGGGCAGAGCCGCACTCCAGGGGTCCCCAGCGAATTGGCCCAAAAGACCTTGGCTTAACCAGCAGTTTATTAAATCAGTTACACGGCCCTTTTCCTCAATGGCTCCGTTTTCTTGGGTCCCAGAGCTCTCTTAGCTCAGATCATTTTTGCCCTGGGATGGCTGCTTTTCCCCACAATGGTTGCCCTGGGTGACGTTTTTACAAGTGCTCTGCATCGATCCTCTTAATTGTTTGTTAAGTCCACAATTAAAGCGTTAATGGTCAGGCTTCTTTATCGCCCACAGGGAGAGACCCTCTGTCACCCTTGATAAATTTTATGTGTATTTTTGCATATCGAAGGGTCCCAGTCAGCTGCTGGGCCCCCAGAACCTGCCAGACCGTCTATGCCCCTGCGACAGTGCGGGGACCTTGCAGGTCTGGCTGGGTGGGTGTGGCATTGGAGGCCTGTAAAGGGTCACGTGAGCCGCATATCTGAATGAGCAGATTGTCAGACTGTGGCCATTACTAGATTGTCCTTGGTCGTCTTTACATCCTGAGATTTTTGTTGCATATGCAGGTGATTAGGGGCCGCACTGCAGGGCTGGGTCAGGTGATTGAGGAGGGCTCACAGTGCTTGGTCATGTGATTAGGGGTCACACTGCTGAGTCATGTGATTAGGGGTCACACTGCTGGGTCATGTGATTAGGGGTCACACTGCTGGGTCAGGTGATTAGGGGTCACCCTGCTGGGTCATGTGATTAGGGATCACACTGCTGGGTCATGTGATTAGGGGTCACGCTTCAGGGCTGGACTTCCCTTACTGGAAACTCTCTTTCCAGCCCGGATTTGTGACATTGTGACTCCCTCCCCCCAGTAATCCCTGACTTCTCGGGTTGGGGGGTGGTGGCGCTGCCCGTCCAGTACACACGATTAAGCACGGCTCTTTCGTGCCATTTTCGTGGCCGGCCATGACACACACGAGTCATGTCTCACGGCCAATTATCCCCCAGTGTCCTTCTGCCACATTGCAGGCGAGGAATTCCATTATCATCCCTTCATGGTAATCAGCCTCCTGGAGGTGAAGACCCCCCCCCCCCCCGGCTCTCATCTGTCCCATGTATGCCTGGCCTCTCGAACCTCTGGTCTCCATCGCTCAGAGGACCCAGCGAGCCCCCGCTCCTGAGGTTGCGGTTCTGGGTTTGGTCCAATCCCCTGCCGTGTAGTTGAAAGGGTCCGGGCTGACACGGTCTCAGAAAGGTCGCAGGCGTAGTGTTGGCTCCTGGCCAGACTTGCTCTTGGTTCCTTGGGGGCGGGGCTTCATGTCGCTCTGTGCGCATTGCTGAAAAAAAAGCTTTTACTTTTGATTTCGGGCAGATTCGCCTCGCTGCCTTGGAGCCAGACGGGATTTCAGTCAGAGAAGTGAAGGAG
>JAODLC010000054.1:4052469-4068773 GCA_026781145.1 Hippopotamyrus pictus | reverse complement strand
ACACACACACACACACACACACACACACACACACACACACACACACACACACACACACACACACACACACACAGGTTCGCAATTATGTCTGTCTGGGGGCTCTTCATTCATTTCTGTGGGGAAAATTCTAATCCCAACATGATGCTCTTAACCCCTACCCAACCCTAACATTAACTGTAAGTAACCAAACAAAATGCAAGAGTTTTTAGAAAACGTAGTTTTCCGTCATGAGGACCAGGAAACCATAAAGTCAAAAAAACAGGCAACCATCATGTTGTGGGGACATTTGGTCCCCGCAAGGTAAGGTATATCTGGACCACACACACACACACCCACACATACATAAAAAACACATAAACTCACATGACCACACATGCACTCAAATATGTCAGTATGGGATAATATTTTTTACTCTCGCTGTGATATCATTCCTCATAATTTTGTGTCATTTTTCAATCTTTTATTCTTTACCAAAAGGTAATGAACAAACAAACAAAATAAATCAACAAACAAACAAACAAATGCTGAAGCTGTTACTGTTGCTGGTCAGCAGGGGGTCTCGCTGAGAGGAGTCAGGGCTTTCTTCACGAGCTTTGCTAATTGGCTGATGGCACTGTTTGGATTCGTCCTGAGAGGCAGGGCAGAATAGGTGAGTGTGGTTTCCAGAAAGTGTCTCAGTTCTCGGGACGAATTTGGATCTCCATGCTCGCCAGTATCCCAGAGCGTTCCAGTGACACAGGAGTCCACCACCAGTACGTCTTGCATGTAGACTTTTCTCCATTCCAACATTGCCTTAACGACCTGTCTGATAGTTGGATGAGACGGAGAATATTTCTGTAACAACTCCATAACATTTGCGCAATTATCAGCTGTCGCTGATAGTTATCTGTTTTCCCCTTTGATGCCTATGATTCTTAATGAGAGGTGGGTGGGGCATCAGGGATTAGGGGCGGGGCATAGATTGACATTGACCCAATGAGAAGACAGGTCCCACCCCTTATGATGGTCTCTGTTTTTCGGATCTCTGAACTAATGCAATTGCTACTAGTGCTCACTGACCTTTTATTAATCCCATCAATTAAACCAATCTGTCACTACTATTCTCTGGTCTTATTCTAGATATTAATATTATACGCAACTTCCACCAAGTTCAATATTCACAATTGAACATTTTACTGAATATTTAATGACCCTGCTGTCCTTAATGTTATATATTACACCGGTTACATCAGTATCACATTGTGTTTTTAAAAAAGAATTTATGATTTTTGAACAATAGGAAAAATGAAGAAAATTTTGATGATCGGGTCAGAACCCCTAATATAGGAACTGCTGATCACAGCCATTAAGATCTGCATTTAAAATAAGGCTTTGGAGTCCCAGGGGCAATTAAGCCATATTGCCACAACAAGGGGGGCTTGATATATAGAGGAAGGGTAAATAGACTCATGTGGCCCTGACTGACAGGTCACTGACTTACTTTGTATTAATCACACGTTGTTGAGGTCCTCGATGGGGGCCGGGGCCGCTGAGCGATCAGCCTGGAGATTTTGGGTATGGCTGCGAGAGGCACAGCCCAGACTAATGTCGGGAAGCTGTGGTCAGCTCGGCCTGCGACTCGTGAACAGGCATCACTCTCCCTGGTAAGGATACAGTGCTCCTCAGTGGACATGAACAGGAGGGCTTGAAATGGGCTTACCCCACCAATCCTCCGTCAGCTTGGGGACAAGGTAGAGGTCACAGCCCTACCTCCTTACACCCTGTTGGCTCATCAGAATAAAGGAGCCCAAATTCCTCTTGAGATAGAAGGCTAGCAACAAAAGAAAAATCTGACAGGACAGTCCTCCGGGGGACACCGGCTGGCTCACAGGGCTGGAATGGATACTGCCCCAGCTTTTAGGCTTTCTTTTAATTTCCATCTTCCAGGCTCTGTGTTTGCTTAGGGGTCCAACTCCCTGAGCCGGCAGATCTGAGCATAAAGTAGCTGGCAGGCTTAATATGTTTCTTCATGAATTACCTTTTCTTGGAGTCTATGAATCTCTAGAGGTTGGACAAGGTTTGACGAAGGCCACTTCATAGTGAAAAACCCGAACGGAGCCGACCTGCGATATGGGACCGTGCGCTGCTCTTGGTGCTGCAGCCGTCCTTTCACTCTGTAAAGGTCAGCGGCGTGGCTGTTCGCCTTCCTCGCGGCGAGCGGACCGTAACCATGGCCTTCAGACCCTCATTTACAGTCGATGCCGTCAGCATACACAGTTTGTTGAGTCTGAAGGCTGTTGCGGCTCGTTCTTTCAGTCCTGCTGAACTGTGCTGCATGATTCGTGTGCCGACCTACCAGTTGTCTTCAAGGGACCCTTCAAACTCAACAGAACTGCTGTCCTTTTGAAGGACGACAGCTTCTTCTTCTTCAGATACTCCCGAGTTTCTCATTCACCTACATACTTCGTAACTCAGTCTCGCAAAATCGCATGTGTCCTCTGCATCTTCCCGTCCTTCGTAGTGCCGGCAAGTCACACAAGACCCGACTCCCCTTCTCCCTTTCCGTCCGCTTGACAGTTGCAGGTGGCCACGTTCGGTGTTAGAGGCCGTCACCATTACCATGGCGTGTTGCCAGGCATTCTGGGAAGCACAGAGGAGGCGGGGCTCCTTTGTTGTGCCACGAAGCAGCTAGGCCCTCATACCTGACGCCACATCTTGTCCCAATTTTGGATAGTCGAGATGAAAAGAAGATGGAGTCATCCCTCCCTTCACGTTTCTCTGGAATAAGATATAGAGCTGTCACGCTGAACTCAGAGGACGAGGGGGAAGATGTGAAAAGCGAAAAAAGAACACGTAAAACTTTTATTTTTCGCTTGCGGTTCCTAACATGCTCTGGCTCTTTATTTAGCTTGGATTTGCACCACGTCCCACGGTTTGAAATCAAATTCGAAATCTCGGGTCTGAGAACTGTCAGTAATGTGGCTTCAGGGAGCGGCAGCGGCCCGCAAGAGACCGCGCCGTCTGCTACGCCCGACGCCAGAACCCCTCGTCAGAAGGCGAGGCCCTGCCTGACGCAGAGACGTCTGCCCGCTCGCGAGCAATCGAGCTGGAAACCAGACTTTGCGAGAGGAATACTAAAGCATTTGTCATCTCGTGGAAGATTTCTAAGGCGGCGTGCATGATAGCATGGCAGGCTGTAGTCTCCGAGCAGCGAACGCTTTGTGTTTAGCCTTAGCGGCAGAGATAGCGGCTGTGTGTAATCTCTTAGCTTTGTACGCCTTGTGTTTATTCTTTATAATGCTGATAGTAAGACAGGGTGTACTCTCCGAGCCGCGTAATTTAGCCCGATCAGTTCATCTTTATTACAGAATGTTTTATAGTCCCTATTTCTCCAAGCCATGCCAAGTTGACCCGTTGATCCCAACTGGTCCCAACCTGCTTTCATTGGTTTTCATCAATCTTACGAAATTCTCCAGTTTCGCCTGGCCATTTTATCTGGCAAATGAGAGCTAAAGGGTGGGAGAAAGGTCAAGCATCTGGCCCAGTGGGTATAAATGTTTGGATGTTGGGTACCAAGGGACAAGCTTCAGGACAGAGGTTCCCGTGGGGGGTATTGATGTTTAACGAGCTCTCCGAGTGCTCGATCTTCCAGCCGTCTTCGTCGGAGCGCCAAGCCTCATTAGTAGTTTACATTAGGCCCAACATTTCGATTACTACCCCCCCCCCCCCCCCCCCCCCCGACATTTCCCAAGCGAAAGCTAATTGTCTCCCACAAAAGGAATGTGAAACTAGGAGTGGGAAAAGTGTGCAAAATTAAAATTAAAACAGCACCAAAGCAGAACATGATAACGAGCATCGCAACGTTCTGTTTTATGACAAAATCCTTCAACATCCCTCAACTGATATGTTGCCCAGAGAAAATGATAATTTAACCTGGTTTCGGATCTGCAGGTTTCTCACACTCAGTACCTTGCTGATGGAGGCTACAACAGGCCCCTGGGATCTTTAGGTCTGTGTCTTTAACTATCACATTATCTGCTGCCCTGCATGCTTTATGGGGTTAACGTACAGATTTTTGAGGTTAACTTAGTTACCATTTGTATGCTCCTGTGAGCTGTCTTATTTTAACGAGCAGCTAAAGCTGTTTCCATGGTAGCATCGAATACCTCTAACGTTGACCATATTTGTCGTATCATGCCATCTGTTTTTTTTTCTTTTCTCTTTGTTTACCGTGGGGCTGTCAGAGCCGAGAGGAAACTCGCTTTCATGGACTCATCCTCATTAGGATCGCACCACACTGCGGCCCAGAAATTGCGCATTTTAGAAGCAGCTTGAGTCACAGTTCTTCCGGTTGTTTCTTTCTCGGTGGTGTGGGGCGACTATGACCGTGGCACGTGTGATGAATGATCGGGGGGCTGATTACAGCGAGAGCCAGGGCTGGATGAGGTTTACGGGAGGGAGTAGGCGACCTGAGTGATAAAGGCGGCGTGTAGCACTGTGCTTTCTTTGAGCTTTTTGCAGTGGTCATTCACTGCACTGTCTGGTCGACACATGTTTCTCCTGTCGTTCTAGAAGCTGGAGAGGGAGGACAGTGAAAAGGTCCCATAGAGTTACGCTAATGAGCTCATGAATAATGGAAGAGGCGGGCTGCGGGTCACCGACGGCTCCCACCGGGATTTGTTTATTTATTTGCTTTGTTGTTTTTTTTATTTGTTTTCTTTTGGGGCCGTTTGGTTGGTAGTACATGGCTGTGTTCTGGATGGGGAGATGGTAAATGGATGTGATATGCAATGTGGGCTGGGCACTCTTAATAATGTGCCCTAAGCGGTCTCCCTGAAGATTGGAAAGGACAGAAGCAGCTTTATGCCACATCTTGTCGTACAACGGGCGATGAGAAGGTTAAACAACGCTGGTCTTCAGCCTCTTCCTCTGCCCTGAGTGGACAGCACATGCTTGGGCTGTCAACAGCCACTGTCTGAACGAGTGGGCCTGCATCCCCTCCTTATCCTGATGGACCCATTTGTGCGCGATACCTCTGAATGGTGCTTCTGTTTTTGTGTAATTAAGCGATGATATCTAGCTCTTTAAGAAAGTGCTCGCCGAAGGCCGCCTGTGTCAGTGAAGGCAGTTATTGTCATTACTAAGTTTAAACTCTAATTTATCAAATGCTCTCAATATGTCCGTAGACTAAAAAGAGCCTTGTTCTTTTTGTGGTCTTTATGGCTAAGCGCTACTGTATGTAAAAACATATTTAATAGCTGTGCTATGATTCACGTTTGTTAGGTGCAATTCTACTTGGCCAGAAATGCCAGTTATTCTACTTGAGTGTTCTCCCCGACTTTCAGACTTCACCTGGATGAAGTTGCAAAGTTACACACCCCAATCCCCTCGTACACACATGGACGCACACAGAACCGCAAAAGAGTCAGTCGTCACAGATAGGTGGGATTTTCGCTGAGACGAGAAGAGAAGCAGTAACCCGCTGAACATACAACAATCAGCCACAGCTCCTCCAGCAGTCTTCAGAAGGGCATCGTGGAGGTGACGTGTCCCTTTATACGCTTTATTTAAATTCTGAGTCTTACAGACACACCATTGCTTCCTTTAGGGTCCCTACACACAATGTCCCAGGATATGGCTTGACACCGAGTTTAGTTCGCGGGAGTAAATAGTGAGGACAAGGTCATCGACTCGGGGTGTCAAAGGCAGGTCCGGAGGGGACAGCCTGCATGCGATTTGAGTTCCGGCCAACGCACTTCACTTAAATGGGCCAATTAGCATTTATGTCTGCCAATTACCCATAATCCACTGCGGTAGCTTCGGTCTTTCCTTGAGTGCGGCATAGAAGCATAATCTTCAGGCTCTGTTTTATCCATTTTTAATAATGTCAATTATTATTTTAATGCTATTTTAAATTTAACGCAATGCCTGTGGCACTTTCAGTGTCGGTCATGATAAATAGAAAAGTCTTCACAATTCTTTTTTTTTTTTTAAGTTACTTTTTTTTAAAAACCCTAATTATTAATTAATTAACCTTTGGAAAGCACGGCCCCTGATTGGCTGGCAGGGCCCTGTTCAGGCTTCAGTGGAATTTGCCAGCTACTGAGAGGAATAGACAGGGCTTATAGTTCCGTAGATGCGGGCGTGGGAAAGAAAGGGCGGGTGCCCTCTACCATTGAGTCAATGCATTTCAAGCTCGACTGAGTATGTTAAACAAGAGGGAAAAATGTAGCGATACCACTGATTGACTTCCTAATGCCCTAATGTGTGCAATCTAAATTAAAGTCCCCAAGTCTTCCGTGGGCCCTTATCTCTAAGCCAGGAAGCGGGTATCTGTTCTGGGAAGGTTTCGGTTCGTGACCAGGAGCAGAGCTAAAGGTATAGAGCTGTCAAAATTACCGCTGGATGTCTAAACTTGTAGTGCCAGACGTATACCTCAGCTAGGAAGAAACCTTTGTAGCTGCCCTGTGAGCATAACATTATGACCAATGTGTTTTTTTATAGATAGCTACAAGGGCCTGCTTAACCTGTGTTAAAGATATGGTGACCTGATGGAAACTGGGTGCTTTCGGTATTCAGTGATTAATATAGACTTTTCTCTCCTCTTTTCTTGCATTTCTCCATGTCCTGACACTCTCTCCCGGTTATTCAGATGAGTGTTTCTCTTCACAGTTTCTCATTGTTACTCGTGGTTCACGTGTTCAGGTTCTGCATGTGAGCTGTCTAAAACACTGTGACTCTGTGTGCCGCAGAGAAACAGCATTGACCCTGACGTTTGAACCCTGATCCTAACAAGGGGATTGCTGTTGTACCTTTGAGCCCAGTGTCCTGTATGAAAATGCCAGACAATATATTGGTTACCACTGAAATCAGAATCCCTTTCCAGAGCGTCTGTGCCTAAAGTAAAGGTTGTTCTGAGTTGCAATGTTGAGCTGAACATGTCCAGCCGGCTGCCATTCGTATTCAGCACCTCACTTGGTCCAGCAGAATAACCAGACCTTCCCCAGACTGCAGACCTCTACCTGTGAGTAGAATTAATGCAAGTATGTTCCACAGATTTCCTCATTTGCTGCGGCTCCGGGGTGCCCAGCTGTGGGTCACTTCTTGCAGCCCTTTCGTTCTGAGGATGATCTTGAGGGAGGGTTAGTAGGAAAGCAGTTTGGGGGTGTAGGCTTACTGGGGTACACTGCCTCGGTATGGTAATGGGCATGTGTCAAGTGGCCAAAGCATGCATAGGAATGATCAAGTTACCAGGTTGGAGTGTAAACAGTGATGGTTGAGCTAGCGGGTCTGATTATGCATAATGGAGGTCGAGCTAGCGGGTTAGAATGTGCACAGCTAAGGTCGAGCTAGCGGGCTGGAGTGTGAACAGCAAAGGTCGAGGTAGTGGGATGGGTCATGCATGGTGGGCGTCAAGCTAGCGGGTCAGCTCGTGCACGGTAAGGGTCGACCTAGCGGGTCGGAGCGTGCACTGTGAAGGTCAACTTAGTGGATCGGAGGGTGCATGGTGAAGCCTGAGTTAATGGGTCAGAGTTGAGTTACCAAGTCAGAGTGTGTATTGTGAAGGTTGACCTAGCGAGTTGGAGCGTGCACTGTGGAGGTCACCCTAGTGCAGGGGTGCCCAATTCCAGTCCTGGGGGGCCAGAGCCCTGCACATTTTTGGGTTTCCCCTCATTTAACACACTTGATTCAACTCCTTGTGCTAATTACCACACAGCTCTTGAGCTGAATCATTTATGGTGGAACAGGGAAAGAACTAAGCTACGCAGGGCTCCGGCCCCCCAGGACTGGAGTTGGACACCCCTGCCCTAGTGGGCCAAGCAAAGTGGATCATGTATGGCTGAACGTTAAGCTGGCAGGTCTGAGCATGTACCTCGAAGTTTGAGCTAGTAGGTTTGAGCGTGAAAGTTGAGCTAATGCAGGAGGAATGGTCCATGTGAGCCCTTTGTCTAGTCCAACCACCTGTGACGGTCAACAAAGATCGGTGAACTTGTTGTAGCAGAGTTTATTTACCCAACCTTTTAGCTACTTTAGGAAGCTGAAATTTTAACAAAGCAATTACCCAGGTCATCAGCCATCATCCGGGTCATCAGCCATCATCTGGGTCATCAGCCATCATCCGGGTCATCAGCCATCATCCGGGTCATCAGCCATTTAAGTTGGGAACCTCATTTTGCTGTACTTACTTGGCTTATACTGTGGGACAGTCAACAAACATGAAAAAAAAAAAAACTTTTTTTCAGCATGTTCCCTAATCTTTTGTAAAACCTTGAGGGTTTTAACCAAACATAAAGAGATGAAACAGAATAAAATCCCAGCAAACTGGCCACTTGGAAGATCTCTGGTTGTTTTGGCTCATTCAGCGTAGTCTCTCCACCACACCGTGTTGCTGGGCTTACTGTTGCTTGTCTGTGGTGGAGGAGGAGACATGGAGGACTCCCTGCCCCTCAAGGAGCCCCTCCTCACGTCTGAGTAAAAGCTGCCGACACTCTCCAGCCCCTCGGACCCCTTGGGGCACCAGCTAGCATAGCGACTAAGGAACCGAGCCGGGCGCCAACAGAAGGTTCCGCTGTCGTACCTTTGTTAAGGGGATTTGTACTGATTGCTTCAGTAACTTTAAATAAGTTATTAAAAATGGTAAGCCGCATAGCTTATTCCAGAGAAGCTAACCGCTAATCTAGTAACTGGCAGATCCCAAATCCTGTGCTCCTGTTTTCTTTATTTATTTAGGAAACCGTGGTATTACAATACTGCCTTTGTGCAAATAATGTTGTTTTCTGTCTCACAGCATCAGCCAAGCTTAAGCTGCATAATAAACAAATATTTTATAGTAAAGACAAAAGGCTCAGATGAATCCGGTTTCGTATCAAGCCTGGATGGGTGATATTACCGCTAATCGCGGTGCCGACGAATGACGCGCGTCGCGCTAAAATCGCTTCCGGATGAGTCACACGGGTGGTTATGCCACATTTCGGCATAAACAGAATAATCAACTGTTAGAATTTACTTTAGAGCCATCGCATTGGAGACTGGGGGGGGGGGGTTGTGCGGTGCAGTGGCTTGTGCCAGCGGTGATATCACACGTCTTTCTGTGCGGTGGTGGTTTTCTAGCCTGCCTGCATCTAATGCGATCCAGCTTACTTGATATTCTGAGCCTTTAATGACTCGTTGATTATGGTCCTCTGATAGGCTCCGTGGTTTGCCGAGATTTAAACAATTACATGCAAACGAATGTCAGTAGGTACACAGCGGTGGGGGGGGGCAGTATTCTCTACAGGTCACTGACCACGCAAATGTATCCAAGCAAACGAAATGCAACGCAAACACCAAATGCACTCAGTGTGTAGCTTATGTGAATAAGGTGGATGCTGTTTGGTGTAGTGAATGTGATGAATGGCTTATGAAATCGTTAAATCTTTGCTATAGGGAACCTACATTCACGTATTTTCTCGATTGTTTTCCTTGCATCAGTTACGGAAACTATAAAAATGTTATGACTAAGAAAAAAGGCAGAGAGTAGAAGATGCACACATTTGGGCATCTATACCTAAAGTGTATCATAGGGTTTCAGAATCCCTCAGGAACTGATCCGGGGATTTTATCCTTCGCATAATGTCATCACTGTTGTACTTTCTGCTCTAGTTACATCACTATGTATGCAACACATATAACATGCATGTCACATGTCCTTCCACAGTATCCCTTCCACTGTCTTAGATCCATCCATCCATCCATCCATCCATCCATTGCCGCTTATGCAGTACAGAGTTGTGGCAGGCCTGGAGCTTATCCCAGAAGGCATAGAGCGTGAGACGGGGATGCCTTGTTCGGGGTGCCAGGGGTACATAACCCTACCCTGTAAATAGTCTTTCTTGATAAACTTAAACGACATGACACCTAAGCCTTCGCTCTCTCAGTTTTCAGCTCCGCTTTTCCGTCATGAGTGCCGGTCGGCTGATGGATGCCAAAATGAAGCGGGCCTCTTTAGTCGCTTTCCAGTTCACAGGGCCTCCTGGATAATCCGGTGGTGGATATCGCGGCTTTTACCTCATGGGGGGAGCTGGGGTGGCGGGGGGGGAGGGCTGAGTCGCAGCTGCCTTCCGCTCCTGTCCTGCCTCTGTTCCTCTCTTGGACATCCAGCCTTTTCATTCATCTCGGTAACGTAACTATGCATAGAGAATTTGGGGGTGATGCGGTGGGGGGGATGGGGGACTGTTGACTGGCTCACCAAGGGACCCTACATGAAAACGTTAGGGGGCTTTGATGTTGACGGGCCTTTGAAGATCCTGCGCTTCCGCACCAGGAAGTGCCAGGCAAGGCTCCCGCCCGCTGCATGCAATATTGATCGGGAGCGGTTTTTTTTATTGTGGAGGATATGAGAGGAGCCACACTGGGTCAGGTAGATTACCCACCGACCTCCGTGTGACCTCTTCGGGGGGGGAACGTTCAGTCTGCCGTTCCGAGGGTCACAACCCCATTTGTTCGCTCCTCCGCGGTTCCTGCTTGATATTATTACTGCAGTGCTGGTTTGCCCATGTGGTTCATTTAAGGAATTTGATGGCACTGCGTCCTGATTGGTTGAGGGAACAGAATAAAAACACTACGCTCTGTTTGGGTGAGAGAAGGGGGATGAAGGCAATTCAATCGGGATTGGTCGAGAGGAATGTGACGGCACTGATTCTGTGAGGGAAGATGAGGAAAGGATCTATGATCTGATTGGTTGAGAGAAGTGGAATGAAGACACTATACTCTCATTAAGCAAGGTAGGAAAACGAAGGCGCTGTGATCTGACTGGTTGAGGGAATTACACTCTGGTTGAGCGCTAACATAACTTGTTTCTTTAATTGTGATGCTTAAATTTCATAAAACACAAACTGAAATCTAAACACGGAAATGCAATATAATTATGAAATATTGTTTCGTACCTCTCTAAAGTCTTTCTGTGTATTAATTGCCTTGCTTCACAATTAGAATACAGAAATATATACTAAGTGCTATGCTGGGAAAAAAAAAAAAAAACATTGGCATCTCTATTTTGGGTCTCCTTCAGCATCTGAATTTAGTGGACATTTCTCTGTGTTTTCAGCAGCAATCATTACAACTCAGCGAAATACATTAATTAACATCGCAACATGATTAAACTCGCTTCAAAATGCATGCTTTGCTTTGAGTCCGCCGCTAATTAAGGCCGTTTTTTTGTTTGAATGTTTACTCTGGTGGCATGACCTGGTTGAAATCGCCCGCATTTGCTGTTTTTACTGATTGATATGCGGCGTTAGAGATCACAGGATGATGACTCTCCTCTCACTAAAGAGCCCCCGCCGTGGGTCTGGCAACCAACCCCCACCCAGAACATTTGCGAGAAAGTCAATTTGCACCTTAAAATTGGTTGATCATGCTGAATAGGTGCGGTTCGATATCGGGCCGTAATTCAGGAGGACGTCCTATATCCTGGCTGCTAACCTTTCTTATTCATGAGTGGGGGGGGGGGGAACGACGGAAAGAGTTGAGGACGGGTTATGAGGACTGCTGTAGTTACCGCCCTCCGCAAAAGTGGCCCGCGTGATTCTTCTGCTGCAGGTCAGAAAGCTGACCCCCCTCCCACCCGTATCACCCAAACGTCTGCTTGAACATACCCCCCACCCCCCGGAGAAGGACGGGCCTATAAATTTGTAGAGTTCTGCGTCAGCAGAAGCCTTAGCCGTGAAACAATATGAGAAAAGCTCTTATTTCGGAAGAGCAATCCATCTCCCAGGGCCTTAAAGTGGCCAAACATTTCCCCGCTCTTCAGACACCAGGTGCGACAGGAGGAAGAGAATGAAAATTTACCAACATAAATTGTAACTCGCGGCCTCCAGTAGAGGTGTGGGGGGCTGCGGGTCGACACGGACCACGGGCCGGTGAGCAAGTACGCTTTCTAGAATCTTCTTTCGCATCTGGGATGAGGGGGACGGTGAGTTGCAGTGTCGCTGAAACTCCGCAGGGTCGCTGTCTCTCAGCGGCTCATTACCGAAATGCGACGAGACCCACGCAGGATGTGGATTTTTTTCTTAAAAAAATGGATATTAAACATTATTTATTTTTGAAAACGAGGTTTCTGTGTTGTGCCGTGAGGGCCCCTGACCGGCTGCGAAGCGCGGTGAGTCATCGTCGCGGTGAAATTTCAGTTTGATCTCCTCTGCATATCTGTGACAGACGGATTTCACGCTTTTTTCACCCAGCTAATGCTCAAATGAAAAGCACAAAACAAAAACCACTTCACCTTGTTGCGTTGTTACGGAGACACACTGGAGACTTCTCATAATGGCAGTGGAGTGTTCGCTAGTCGCTAGTGTGCTGGTCGGCGCATTTTCCAAATTGCAACATCAAAGTCCGGCAGCACTGCTTTCCGAAATGTTTAATTTCATAAAAAGCTTTGCCATTTTCGTTTCCCGGCTTGCCTTTCGGTCACGCGGACTATTCACAGCCTAGAAAACGGCAAATCCTTTTCCCCAACAAACTCACAAAGTCCCCGGATTCTCACCCATAGGTATCTGATTGTCCCCTTTTCTGCAATTTTCAAATTGTCCGAAAATTTGACTGGAAGCCCCGCCCCCCTCATTGGCGTCCGTCGACTCTGGATATTGCGATATGGCATTGTTTTCCCTCCCTGGCGGATATGAACGCCCCGTCGCAATGTCTGCGTGAAGTCAGAGCGCGAGAGGCAAATGGAGCAGCGTTGCTTCCGTCCGCTGGCGAGCAGTCGCGCGTCTAATAGCATTAGCGGCATTAGCATAAACCTGCTAAATCTTATTTCAGCGTTTTTTTTGGGGGGGGGATTAAAATGAAAAAGTGCGGCGTTGTATTAAATAATATTAGTGAGGCGTTCTGCCTGTCGCGGCAGGATGCTCCCCCCACGTGCCGCGTGGATCCGCGGCGGAGCAGACGGGGCGACTGGCGGTTCATCCGGCTGTGGTGACAACATAGCTGGCAAGTTCCTGTAATGAAAGGGGATTAAAAAAACACTTTGTTTGGAATATTAATATATTAGAAGGGGAGACCTCATAATGCTTGCAAGATGAACATTTTACATAATAATGCTTTCTTGCTTGTAACTGCAGTCCATTATTCATGTGGGTATTTACTTAATTAGTGTTTTTTTTCCGATCTTTTCGATCTCGCCACATCTGGCCTAACCGCACCATCCCCCCGTGTCAAATTAAACTCTTTATTGTTGCCGGCCGACTCTACCCTCCCCCTCCCCCTCCCACTCCCCCTCCCACTTGTTCCATATTTTTAATGAATTATTTTTTTAGAAGCTCTCGAGGATCACGAAGCATTTTTTGGCATATCGTAATTACTCAAGGGGTCGTTTAATTAAATTTCTCCCCTAATCTGGCGGCGAGATTCGCTCGCCGGTCGCTTTGGGTGTTTGTGTTGAGGAGCTGTGGAAGTAAGGGGCTGACAGTGAGGAGGGTGTGGGGGGTGTACTTGATGTTCATGGTGCATTAAACATTAATCTCAGGCCAGTCAGGGCCCTGTTCTCCGGTCATTTCTGCACGGCGCTCTTGTATTGGACGATGCAGCCGTCAGTCCTGCGTGACAGCGTTCTATTGGCTGGGGTATCAGTGAGGTGGGCTTTACAGTACCTCCTTTTCTTCGGTTTGGTTATGACTGTGGTGCTGGATTAACGCTGCTGTTGCCGTGCCGTTACAGTAGAGTTACCATGGGGGGGGGGGTTTCTTACTGTAGAATTTAACACCATGGCAGCAGACCAATCAGCATTGCTGTCACACCCACACCAGCGTCTGACTAATGGCTCCCTCCGTATTCGCTGAGCGCGTCTTTAACCCTGCCCCCTCCAAGCGTGGGCCGGGGCCTGGCCGGGCCGTCCGGGGATGCAGGCAGAGATTCCCGTACTTGTTCCTTAGTCACAAATCGGTGACGTGTGGCTCCGGGTTGGTGTGATGTGTGGCCATTTGAGGAGGCTCCCAGTCGGCCGCGCGAGACGCCTGGAATCTCATATTCCGTGTACTTTTAAAATGGCTTCCCAGCGGCCTGCCCAGCGCGACTCACGCTTTATAATTCAACGCCTCGGGGCGCACAGCCTCATGAATTATTTTGGCTTTTTTTTTTTTCTTTTTCGTAACGCTTGTGTCAAAGCATACTGTGCAGGAGCGTTGACGCAAAAACGTGACCGCCGCGGGGGGTGGGGGCTCCGAAAATGCCGCCGGTGCTTTGGTCAGGTCCCGGCTGCAGGTGCTCGTCTGCCTAAATCCATTAATTAAAATGAAAATCAGACGCTGAATATGAAGCTAAACACCCAGCGGGCAACTTCCTGTTTGTTCCCTTACTTAAATAAAGTTAACATTTATTTATTTTTCTGCTCTTCTCTGAATGTGTTTGAATAAGCTTTTAAGGCACTTATTCTTTATATAAAATATCTCCCAGGCTTTGAAATGAGCCCTGTTTACCAGGCAAACACACCCAGTTACTGCAGTTCCCTTCGCCGTCCCGTCCCCCCCCCCCTCGCTTTCCACACCAGCATACCATGTCTATAAGAAACACACTGCCTCTCCTTACTGCATGTGCAAATCATAGGAATCGGGTGAAAGTGCCTTTTCAAGTGCGCCCCCTAGAGGATGGGCTGAGCAATGGCGCCTCCTGACCTTGACCCAGCGGCGCGCTGCTCTGATTCTCGGGGACTGTTTCCACAGCTTCACCTTGGCCCGGAATTCCTGGCAAAATGGAGAGACCATGATACACAGTCCAAGCGATGCATCCGGTAATTAATCAGCGTTGCGTCTACAGCCCTGGCGTCCTTTCACTCCTCTCAATGACGCTGTCTGACGACAAAGAACCAGCCCAGTTCATTACTGCTACAGACACTCTTTTGCTTCCTGCCCCCCATTCATAGGGGTCCTCGGAATTGGAGTGGGGGGGGAGATTTTGAAGCCAATTTCTGTCTGTGGTCGTTTGGAACTGAGCACGTCCAACAGTGTCTCGTCACGGAAAGTGTGGCCCCAGAGTCAAACTTTTCTGTTTCTCTGTCTTCCTTGCCGAGGAAATCCTTGTTCAAACACGTGGCGTTCGCGCTGGCTGAGCGGCGGCAGATCGGGTGCCATGGTAACGCAGCTTGCACGAGCTGATGTGGATTTGTACGACACGCGGCGAGCGGTCGGGGCCAAGTTAACCGGAGCGTACGCTCGACTGGAGTGCGACCCCCCCCCCCAACTGCTACAGAATCTGTCCCCCAGTTGACATTGGTGATTTTGCGCTCAGTGCTGAGAAGGGGGTGCCCTTTCTGGGATTTGCCAGCCCCTCCATGTCCCCTGCGGGGGGCACTGTGGAGCGGACGTGCTTTTCACTGTGGTGGGGACCTGCATGGAGGCGATAAACCGTAACTGGTTTATTACAGACTGGTCATGTGACTCACCAATAGTATGATGTGTGCTCTTCCCTGATTGGACCGGCCCTTTAAAAACTGCTCTTAAACTAAACGTTGCTTAACCGAAACATGCATTGTAAGCAGAGCGACGGGCCTTGATGGTGGAGTTATGGGCCCATAGTCCGGGGTGTCATTGGGGAGGCAGCACACCTCATTAACCCCAACTCAAGTACTACGAGGATTCATCCGACCCCCACTGGCACTTCCGTGGATCTGGGTCCCGCAGGGAATTTGTCACTCCTAACCGCGATTCCGGCAGGCCCACGAGGCCCGATGTCGGGAGTCGCTCTCTCCAAAAGCAGTGAGAGGCGTCTGTTTACCCCTTTGCTTTAAAAACGCGGCTGCATGACTGACAAACAAACTTTACATAACAGGCCTGTCGATTATGTATGCGGATATGCAAATGAGCGCGGTGGGTTCCGGTGCGGTGTCGGGGGAACGCGGGTCGCTCTGCCATGAATTAAGCCGCTCTATTTCCCAATAATAGAAGGATCCCGGTTCATCTTAAGGGTGCCGAGCCCTCCCCCGTTTGCCCAGGCCCACCGAACGAAGCGCGTCAACTTGTGTGGGAGTGTCATTAATGTAAAAAACAAAGATAGATACGTGCTTTCCGCCTGCATGCTTTCATTCAGGACCTGTACCCCAAATACCCCAGGGTAACGGCGCTCTGTAACCAGCCAGCGGTTCTCGCCAAGTCGATGATGTCGTTTGTTTCTTTTCTCCTCTATTTCTGTTTTTCTTTCCTCTTTCTTTCTTTCTTTCTTTCTTTCTTTCTTTTCTTTCCTCTCTTCTAATGGGCCACCCTCGTAATATCCTCTTTTCATCCCTCTATATGAGATCGGGTCAAGATTGCTGACTCTGCTGATCCCACCACACCAGCACCATCTTCCCAAACCCC
>JAODLC010000054.1:4009212-4032403 GCA_026781145.1 Hippopotamyrus pictus | reverse complement strand
CCCCAACCCCAAAGGGCCCCCCCCCCCCCCTTCCGCCCCGTCCCCATTCTCCCAAAGTGAATTAATCACGGAGGAAGCCTGTTCGAGCCAGGCGTATGCCGATGCGGCGGCCCGCACACCGTTTCATCTCATCGCTCATCCCAAGCCCGTGAAACCGTGTTCCATTTATTATTCTCTCTGTGCCGCTCTGCCTGGCCTGTTGTTGAAGGACTCGTCCGCCTAGGTTGAGGTTCCCTCACAGACTCCCGAGAAACTCGGAGCCATCTGAAGAACTGAGCTTTTGTTGGAATTTGATTTGGCCTCTATCTCTCTCTTTCTCTCTCTCTCCCTCAACACGCCACACCTACACAGAGACCGGCACACACTGAGACACACGCTCACCTACGCGCAGACACGCTCACTGATGCAACCCCATATAGCTACACACGCGGAAACACGGGACGTACAGCCTACCACATGGCTTCATCCCCAAAGCGAGCACAGATTAAGTCCCTTAAGTTAGAAGCATTTAAGTCGAACCAGTTTTTCAGTGCAAAGAGGATGACAGGATCTAGATTTCTGGTGTGTAAATGGAGGTTTTAATGCACATACTAAGATCTTTGGTGTATATCCTAACCAGCAGGAAACTGACTTATGGTCTGATGCTACTGGTGTTTGATATGAGTATGGATTTTGGCTGGAAGGTTTCCCATTTTGTATGCGAGGATGCATGATTCTAATTTAGTGTTTTTTTGATGCGAGGACCTCACTCCGGTGCTCCGTCTACTGCAGGGGATTTGCTTCGTACTCCCGACGCATGGGAGCTGACTAGAGAATGCCGGTGTGTGCCCATGGCAACGGCACGGCGATCAGTCCGATGATGAATGTTTCGCCGAGAACGAGCCTAGCTTCTAAGATGCATGTAGTGCTTCTGGGAAACACCGAGACAGTAGATTTGCATCAGAAGTCTTCGGCTGCTTTGCAGAATAAAGGACGCATTTGGTACTGAGACGTTTACAGTTGCGGTTACATAAAAGTCTGTTACCACTAAAGGGATGTTGTTTGGGGCCTTCCTCAGAGAGTCTTCCGGAAAAGCTGAGTGGAGTTTGCCCATAGACATCCCCAGCTTGACTTAATTTATTGTGCCTTCATTCTCGTGTGCTGTTGGAGGCCTGGCATCTGAGTGCTGAAACCGTGTCCTTCACGCACATAGCTTCCATTACTGGGTAGCCATTAATCGATCCAATGGTTAATCTATGCATCTTTGGTAACGACCGCCTGCTTGCCGCGCCAGTTATGTGAGGCGCGTCCACTCTGTCGTGTCGTCGATCCGTCCTGGCCGGCCTTGTAAACATATGGCTGCTCTCTCAGCTTCTCTGGGCTGATCTTCAGCTCGCCTCCATTTCCCTGCAAAAGGTTCATCTGGAAGTTCAGTTTCCAGTGATGCAAGTGTCAGAATGCAGCTGAAACTGAGGCAACAAAAAAAGCAGCAGCGCTTTTGGATTTCAATGCCACAGAGGAACTTTTGTGGTCAGAAGTGAGGCAGGAATTTTTTGCAATAAAGCAATTTTTAAAGGCTCATTATTATTGACTCTGACCTGTTGGGTATCCTTGTCATAATCTTTGACCTAGACCTATAGGTTCTCCTAGCTGTAATTGTTGACGCTGACCTGTTGGGAATCCTTGTCATAATCTTTGACCTAGACCTATAGGTTCTCCTAGCTGTAATTGTTGACTCTGACCTGTTGGGAATCCTTGTCATAATCTTTGACCTAGACCTATAGGTTCTCCTTGCTGTATTTGTTGACTCTGTTCTGTTGGTTCTCTATCTGTAATCGTTGACTCTGACCTGTTGGGTATCCTAGCTGTAATCACTGACCAAAAGCTGTTGTTTCTCTTTGCTATAATTGTTGACTCACCCCTGTTGGTTCTCTTTGCTCTAATCATTGACCATCACCTGTCAGTTCTCCTTGCTGTGATTATTGACCAGCACCTGTCAGTTATCCTTGTTGTAATCGTTGACTTGGACCTGCCCATCTTGCTCTAGATTAGGAAACATCCAGCAGTAGAGTTTGGGCTGAATCTTGGGCTTTTAGATGGATTTTTCTGCCTTTCGTACTTAACATTTATGGCACATACACACATATGTGGGATGTACTTTTAAGAAGCAACTCAAATTACTGTGTTTAATAAGTTTTCCAGCATAAATTGGTTGAGAAAGTAAATGTTTATCATGTTTTAATGAAGAGATGTGAACATGACTGTCAGTCTCATTGTTTGATTGGTGAGTGTTGACCATGTGACCCTGCTACTGAGAGGGTCTTCCTACTCCACTGGCCCCAAGCCTGATGTTCAGTGTCTGATGTGCAGAGCATCTCAATAGACCTCAGATGGGAGGCTGGATTGAATTAGCGATGATGTGATTTCAGCTGGAGTCTGTCCGATAACCTGCCTATTCATTGCCACCTTCTTGGAAAATCAACCTTTTGTCCGATGTGGCAGGTTAAGTTGTAAAGAATATCAATGAACTCAAGGTGTAGCTTTAAAAATGCATGCCAACCAAAGGGTCTCTGAGCCGGTAGGTCTGGCTGGTGCATTTAATGCACATTTTCATTAAAAAGGAACACTTTCTATTACCTTTGTTGACTCCAATACACGTGTATTTTTTTTTGTATTTTTCATGTTATTGGGGATTGAAAACAAAGCTGACAATGCATCACATTTCCCCATCATTGTTCAAACACAAAAAGCAGAGGTGTGTTGGACAGAATTGGGTTTTTCATCACCTGTTTGAAAAGCTTCTGAGCTATAACTGGATGTTTGTCCACTTGTGTGAGAGGATTGCGGGAATTAAGTGTGTGAAGAGCTGTTCACGTTCGACTGCTTGTGTTACAGTACACAGCTGGAGAATCACAGCACTGTACACCTGTTGTTGTACACAGCTGGAGAGTCACTGCACTACACAGGTGTTGTAGTAAACAGCAGGAGTGTCACTGCACTGTGCGTGTGTTATTGCCACTGTGAAGTCTTAAATTCCTAGGCAACATTACGGATGGCTACATGTGCATTGAATAGGAATGAAAGAAGTAATCAAATGAGAGTCGGACTGTAGAAAGATGATCTTAGAGTCGGCTGTGTTTTCCCTTTTTACTTATTAATTACTACTAATTATTTCTAGAGCTGGATAAATGAATATTACAAGTGCTCTTATTTGTAAATTAACTATTCGATACTAAGTAATCAGAGGCATCTAAATGCAAACATTACAGCAGGAAAGGCCTATATATGCACATAGCCAAATTGCAGGCCGTGTTTCCCCATGTGAATAGCTGAATAATCAGCCAAGCAAATGAAGTTGCCCAGATCTGCATATCTATCCCAAACAATGCATAGCTGGTTTTGATAGCAGAATGTGCTAAGTGGCTATATGCAAAGGCGTCTGGTCATCCAAACTGCAGAGGGCGCTGCAGACCAGTCACTTTATCTAACCGGTATCTGGTGTGTGATCGTGGTTTTTTTCCTGTTGATAATTGAACTCTGCTGAGTTTTGTCCCCTGTCCTCTTTTGACAAACTCCATTGAGAGGCACTGTGATCCCCCCCTCCCCCCCCATGCTAAGAGCGGTTTCGCGTGGATTACGCCCGGGTTGCAACACTCATCCGGCACTTCAAAAGACGCCCTAAACAAACTCCAGAGCGCATGGGCGGTGCTCGCGTGTAATTACAGCACAGCTCATTAATATCTGCATGCGATTAGTGCTAAGACACAGAGCGCTTCATTGTGACTTTTTTTTTTTTTATTGCTTTTGTTTCCCGCCAAAGCACCGGGAAACCCAAATGCATTGAGCTGGCCCGGATTTACATCCAGTCTTTCCAGTCCTCTTGATTTTCCGTGACAAGATGATTAGCAACGCAGCCCAGTGACAAAGCCATCCATACTGGCTGCTGTCTGATTTTTGGTCTCCTTATCTATGTGATGAGACGTGGCTTAGTATAAACTGCATGTGAGCGTGTTGGTGGGCATGTCTGGGAAAGTGGCGGGGCTGTTTACCCCCCTGTGGACAATCGTGATCTGCTTTGCAAAGAGCGAAGAGGCCGCATTGTAATTGACGTCATCTGAGGCATTCTCTCCCCGTTCGGTGTCTTGGCGCCGTGGCCGCTTTCTGCCATGACAATCCCAGCCATCCTACACCCCTGCTCCCCCCCCCCCCGCACCCTCACACGTGCCGACACACACTCCGCTGGCCGACACAAACCCAGGCACTACCGTGGCACCAAAGCTCGCCCACCCCGTCATGCACCATGTGACCTCATATCTAATTCCCCATCCTCCGCCGTTAAACGGGATTTATTTCCTGGCTACCGGCGCGCCGATCTCCACCGCGGCCCGGTACACGAGCGGCTCTTTTGGTTTGAAATGGACGAGTGGGTGTTAAGTATGATGGTGGGGAAGAAAAATAAAATAAAGGCCCAAGAGTGTGGCAGCAGTGGAGTCTGTAACTGTATCTGGCACCCACATTGTCTGTGACTTAAAATCCTCGCAGAGAGTATTATTCTGAGAACGGCGGCACTTTCCAGATCCTTCTTCTTTTGTGAGCGTGATGAAAGTGAAACGCTATCGTTCGAGTGGTTCTTCTGGGAGCACGCTGGGCTGGCCCGCTTCTTGTTTAAGGCCCTGCGATGGGCCTGAATGGTAAATCGCTTTATTTCCATGATGGACGGACGGCGACTTGAACGCCGGTGGCCGTGGTTCGAGTGGGCCCTTTGATGTGGTGGAGTACCAAGCAGATTGGCGGCGCCATTCAGGTTTCACAGAGATCAGGCCGGCCGGCTCTGACGTGTCTTTTTGAGCCTGTGGCCACGGCACCGACCTGAATCTCTTCAGCGGAGGTTGTCCTGCCAGATCAGATAGGAATGAGCGCGCTGTCGTATTCATACACGGCACGCATCACGGAGACGGTTGGCTGTGCCATATCTATTTTAGGCACAACTAAACCTCAAGGACTGTGTCACCACAAGGTCCCGCCGAAGGGGCGGTTATAAGGAGGGTGGGGGCGGCGTAGGCGGGTGCGTCACATGATTTTTCACGGAAAAGGTCACGCTTCCTGGCAGCTAGTAGTTTACGTAACGGTTTGCTTGGTTAATTTCCCGCTCGTTTTATTGGCACCGATGTCAGATAGGTGAACCTATGAGATAATATGTCAATTTATGCTTTACTAAATGCGCATAGATTAGGAAATGTAAATGGGTATATGTGCCGATATGGTTTCAGTCTTTGTTTTCGGTGAAATGGTTTGCCTCGGTCGGGAAATGAAAGGCCTGAGGCCAAGTCGAGCCTTTTTCAGCAATTAAACGCCTTTCCCTAATTAGCAAAATATACAGTTTAGACTCTACGGGAGGTTTGTCATTTTGCCTAGGCGTGCTGTGCCCCGAAGTCAGTTAACCGCTCCGATTGGCCTGCCAGATCACATGACCACGGAGCAAGCTTTAATGAGACCTCGCTGTGTCACAGGCAGCCTTTTGCATCCGTTTACCTGCCAGGTGCTGCTACAATATCCCAGGTTTAGGGATTCGTGTTTTAATCTCCAGAACCACTCCTATTGGCTGTTAATCTCCAGGATCTCTCCCATTGGCTGTTAAGGATGCTAAATCAGGTGGGAGTGGAGAAGCTGCAGGGGTGTGACAGCAAAGAGATATGAGCCTTTGAGTGTGGATCAGAAGAGTTGGCGACAAACAGCCGACCTGTGAGCCAGGCTGTGCCCTACCCGTCCGAGTTTATGCCCCACTTAGAGGGCTGATCTGAGGATTTTAATCTTCAGCCTTACCTCTGGGTCAACGCTTGTCCCTGAATTTGCACAAAAAATAAAGTCGGCCTTGCCCTAATTTATAGGAAATCAAATCACATCAGATTTGGTCGAGCGCCCCCTTTTATAACCCCCCTCCCCCGAACAACCCCATGGCCAAAATAAAGACTTAACGACCCATGAAACATTTCCGGAATCGCATTAAGCCGCTCAAATGGTTTTTGCCTGTGCTGTCGCTAATTTGTGTAATTGTTAAGTACTGGTTGCATTAAACGGTTATTGTGTTTGTCATTTGTCTTGAGCGACTGGACGCCGTTGTCCTGCTACATTTCCGTCCCAAAACTGCACCGACAATTCCGTCCAAGACAACAGTAAATAGCTGTTAAATACCCCGAGCGGAGTGGCTTTGCGGTGCCTCTCTGCGTGTTTGTGTATCTGTATGTTCTGGCCGGTGCCGCCTGGCAGACTCCCATAAATCCAGTCAAACAGGCGGAGAGGCACGGCTTTACCTGGGAAAATGTAAATAAAAAGCTGCAGTGAGTCATGGAGCCCCCATCCCTCCCCGTGGAAGGGGCGTAGTGCTGTACGCGCCTGGCTTGAGGTGGCGGGGAGCAGAGACCGGGACATGAAAGCAGCACTAAACTCAGAATCACGCTTTATATTTCCTTTCTGTAGCCGTTCGCATTATTTGGGTTAATCGATGATATGGATCCGCTTTACTTCTTGCATGTAGTTACACGCTATTCGCTGTTAAAAGCAGAAGTGTTTGTTTTGCACAGCTAAGCATTAGAAAGAAGCCGGTTTCGCCCAGGGACATATTACAAGATTAAACGGGGGTCCAAGGTGCTCTCATTAATCAGAATTACTCGCGCTATATCTCAAATGCATGCTTTATATTTACATTTGGCCATGCCGCAACTGAAAGAGGCTTACAAAAATTGATCAAAAGGATCGTTTTTATCTTTCGACTGCAAATTGCTACGCCGTCATTAGGTATTAAAATATATGTTTTGTATGTGTTGGAACGTCCTAAAGAGTGCTATTCATGTCTCCAATATCTGACAATTATACGACGGCATGCGAGCTTTTTTTTTTTTTTTTTGTAAAATGTTAATCTGCAGTATCATGCAGTACGCGGTATCATCGTGTTAATTAATTAGATTATTAGATTCCCTCCTTCACCATTATTTAATTTGCTTGCTTTAATCCCCCCTTACGTGTCCGCTACCGGGATTGATTGCGGTCCCATGGAAGTGGACGCATAAAACTTTATGAAGTCGTGCGTGTTACTCTGCCGAGGATCTCTCCAGGAAATTACAACCATGGACTTTAACGAGCTCATTACCGATCACTCTGAGTGCTGTCGGAAAAGGTCTCATACACGTGGGGGAGAAGCGTCCCTTTCCATTGCGTTTGAGGCGCGCGCATCCCCCTTTTATTTCCCGGACAGACGAGACCGATCTGCTTTGTTTAACTGACAAGACAATTAAAAAGTGCTGTCGGTGTAAAGTGTGTGTGGGACGGGGATTGGCGGGGCATGTGGACACGACGAAGTCACCAGTCTCCGGACATTGAATGAAAACGGACGCATCTTCTCCTAAGTATTTACTGTCCCGGCGTATCTTTTGTGCATCATAGGTGGGATTATAATAAAATCCCAGCATTTTGTAAATACGGCTGTTAAACAGCCCGGAGTATAACGCTTCATGAACAACCGCTTTTTGTTCATATTCGGCACACAAGCAAAAATATATATAGCGGAACGAAATTAGGGAAGTTGTGTTAAACGTCCCCGTATTAGTGATTTACGGATTACTAGGTCAGTTTGATATGATCTTTTTACGGGCTTTTCGTGATGGGGGCCCCGTAAAAAAGTTGGAGCTGTGATCGCCGTAAAAGCAGGACATGATGTTAGACAGACCGGCGAAGATGACAGGGATCAGCAGCCTTTTAGGACATAAAGTATTCCTTTCGGATAGAAAGTATGTCTTTGTGTCTCCCTTCGTCTGAACTCGAGTTTACAACGGTCGGGCATCATTCCGCATTATAATATAAAAGGTAGGCCTATTATTTAAAAACGCTGGCCAGGGGATTAGAAACCGCGAATCTCGCGGCGTCTCTTTTCATTTTGCTTAATAACTCCACCTCCTGACACTCTTTGAAAGTCGTTTAACTAACCGGCGTTCATTAATTAGACCGAGTCTTGGCAGGCAAATAATCCCGCTGAGTTTCAGAGGCAGGATAGCGGAAAAAAACGGCAAATGTTTATACATCGCTCAGAAATGAAGCCTGTGTTCATACGTGACCCTCACAGAAACTATTAGACAAAGTAAGTAATGCACCGACTATGGGAAAGTATAATTAAAGCATTAATTAAATAAACGGAGAGGCATAACAAATGCACTCTTTACAGGTCTGTGTTAATTGCTTAAAACGCTGTATGGCAGTCTGTATAGTTAAGAGCTGCTGTTTACATTGTGAATTATTTTTCATTTTTGACATTGCACCTTAAATACGTTAACGATGCGGCAAATCATTAATTCTCCACTCTTAATTTTATTTCACATTTCGTGTTTTGAAGTTAGTTATCATGAGGATAGTATATTTAGATTATTATCCTTGTATAAAGTAGGTATTCCTAGCTATAGTGATTTTGTTTTGGCTGAGGTCACTTCACCCAAAAGTCCACCGTGGATTGGATCCAGGATGTGTTCTGATCTCATTCTCTGAACTTTACTCATAGCTGGATGTGTAAACGATGATCGTGGGAGGTTTGCGCGCACAAAAATGTTCTGAGAACAGAATAAAAAAATGATTGGTTGAAAGATATAACCAATCAGATTGTAGAGGAGGCGGGGCCGAGAGGTTTGATTGGTTAATTGGTCTGCCATCTGACCAAGATCTGATTGGTTTAGAGAGATAATCAGTTTAATTTAATTCATTCTGCCCTCAGAACATTTTTGTGTAAGTAAAACTACCATGGCTCACCCATGCCCTTCTTCTTCTGTGGTGAGTATCCTTTACCATAGTCATCATGGCGTACCCCATTTTCATGGTGTCTGTGGTACCCACTTCCCCACCCCCTGCTACCGTGTGTCCATACCTACTCTGTCCGTCTCTGCCCCCTTGTGATTGGTGCCCCCGGTCGTCAGATTTTCCAAGCTTGGTTTCCATCTGTCTGACCGTTAGTTTTGCCCTGCTGGATGGCGTTTCTTCCTCAAATCGTTTATTCCTGCCTCATTCTGCCGCGTCCCCGATGGCTCCGCTGAGCCTCATTGGTTTTCTGCAGTCAACCCCCCCCCCCACTCTTATTTTTCCTTGAATATCAAATGCTTTGTGGGAAACCTTTTGCCGATTTCACGCTCCACCAGAAAGACAATATGGTGGCAGTTTCTGAGGGTGTGGGGGGGATTACCCAAGGGGGATGGGGAATGTCATCCAGCCAATTCGATGTCTTCATGGCCCCCCAGCCATACACATGAATATAGAGACAATCAAAAGTACCCCCCAACACACACAAACATGCAGCACCAAACCATTCCATTATCAAATACCCTGTTCCTGCCGCGTCTGGAACCTCCCAGGAGGAGGCGCTGCTTGCAGGTGTGTATGGTCAATGAGTATGATTTGCGGCTTTGCTCTCAAACCAGGGCCTTAGGTGGTGCTGAAAAACAGGAGGCAGGCATGAAATAATGGCCGCGCGGGACGGAGCTGTAATTACGCCGCAATTAAGCTGCGTGTGCGATGCTCCGGCGTGCATAAACCCCAGGAGCCACATGCGTCGCCTGATGTCTCTGTCACTCGACACCGTTTTCATACGTCGGCAGGTATTAGTGCATTTGTTCGGTAGCAGGAACTCTGATTATTATGACGCCTTTTTTGCTGAAGGGAACTTTTAGCCAAAGCTGGGTGATTTGGCACAGATTGAGGAGGACCTGGTCTGGATCGAGGTCCTGCCTGCCTACGCAGCGCCGCTCCACCTCTGAACAGGGGTGCAGTGGAATTAGCATGTAGCACTGCGTCTGATTAGCGTAAGAAGGGTCCAACCCCTCTCTCATGGACAATACTGGCTCTGTTGTTTCCACCGAGGGAGACAGAACGGCACTGTCAATCGATTCAGTCTGGCTGGATGCGTTGACTTGACGTTCCTAAGAAGTCTCGATCGGTTCCCCGTGTCTTCCTTCTGTCCTAATACGTCACGAGCCGTGTGACAGTCAGTCCCACAGGAGGACAAAGTGGGCCAGCCAACATTGCAGGAGGTTTGAGCCAGCTAGCCAATCCTGCGGGAGGACGGAGCCAGCCAGCCAATCCTGTGGGAGGTCAGAGTTGAACAGCCAGTCCTGTGGGAGGTCAGAGCTGGCCAGCCAATCCCAGGGGTGGTCGTAGCCGGCCTCACACCCACTTAGAAATTTACTCAGTTACACAGGAATCCTAAGGAACCTGGCTGGCTCCTGATCCTCCCCCAACATTTTGTGTTATGTGATGCACTGTGGCTAACAACCTCCGGTGCAAATGAAACCCTGTATGTAAATTTGCAAAACAAGGGACTGGCCGTCGGCATCCCGCCACCAGGAAGCGGCAGCGCCTGCTAATTGGGCGACCGAGACGGTAGAAAAAACGGGAATTCCCGCCGAGATAATGATCCCGGTGTCCCCGGTATGAGCCGGCCAATGCCGAGCTCTCTGTTGGGGGGGGCCTCAGATGGCTTTGTGTCGCCCCCGGCTTTCCCGGGGGCCGCGAACGCAGGTGCGAGTGTGCAGTGCCGCGGCTGATGAGCGTGGCCTGCCCACGGATGGCAGGGCTACCCACTGGTGCCCAGCTTTTGTCTGCTTTGCCCCTGATAAAAGCTTTCGGTTTGTTTTGCGCTGTTATTTTTATCGTTATTGTTATTATTACGACCCAGATGGGTGTCCCGCGATACTGGCGGTCACGCAGAGACCATCCGCCGGGCCCCATCCGCCGTGATGAGATTTGCGGGAACCACTCACCCCCCCCCCTCCACCAGCATTCGCACCCCTTGGCGAAATGGCCCTGCTGACCCCCGCCATTTGAAGGAGTCAAGGGAGAAGACCGACGAAACGATTTAGTGATAGTAATTGCATTTCCGGGGCTTAACCATTTCCATAAATGAGATCGCAAATTTAATCTATAATGGGACTTAGCACAAGCGTGTCAATCAGCGGCAACCTCAATCTCCTCTCCACCAGCGGGGAGCGATAGAGTTCGGGAGCAACCGGGATTATTACAAACCTCGTTCTATGCACTGACAGACCTCTTTGAAAGCTCCCCTTTAGGTGACATAATATATTCATACCCTGTATGTGCTCCTTTTGGGTCCTGGGGCTCAGCTTGGCTCGGGAGAGCGCCTGTGTTATTGTTGGACCCTGAGCCAGCAGTAGCACATCTGCCCCCCTCCCCCCCCCCCTCGGTTATTGTCACAATAACCACTATTATTACGGTTTGTGCCGTATGTCGGGCCGACAATGATGTCACCCAGCGCCTTCTGTCCGTATCCTGAGGTTCCCTTCCGGAGGAATGGAGCACGTTCGGTGAACTAAGGACACAGACCATCTCCGTGTGAGTGAGGACCAGCTATGGTCGTTTTAGACCATTTAGTCTGTTCTCTGTTCTCCAGCGGTTGTGGGCGGGGCCTTGTGAGAAAGTGCCATACTATAAAACCTGACACTTCCATGCCCACCGGGTGTTGAAAAAGGTCAGAATTGGGCCACAGTCTCACGTCAGAGGCACAAACCTGTATTGCTATCCTAAAATGTGACTCCGACACGAAGAATTACCAATAGAGCTGTCAAATTAAGGACGGATCCTTATTTACATATCAAAGGTCCAAATGCTGAGTTATTCCTCGGAAGCGCCGGAAGCCGGGGAGATCGCAGGGCGGCTGCTGCCGGAATAGCGGAGGTGCGGCGGGAAAAATGTGGCTGGCCGATGCGAATCCGCTCCGTGGAGACTGCTGTACGCAGGTGGGCGCCTAATGCCCACGTTCCTTTTCACGGCTCTGATCGTGCCAGGAAAAAAATCATGCTTTCTTCACAGGCAAAGGAAGCGCCAAGTTAATTCCTCCTTGGCCAGGAAAATTCTGATTCCTGGGTGTTTTTTTTTTTTTTTGAAAGGAATGCAAGGACCCGGAAATGAAAAGTCCGTTGATTTAGTATAGGCATCCACTGTGTTCGCCTGCTTTTTTTCTAGTGCGAGGTAATGAGAATTAATCTCCCGGGAAACCTTATTAGGGGCCTGGAGCGGCCAACTTCCAGCTGACGTTGTACTGCGATGTCACCCGGTTGCTGACTCAGCATGCTAAGCCCCCCTTCCCCCGTCCAGGTTTTAATCTCCCAAACAGCGTCAGAAAGAGTGTCGTAAATACCAGCAGCTATCGAAGATGGGTCCTCGGTTCATAAGGCCAGGGCTGGGATGTGGGCGTGTACTTTCTGGGACTCCTTTCATGTTTAGTTGCTGCTTTTAGCATCCACTGCTTCAGGAAACCATCCCCAATGGATGTGGAGGGGACGTTTGGTGTCTGGGCATGCCTGAGTAGCAAACCAGCTGGGATAGGGCCCCGACCAGCACCGACGCCCCCTCATCTCTGAATAAAAGCGAGGGGAGTCCCCTGTGTATGCCAGTCCCCGATGTCTCTTCGCACTTATGGCGATTAGCAGTAATGTTTTTACATGCTCCTTTGTATCAAATAAAAAGTTTAGAGAGCTCTGAGCTGTTGGAGAATCTCCATTAAGCTGTCATCTGGACTCTTTAACGAGTCAGACGGGACTGATTTTTGAAAGGTGTCGTGTTTGCATTGGGCACTCAAGCCGCGTCTGCGTTGGTTAGCAGAGGTTAACTCAGAGATCATCTCCTCAAATGTCAGGCGCTCTTATGGCGTGAAGAGGTTCATCACGGTGCAGTGCATGCTGGGAATTGTGGTCCATATAATCACCTTGGGAACCAAGAACATTCCAGCTTTTCATTATCTCTCTACATGTCTAAATATTGAAAGGTTGTCAGTAGTTGTTAATCTTGGAAGAAAATGCATGCATGTCTCTTTGTGCTGTTAATTATTAAAATGTTTGTTGTACATTTTTTCATGCAGATAATTTGCTTATGATGAATCATGGGACATCCCTGGGACAGATTTCTCCATCTCTAATTTCATGGTCTCATGCCTTCTCCACCCGTCTGTCTAGTCCGAGTGCACGTCCTTCTGGTTGCTGTTAAGGTGTTTCTGTCCTTGCTCTGTCACTTCTGCTGTGTGGAGAGGTTCACGGCACTCTGAAAAACAACTAAATAATCCAAAAGTCGGGGGGGATGGGGGGGGGGACTGTGATTGTTTGTGTATACGTGTAATATCATTCATTATAGCAGTGTTCTTTTCCTGACTCTGGGAGTTGGGAGGGAGTAAATACATGGACTGTCAGGGGGTCCCCGAGGACCAGTATGAGAAACACTGGTCTAGCTCAGCCTAGGACTTGGCTTGGTACAGATTCATACAGGCTTATTTTCCAATTTCTTCTTTAAAAAAAGAGATTTTAATGCTTTTCTTTATTTGGCCAGCAGGGGAGACAGGGTCAGCAGAGTGCGTAGATTAGCTGTGGATTTACATAACTGTGAAAATGCCAGTGAGCGGCTTCATACCGCCTACGTAATATCTGTGCGGATCACTGTCCCCGGCAGAGGCGTTTATTTTACGCCTGGGTCCATTGGAGTGTTGATCATTTTACAAGTCAGTGCGTTGGCCAGTGTGCCGGTCACTGCCTTGGTCACTGCATTGATGAGTGTGTCGCTTAAAGCACCATTCACTGCATCGTTGGTATCAGTGCAGTTAGCGGCAGCTCTGGTGCAATGAGCTTTACAACCATCACAGTGAGCGTTGGAAGGTGTGCCGAGAGCTTTGGAGGGAATGCAGTGGGCCTTTGTAGGGGGGGCAGTGAGTTTTGGAGGGAGTGCAGTTAGCTTCAGAGGGAGCACAGTGAGCTTCAGAGGGAGTGCAGTGAGTTTTGAAACCAGTGCAGTTAGCCTTGGAGGGAGTGCAGCGAGTGCCAGGAAGGGGATACAGGCGCGCTGAGGGTGCTGCATCTCTCCGCTGCCTCAGCACATCTGGAGCCCCTGCACTGTGGGCTATTCTTGGCCCCCGTCCCTCACCCCCCCCCCAGCAGTTCTTCATTAGCACCAGAGGGACAGGATATTACTCCCGTTGTGGGGGGGTGAAGGCAGATGCGAGGAAGCATCGCTGGTTGGGGGGGTCGCAGAGGCACGGCCTTTGATAGAGTACTAGGGGTTGGGGGGGGGGCTCTCACCTGCTGGGAGGGTTCTGAATCTGTCAGGGCAACCCCGCATGTCTGCATGCGCTTGTGTCTATGTGTGCATATTTCTGTGTGTATGCATGCTGTCGCGTACACATGTGTGTCTGTGCTGTAGGGCGGGGCAGGGGTTCTCTCGAGTCCCCACAAAAAAAAATATTGAAAAACATTGCACTTGCACTGTTGCCACATAGCCCTCACCTGGGAAAACTCAAACTGCTCCATTCGATCTTGATTTCCATTTTGTAATGGGGGTCCTACACAGGGAGCCGCCACTTACAGGAGTACTGGAAAGGTGTCTGTAAAACTGCTTGTGTGTGTGTGTGTGTGGGGGGGGGGGGGGTTGTGTTTCCCACATAGTGGTAAAACCTGTTTTTCGCTGCGTTGGTTAGAAGAGCTTAACTCGGAGATCATCTCCTGAAATGTCAGGCGCTCTTATAGCGGACATTTTTGTGGAGGACATTTTTCAGGTCCTTACAGTATAAACCTCAACTTTATAATCTATTAGTTTATCTATGACTGCAATCAAAAAACTGAAAGTGCCGTAAGTCTTGTATTTCGTTTGGTTACTTATGGTTAAGGTTAGGGCTGGGTGGGGGTTAGGGCTGTCGTACGTAAGGTTAGGGTTTTGCCCATAAACATGAATGGACGGGTTTGATCGCCCTGTTTACCGTCTATGACTGGCAGAACCACACAACAGCATACAGCTCCCAGCAGGCTTTGCTCCAGCACTGAACCTCAAAGGAAGCCTGGTGTTCAACCAGCACGCCATTGGTCGATGGTGTTACTCCCTTGCAGCCGTGGGGGGGCGGTGCTTTCCTCTGGGGGAGTTTTACTGCTTGCTGAGAAGTTAGATGACCTTCTTGTGATAAAGGAGGTAAAGCCGACAACATGAATGACCCGTCCCACACCACCCCCCCATGGCCAGGGCACACAGAATTATTACACTTATCAGACAAGGTTGGGGCTTTCGGATGAAATATTTTTTGTTTTAATTTTGTGAACGATTACACTTATTGAATTACAGTTCAATTTAATTAAATGGCTTTTATGATGTAATTTTTTGTGTGCAGGGAAGATGGGCTGGGTATTAAAAATGTGATTGAATGATTAATTTTGTTCATAATTGTGCTGGATAATGGGCTCCTGTACCAAGGCCCTGGGGATGTGGGGGACAAAATCCCTCCATCGCTTTATGACGCATCATCGTCACTGTCGAGCCCCTTTCCTGATTATTAGTTGTCTGTTTATCCTGTTTTATGGAGTTGCTTCTTTGCTATGCATCTCCGTGTCGCTAGGGTTTAGCATTTAGGTGACCTGTAGCATCTTACCATTCACACATCTGGAAGCTTCTGCTGGAAAGTTAAGCTCTTTGGTTAAAGGTACAACAATAGGCCCATCCTTAATCTTCAGGTTATTCACTGTGTGGACAAAAGTATTGGGATACACCTCTTAATCATTGAAGTCAGGTCCGCAAACTTTTGTGATAGAATGGGTCGTTCGGAAGAGCTCAGTGAATTCAAGCATGGTGCTGTCATAGGATGCCACCTTTGCAATAAATCAGTTTGTGAAATTTCTTCCCTGCTCAATATTCCACAGTCAATTGTAAGTGGTATTATTGCAAAATGGAAGTGTTTAGAAAGAACAGAAACTCAGTCATGAAGCGATAAAGTAACAGAGCAGGGTCGCCGAGTGCTGAGGCGTATAGTGTGTAAAAGTTGCCAGTGCTCTGTTGACTCAATAACTGCAGAGTTCCAAACTTCCTCTGGCATTAACTCCAGCACAAAAACTGCACTGGGGGCTTCATGGAATGGGTTTCCATGGCCGAGCAGCTGCATGCAAGCCTCACATCACCAGCCAGAATGCCAAGTGTCGGATGGAGTGGAGTAAAGCACGTCACCACTGGTGTATGGGGCAGTAGAAACATGTCCTGTAGAGTGATGAATCGCGCTTCTCTGACTGGCAGTCTGATGGGTGAGTCGGGTGAGTGATGCCAGGAGAACTTTATCTGCCTGACTGCATTATGCCAATTGTAAAGTTTGATGGAGGAGGGATATGATGGTATGGGGTTATTTTTCAGAGGTTGGGTTAGGCCCCTTAGGTCCAGTGAAGGCAACTCTTAATGCTTCGGCATTCCAAGACACATTGAACAATTCCATACTTACAACTTTGTTGGGAACAGTTTCTCTTACAGCATGTTTCTGTTACCGCATGACTGTGCCCCAGTGCACAAAGCAAGGTCCATAAAAACATGGCTGGGTGAATTTGGTGTGGAAGAACTTGACTGATCCGCACAGAGCCCTGACCTCAACTCTATCAAACACCTTTGGGATGAACTAGAATGGAGATTATGAGCCAGGCCTTCACGTCCAACATCAACGCCAGACCTCACAGATGCTCTTCTGGATGAATGGGCAAAAATTCCCACAGCCACACTCTGAAACCACGTGGAAAGCCCTTCCAGAAGAGTGGCAGCTGTTATACTGTAGCTGCAAAGGGGGGACCAGCTCCATATTGATGCCTATGGATTTACAATGGGACGTCATAAAAGTTCATGTCTGTATAATGGCCTGGTGTCCCAGTACTTTTGTCCATATACCTGTAGTGTAGGTTTGTGTCCTTAACCACCCCGTCTACAGTACATACCTCCAGCAATCCATAACCCTCTTACAGTAAAATTACTCCCTCATACAGTAATATTATTCCCTCCCACAGTAACATTACTCCCCCTACAGCTACATACTGCCAACCTTTCATACTTGATTAAAGGAAATATTATGCAGCATCAGTGTGGGCTGATTTAATGCACTACAGCCGGTCCCCTGGCTCCCCTGCCCCCCTTCCAATGGATCACAGTTGTCATGACGCTGCGGGAGGTCATGTGACTTGTCACCGCATATTAGCAGGCGATGATTAAGCGTTTACTGCATGTAGCCGTTTGACCCAGCAGTTACCTCGCAGAACGGTTAGCACTTCTAAGGAGAGGAAGTCTGCGTTCGCCTCAGAGGAGCTGGATATGGGTGGAATAGCGGAGCCACACCTGTGTTTATAGTGTTCAGTGTGACTGGTGCTGGCTGTAACGCAGGGAGTCTGGGTCCTAATCCATCATCGGAGCTGACAGCATGAGTGTCTCACAGAGCGGCCTTCTGGACTGGAAACGCACTGTCAGACGCGGCGCGTTGCTCTGCTGAAGCCTGTGGTTATTCTTTATTTACGCAGCGTTTGCTGGTACTTACATTTCCCCTGCGAAGGGACAAGCACATCTCACCGAAGTGATCACAGTGTGCTTCAAAGGTGCAACAGGCGTCCCTCAGCTGGGATTTGACTTAGCGGCCTTCTGGCTCCTCCTGGCCGTGATGCCACTGGGACGGGATGGTGGGGACCCCTCCCCCTCCTGCGAGATGACCTTCGCTTGTTGTGCTCGAAAACAAACGGAAAAAAAAAAAAAACGGATATACAAACGAACGATTTAACATCCGTCAGGCAGCATCGTGTCTGTGTCGCCTTCCCGGCGCCGGCCATTCAGAAGTCAAGAGAAAATGGCCGCCTCCAGTATCTGGGGTTTGTGTCGTGTGTCTGTATGGCTCCGTACCTGCAAGAAACTGCCGTGATCTCCAAAGTCGCGCAGGTTTACGTGTGTACCCGTTGTGTTTGTGTGTGCCGCTGTGTGTAGGTATGTCTGACAGCTTCCCGTGTGGGGGGGGGAGGGTTTGCTGTTTCTGTTTATTTTGTTGGCTCACGTGGGACTTAGCGGAGAGCGCTAATGCTAACACACCTGACCCAAACATGGGTTGCAGAGAGCCACCCTACTCCCCCCGTGGCACCGAGGCTGGCTGTGCACTCGCTGCCGATCTTCTAGTCGTGTCTTTGGTGCCACTTGGGCTGCGGGTGCAGTCTGGTGCCCATGTCTTGCGTTCAAATCGAGGGTCTTTCCTCGGTAATCGACAACCTCGAGGTGGCTACTCCATCCTATGACGCTGCAGCCTGCGGCCAGTAGTGGACGCCCACATCACTGCAGAAGACACCGATCTCACGCGGCAAATGCATCCTCCATGACGTACGCTCAGATATATCCGTTGCGTCGGCTTTGTAGTTAATATGCGAATGGCGGCCTCGCTAGGCATGTCAGATCATGCTAATTCACGGAGAGAGGTCTGCAGACAGGCACCCGTTAGCCAGATGACGAATCCCTCCAGCAGTCCCGGACACCAGTTGATCATGCAAATCCTGTTAACTTTTTTTTTTCTCCTTTTTGCACAATTGTCTGAAGAGGTGTTACAGAGCCATTTGTGGTGAAATGTTTGTTCTTTCAATGCGCCTGTCATTAGCCAAGCCTTGGCTGAGGAGCTAAATTGTTCTGTTGTTTGAGAAAAAGTTTCTTTTTTGTCACTCTCGCGGGATGATTCACAAGACCCTTCACGACGCCCCTTTAGTGCTGTAAATTTAGCGCCATAGCTGTCAGGATGGGTGCGCTTTTATATGTGTATTTTTATTATCTTTATTTATTTTCGGAAGTCGCCTTTGCCAAACTTCGCCACAGGTGTCACTAGCGAGCCGAGCGGTATTCGGGGCTGGGGGGGGCGGCGGCGGGGTGGTGGTGGAGGGGGCCACGGGACCGCGTGGCGCCTCGTCGGCCGAAGACGCCAAATGTGCCTCATCTGAGGAGCCAGGAAGCGACCGGGGGGTCACTGCGGGGGCCCGGCCTGACTCACCGTTTCCCAGAATTCCTCATTCCCACTCACAAATGAGACTCTGTCTTCTCATCGAAATGTGGCTGCTCTCATTTTCACCCCTATGCCCGCTGTCTGTGTGAATGACAGATAACATTTCCGTCTTTGCACCACCAAACCCCCTTAGTGACAGAGCCCTCCCCCAGCAGGAATCGGCGCTCTGTTTACGTGTGTGTGTGAGAGAGACAAATGTGTGTGAATGTGGGGGAGGGGGGCAGGTCCCCCTGCTAATCTATGTAGCAGTCAGCATTTGCTTCAAAAGGTGCTTTTTGTGAATAATGCCCTCCCCCCCATCCTGCTTGATCTGGGCTCTTGGCTCTGGTCACGAGTCCCAGCCTCGATTTTGGAAAGGCCTAGGGGTGCCAGATGCGGCAGGCCTGCTTTGCCTGCTTCAGAATTTCTGAATTACAGCTATGCTACAGGGGGCGCTATTGGAACTCCCCCCATTTTTGTTGGGAAGAGAAGTACAGTGCCGTCCTGCGGTCGCCCATTATTCACAGTGTGGGGCCCCTGCCTCATCCGTGTTTATAAATCTCTGTGTGGCGCGGTGAATGTAATCAGCCGGCTCGCAGAGGACATGAGCTGGCTCCACCGCTCCGTCACCCCCCCGTCAACGGCGCCTGCCGCGCCTGCCAGACCTGCGCCGACTTGCTGGCTTTCGCTGGTCTTGCCCTGACCTGTAGCCTGCCTCCATGCTCCACTGCACCCCCTACTGGCCACAAAGGGGTTTGCATGTCGTTGCGTTTCATTGTCCGGCAGCTACACCGGGACTCTCAACGTGGACGGTGAGTCACGCTTCACGCAGGTTAAGCGAGTTTCTCGAGTGGATCTGAGTAACGTCCCCTTTTTCACGGGTGTGAATGTGGCTGCCCTCGTTCAAAGCCACGTCTGGGGCAGAGAGGAAGTACGTGAAGATTCTGCCACGTATCTCATCTCTCTCAGGTTGTACTGGGTCTATTCCTCCCAGTCAGCCATTTTTCACGCGGCGCGTGTAAGTACCGGCAATTTTCTGTGAGTTTTTTTCCTTTTCTAGACCGTTTGGAGGTCAAACACGGGCTTGCTTTCTGCCTCATCCATGCTGAGATTTAATTAACAGATCATGTTTACCATTTACTGGGGTCACACGTGTCGGTCGCTGTTAATCGGGTCATTTGGGAGTCTTATGGCTTGTTTCAGTGAAAGAGAGACCGTTGAGCCAGTAAACACCTGCCGTGGATTGGCTAAATTGTGCTGTATTATTTAGGGGACTGGATTTTTGACCACTGGGATGGGAGCTTCAGTTCTTGCTGGCCGTGCCTTTGTTGCTCACCTGTTTCCCTCCAAACAGTCCAGAAATGCACCCTAAAAAAATGGAAATTCTAAGATACCTTTTGATCCACGGTTGAACTAGGAGATAGGTATCTGTATCAATTTATAAATTTGCCTGAATAATAAATCGTCTTTCCAGGCAAAACAGATAAAAAGTACTAACCATGTCTTCCTCCGCATCACCTTCACTCAGGGAGACTTAATCAAAACCCATTTGTCGGATTTATCGTCCCCAACACGGTGCTGTTTGCTTAAACACTCGCAGGTGTCTCTCTACGTGCCCGTCTGACGGTACGGGCTAGGGGGGCGCTGGCGTTCTCTCTCCTGGCCGTGAAGCTTCCCCGGGGTCCAATCTGCGGTCTGGCGTGCGCGTGTGCTCCACCCAGGGGGACGGGACCGCGTCGCCGTCTGCACCGGTCACCAGTACCGAGTACGATTACAGCACCACCCACCTCCCTCCCGCACTTATTCAGCTCCCTTAAAGACTCTGGAACAGACCCCACGATGTTACATGCAGGCTGGTGCAAATTGCTCGCGTTCCCTGTGAGGCCGGAATGCTCTCGTCGGCTCGGAGACGGCTTCCGTGGTGACGGTCTGGACTCCCCTCTCTTTTCTCCTTTTTATCTCTGCAGTTTCCTTTCTTGATCATCACCATTCTTTGCTCCCCAGACTGGCTGGTCTAGTATCACATGTTTATGGGGGGGGGGGGCACGCCACTGCAAACAAATCACCTCATAACTCCGACTCTCCGACTCCAGCCCCTTAAACTCTCCTGTCACAGTCAGAACCCAGAATTAGCCCCCCCCCCCCCCCAAACCCCCTGCCATGAAAACTGGCACACGATCATGAGCCAGATAGGGGGGCATCCAAGGCGATGGAGGAGGCTGGGAGATAAATAATGCCGGATGTTCCGGGACCTTTTCTGCTGCAGTCGTTTATCAGAGCCCCCCCTACTGCCCCCCATATCATGATTATGGTTTAACGGAATATCTAATTATGAGCGGGTACTGCTTTATTATTAATGTGTGACAGGAAGGAGCGAGCACTGTGGGGGATTCGATCGATATTACATTCAGGAAGCCAGGTTAATCAATTAACCGACTTAATTATTATATATATCAGCCATGTGGCCCCCGGTGGGTCTCTGCGAGCCACATCCAGGACACAGGTCTGCAAAGGCCCGTCACCAAATCGTCGTGGAAACGGAAGCCAAGTTGGCAGCACTGAGGTCGGGCTTGCTGTTTCCTGGGGTCGTAAGTACCCCCCACCGGTGCCGCCAAAAACCCGACTCTTCCCACGTCCCCTCTACTGTGATACGGGTACACGTGCCACCCAGGCCGCAAGCCTCCGGCAGCTACCAGGACGCCTGAATCATAATGAGCCAATCACGCGTCTGCAGATCTGATTACAGACACGAGTCCCGATGTCAGAAAGTCGGAATCCTGCCTTAAATGTAACGTGTCGCAAACAAGACGGGGGCCTAGCATTTGCTAATTAGATGAAATGTCAATATCAGGCGCTAACGGTAAATAAACCATCTGTGTTTTTCCCGTCTCAGTCAGCCTCAGTGCCCCCCCCCCCCCACCTTAAGAGTCATGAAAAGCAAACGCTTCGGTAATTTTCCACCATTCAGCCGGCAATCAGCCGTCGTTATCGAGCGTTCCGGAGCTGCCGCAATCTGCGCCCTCGTTAATGCTACTTTACGCGGAAGCTGCTTGTTCCATCAGAAGGCTGTCTGTTTGACGGCGGGATCACGTGATTGGCGTGGGGGTCCCACTGTGCGGGGTTGGGTAGTGCGGTACCCGGTCTGGCACGTGGCACACAAGAAACAACAGGCCGTAAGTCATATAAGACATTGACAAAAACAGGACAGAGTCATAATTTAAGGGGGGGGCACAAACAGCATTTTAGCAATTAGGAAGAACGACAGGCGAGATCCATCCTGGCATGTAGGTAAGGTTTCAATCTCATAGCCCGGAGGCTGGTTCAGATCCCTGGAGCGATTCTCTGGATAACGGAACTCGATCTCGACCGCGGCAAGCTGCTGGGCTGTATAACCCCGCACGCGGCGAGTCACACAGGGCACAAACGTCGTAACACTTTCTGAGAAAGAGTGAAAACGAATCCGATGAATCGCCTGTGTTAGTCGTTGTCGTTTCACTTTGTCTGGGGGTTTGTTACCTGAAGCCCAAAAAAGGTGCATAACAAAAGCTTCGCTGATCAAAAGTGGTAAACAGCACCACAAGGCTGTGTCAGTACCCCCAACCCCTTCCCTGTCTCATCTCTGACACGCACGCGCGTGTTTGGCCCTGTCCACCGGCGCACAGGCACGGACGGCGCTCTCTCCTCAAACGCGGCGCAGTAATTTAGATTCACGGTGCGTGACGCACCCCTGACACGGTGCGCGCGCCATTCGACGTTCTGCTCGGAATTGCAGGCGCTCGCTTAATCAGAGCGCGGGAGCAGCCGATGGCCTTGTGACTGGATGACACATGCAGTCAGACGCACGTCAAACATGCGCACACACCGGGACACACGCGCCGTCCTCCTAAACAAACAGCCTCACGGTAATAACCTTAGCAGGCGACACGCAGCAATCAGAGCGGAGACAGATAGACAGTGTTACCAAGCACTGTTTCTCCTGGAGTCGGCAAAGCGAGTCTGTGTGTGTCTCTGTGTGTGTGTGTGTGTGTGTGTGTGTGTGTGTGTGTGCCTGCAAGGGTGCGTGTTCTCTGGGACCCAGCAGATCTAACCACTTTTTCTCTCTGCACTCGACGGCAGAACGCTAGAGAGCAGCCGTCGCTTTCTTTTCGGCCGAGTCCGGCGATTACAGCAAGCATCGCTGACCAGACGTGATCGGGCTTTTTAGCACGGAGACCGAGCAGGGCCTCCTTCACGCTCTGATCCTGAGCTGCTGATTTAGTTGAAACTGGAGGGGGACGGGTTCCACGGACTGTGCCGAGCGGACCACAGTGCAGGAGCTCGATTTATTACATCTGCTAATGTGATCTGTTCAGCCAGCGGAAAAAGCAACCCCCCCCCCCTCCCCCCGCCACGCAGCAC